>MU968363.1:3548154-3894095 GCA_034641835.2 Pinus albicaulis | reverse complement strand
GTGTTCTATAGGAGACTTGTAGGAGAACTCCTTTTGGATTGAAAACAAGACATATGAAAGGTCACTTAATTTTGGACTATAGTATTCCTATGCAATTTCGACCCGTGTCTCTGAATGTTTGGATTGTGGTATCACTTTGCTACTTTTTCCATCTCAACAAACTTCAAACTTGTACAAAAATAAACCCTTGTACCCTCGAATATTTGGAGTTCTGGGTGTTGCAAATTTTATGATAGATCTAACCTATGTAGCTATAAATTGTTCAAAACCTTGAATTGAACTGTGAATAAGAATTCAAGGCATTCTAAGGTCTCGTTTTATAACATATTTTGAAATAATTTTGGAGTCGTCGTTATTTGTTAATAAAAAATATTTATTTTTTTGTTCATTCTTTAGTTCTACTTAAATTGATACTGACTTGTGAAATAAAATTTGTAAAAGTAAATATTGGCTCCCCCCTAACCCTCTTATTATTTCCAACAAATTGACAGAACTAAAAAATAATCAAAATGACACTATTGAACTGAAATGAACTGCTAGAAACAGCTAAACTATAATAAAAATGACACATCTAAATTGTAATCACAATGTAATTCCATTAATAGAATTTACTGAAAAATAAATTCCTTAGATACACATTGTTTTTAGATATAAAAATGGTACCAAAAATAAAGTGAGCTTGTATATAAGAACATAGTTCATATAAATAAATAAAAAAGGATGGACATAATGGTTTTTTATGTTGCGACAATAAAATAATAAGAAATAAAAACATGAAGGAATTCATTGGTTAGTAATTATTAATAGTGCAGGGTATTGGACGGAAGATGGAGCGAAGCAGAGTTTTTGTTCGTGGAAACCCTAGGGCACTGGGCTCGGCTGCTCTGTCTACAATGGCGGCGGACCATGATTCTGAGGTGCCACATCGATCTCTTGTGCCTGTTTACCTTTGTTCGGTGGCGAATCGCTCATTCCCCCTCGTCTGCACTGAACTCAGGCCACGATTTGGCGCAGACTACAAACTTATTAGAGGATTTCGGGGCACAGAGCGGCATCAATTTCGAGTAGGAATCTCTGTTTTATGTTTTCACAGCTCTGGACCAGTTCTGGTGGTCTTCTTCCATCGACAACAGACATCCGCACCTGCAGGCAATGGGTATCTTATCTCCCTCATCTGCAGTTTTTATCGTGCTTATTGCTGGGGGTTTCGGCTGTTCGCCCCTGTTCCTTCCCCTTCTGCACCGGATGGGACAAAGAACAATGGGTGTAGCGACAACATTGATTTTGGTTTCCGGGCAGGCCCTAGGCGGACTCTATGGCAGCCCTCGGACCATACATGCCATGAATTGGCCCACGACCTGAACGATATGCCTATAGTCAACAAAAACAGCCCGCATATCTGTAACATCGACCATCAGGTAGGCTCGAAATCCTTCCAAGTTTTCATTAAGCCTCATGTAGGCAATAGCATTGTATTATGGTTTCGACCAACTAATTCTATACCACAACTGAAGGAAGTAATCTGGTCTGTGGCAGGTTACCTAGTTCATTCTCAGTTACTGATATTTGGGGGAAAGGCCTTAGCTGACCACTGCACCCTTAAAGATTATGCCATTGGCCCTGGCTCTTCCATCCGCCTCAACCTTAGAAATAAAAACATCATAATAACCTCGATAAGAATAATAGAACAATGCATTCATTAAAAGGTCTCGTATATAGATACCTATGAATCAAAATTAGTGGATCACATGATAAATCCTCCTCATATCTTTCACATCCACATCCATTTCATGCTACCTCAAAATAATATCATCAAGAACCCTTTAAGAATCTCATCAGTAAGTTATGTTAAAGATTTGAAATTGTGAATCATTTTTTATGGCTTGCTAGTGGTGGGGTTTCAAATTTTATTTTCTAACTTGGTAAATTCCAATAATTTGATTGGTTATCAGTTCTAAATTTGTGAATGGGACAATGTCACTTGCATCATAATTCCTTTTTTCTCTTATCCCATCAACTCGGGAGAGATAATAAGTTTCATTGTTGGTGGTTCTCCCAAGAATTTCTCTATCGTTTTGATAGACATGACTTAGTGCTTCATTGTAAAGAAAAATCTAGTTCATGCTTCACTTGGGTTTGCATGGCAGTATCAAACCTGAATGATCAAGGTACACTGTTGCACCATCTCCAAAACAAGAAAGCATTTAAATGGAAAAAAAAATTAATTAAATATTGTTAGATTTTATTCAACCTACACAGTGACAACTTAATGTTATATAGGTGACAACTCATTGTCACAGAGGTGTAAAATAGAAGTTAGAGTGGCAAAAACTCATGGGGTAAATGGTCACTTTGTTATGAAAATACAAAAAATTAATTTCATATTGTGAATCAAATCATATATCAATGAACAATAATTTTAAAAGGATGCAAGACATGTTAACTTCCTATGCTTACTATGTTCAACTAGACTTACTATTTTGACCTACTATTACTATGTTGATCTACATTTACTAGGTCGACCTAGGTTTACTAGGTTGAATTAAGTTTAGTGGGGAGACCTATGTTTACTATGTTGTCCTAGATTTACTAAGTTGACCTATGTTTACTAGGTTTACATAGGTTTATTAGGTTTACATGTTTAATAGGTTGCCTTAGGTTACAAGGTTGACCTAGATTTATTAGGTTTAATAGTTTGACTTATATTTAAGTTTGATATAGCTTTATTAGGTTGACCTATGTTTGCTAGATTTTCTAGGTAATTCATAGTCGACCATGATCAACTAGTCAACCATAATCAATGAAGATCAAGTATAGTCAACTATTATCACCATGGTTAGTTGTTGTAAACCTTAGTTGATCACTTTGAACATGATAAAATATGAAAAACCATGATGAACCATAGTCAATCATTAACAAATTTGAGGTACTGGTGTCTGTACCTCTTGTCTTTTCTACGTGGATAGTTAGTTGATTACTTCTGCAAGCGGTAGTGAACTTACAAATGCACTTTATTCTAGACCTAAATCTAGTTGTATATGTAATTCACACATTATTTCACTCAACATTATATAAACATTGCTAAGGAACGTGTCAAATACATTTTAGATATGTGAATAGCCACACCAATATATGTGTATATCTTTATCTCTGTAGACAGGGGTTGGATATGGATCTTACATTTAGTTTATTAAGGACCAAGAGATATTTTTAAGGCATGTACCACTTAGCCATGTATACCCATATTTTAGTAATATAAATCCATTAAGTATGGACACACACTAGGAATGCCTATCAATTAGAGGTCTGAGCTATGGGATGCATTATTCCTTCCACCTTACACGAATTCCTTATACAAGCAACTAAATCCTGGTTTGTTCCTTAACCATAACGAATGTAGAAGTCCAATAATTTTGAAGCAATGCTCTGCGTGGAAGTCACTTTGGTGGGAATATGGGTCTATATAAATATATTATAGTCACTGGTTACAAATCCACTTCCAAGGCTAGTAGAATGTGTTAAATCTAACCAATCATGTGACTATATTTATATCATATCTAGTACAAATCATATCGAAAATCAGTCCAATGTGTTATTATTTGGGCATCACAGTTTATAGGATAGAGTTTGGTGTAATAATAGTAGCAATCAACATAATAGTAGAAACATATCAGAATTCGACATAATGAGAACAATAAAAATAGAAATCATATAATAGTACACCAACATATCAACCAGAGCAACAAGATTTATTGAAGAAACAATTATAACGCAAGAATATTTGGTGATTCCATTTTAGATAGTGGAACACTAGAGAAAGAATGATGGATAAATGTATTTATCAAGACTTCTAACCTCAAACACTTCATTTCCCTCCAAAATTTCCCTCTAAAATAAGTCTGACTCAATCAAAACATGTGTCAATATTTTTGTTCGTTGTCTTTGGGATGGACTCTCGAGTCCCAAGTTTGAGGCCAAGACTCCCAAGTAGGGCAAGTGGGGAATTCCACCAGAGGAGTATCTAGGGAGTACTTGTCCCAGAGCTAACTCAAGATCAACCATTCTTGACAGTAGGGAAATTTTTTAACACTAGTATAATAGATTCTGAGGAATGTTTATTTCAATTTTACCAAGATGGAAGATTATGTTGAGCCCACATGATTTTCTATATCCTATTTCTCCATATGTGGCTTTGTGAGTTTATGAATTATAATGTCTTGCAAAAGAAAAGAACAGTTTAGAATAGATGAATATTCTTACATAATCGGTATGATTGTGACACTTCCATGCAAGCCACCTGTTTCCAGGGCCAAGTGGTGGAATTTTGAGTTGATACACTAGCTGAAGCAATTGTAAAATTGATCATTTCACTGATGTAATTGGATACAGTAAAAACGTCTGTTCATGAATAACACCCATATTATTGTACCAGTTGATAAACAAATTTCAGTCACCTTTCCTTCATCAAGGAGATGTATTACTTTAAGGATTTATGATTCCAATTCTGGCATTCAAACACTCTAAAATAATTGATGGGGTGAGGGATGTTGTATTGCAGAGTGCAAAGAAACCACTTTCCTAAAATTAGAAAGATATAATAACAAGGGGATCTTATGTATCAGAGAAGCTATTGAGATTTATTCTCTCGAGCATTGGATGTCTGTGTCAATTTTTTGGGAATGGAATCATGTTCCAAGGCTTGATATGCTTATACACATGATTTTGAATACCCTGAATTACATGGTATCAATATAATAATTAGACCCAATTATAATTCCTTCCATCCTCTCTGTCCTCATTAGATATGTGGTTTAAAATAGAAAGGAGGATTATCAGTAATTTTCATGTCTAAATGACATTTATCGAAAAATATTGGAACATAAGTCAAGATCATTTCTTCATAGTCCAAATACAGTGTCCTCACATTATCAGACATAACGAAGATGTATATATTTTCTAAATACCTAATGGTTTGTGCATCAAAATGCTATTCAAGAGAATTATATTTATTTGACTTCTAGCTATAATGATGTCGTTCAATCCGAAGATATTTGCGCAGAAAGAAGAACAATGGAAACATGTCACTGAATATGTAAGAATTATCTTTGGGAATCACACTTCAAGGCCTTCAATAATTTGAGCTATATAAAAATAATTTTTTAACTCTATTAGGGAATACCAAAAATCTTAAATGGATATTCGAAGTGAGGATGATAAACTCAGCTTCAGGGTTTTTTTAAATTCACAATTTCTATTGATTGATAATTCTGTTGGCATAAGGCTCTCCTCTCTCTTTCTGCACATAACATTTATCTGAGGGGATATTTCTCATTCTTCCTATATACCTGCTTATCATATTATTCCTAATTTCTTTTTACATTCCTGTCCTTGTGGAGCAGAATAGATGGGTGAAACAAAAAATTTCAACTAGTCATGCCAAATTGTTTCAAATTTCACAACAAAGTTTCAGCTAACATAGAGTTTAAAATATCTTAACGCTTATTTAGATGCAAAAAATGACCAGACTATGGATATATTGCTTAAAAATGGTGCCAAATAATCTAAACAAACAATAGATTCTGAATGAAATCAAGCCACCTAACAAATTAGAATAGTTGTTGAAAATTTTATTTTCCAAGGAATGTGGGGTTTTCAACATTTTCATAAAAATGGAAACAAAAAAGATACTTCATAAGAGTTTTAGCAAGAGGTTTTTGACCTGTACAATTGAGAGAGTCAATGGTTTTTATCACATGCATAGAAGAGGGTTAAGAATTGGGGGGAAATCATAATTTTAGGGACATTCAACAAGCCCCGTGACAAAGCACATAACTGTAGATTTTCATATGATTTAAAATTCAAGTTATAAATAAACATTTCATACAATTTTAAATTTAGAGGTGTTCTTTTACCTTCTTTTTTTTGCATCTTCCTAGATAGGTTCATTTTTAAAAGTAAAAATATTTAGTGACAAGTACAAGAACTATGTTATTAACATAAGTAGGTCACAACTTTTGAGAAAGTGACCTACTGCCTAATTCTCAGCCAAGCACTTACCTAAGAAAGATATCACCACAGTCATTGATCTTTTTTATTTGAAAACCCAAGTCTAGAAAAATATGGTCTGAATTGAAGGCGTTTAATTTAGCGTTTACTAAAAAGTCAATTATAGAGCACATAAATAGTCTTATTCCAAAAAATCTATTTCTCAAGATTGGTCTACAAGGCACTAAAACTTAGTGGAAAATAGTGAGATTAGAGAGGGCACTGCACCAAAGTGTTTAGAAAGTGACAACTAGTGAATGGATATTGTTGGATAAACCTAAAGCGTGTTTTGTATATTCAGCTCAATGGGGCCTGGAAATTTCCCTATAAGAAGAAGCATTGGTTGTATTAGGTCGAAACAACCTAGGAGCCCTATATCGAGTCAAAAAATCCATTCTTAACATGCTCATTGATTTTGCATGGCCCTCCTCTTGGCCAACAACATAAATTTAATATATGTGGGTTCCCCAGCCCAATGACCCCTTTTGTAGTAGAATGAGTGCCCTTGTTCTGGTAATTATATATTTGCTATATTAGCTTAGGAGTGGACCTAGAGTATTTGCAACCAATTTCTCCCTACCACCATTTCCTGGAAGTCTAGTATGTTAGGTCATAAAATCCCTTGGGTCATTTAGTTCCAAAAAACATGGCAATTATTTGGATTTGAAATATTATACCTCATATGGAAAAAAGAAGAAGATGAAATACAAGTTTATTTAAAAATGCTTAAAATTGCAGCAAATTTACTTGGTATGGTGGTGTTATAATATGTTTCAAGTTTCCAACCTTCATTTCTAGGTCCAGGTGCAGGTTATAAAGTTTGACCTAGATCTAATAGATTACATTGATTCCTTGAGTTTTTTCTAGGGGATACTCCATGTACGTAAAGAGATTTCCACCCAGGATTCAAATCTCCCCACTCAGCCCAGTCTTGCAAGGTTGAAGGGTTCACCCAACACAAGTTTTATCGTACTAAGTGAACACAATGAGATCTATATATAACCTTCTCCTCATTCAAATGATGATAAATTTTCTTGAAGATCACAATCTCAATTTTAGCTAGGTTTACCTAGTTTTGTGGTCACTTAGACACTAATAAAATTATCTTATTGCATCTTATATTATCTCCTCACGCTCAACATACTAGAAGGGGATAAGACACCGAACAATAGAATGATGGATAGGACACTTTTCACCCCCAACTAGGGGGGATGACAATGAAGGCTAGGGGACAAGCCCCAAAAATAAGGATGGCTTTATGATGGAAAATTGGCCTGGATTTTTCCTACAAACATCAATCTATCATCACTAATTATTTGTTCGACGCAAGGTATCTAAAGTCGCTTTGCCGATTCATTTTAATGCCAAGAATTCACTACACGAAACAAAATCATTGTTATTTTTTTTCGAGTTAGGATACAGTTTATAACATTAAAAAGTTGGTATTGGTTATAGGTCCATAGTGTTGCATATTTTCTATTTGAACTACATCAATATTTATAATAATTACATTTATGTCTGTGTGTGTATGTGTGTTGGCTCACACACAGACACAACGTTGAGTCGTCAAAGATGAATCTCAAAGGTGTTTTTCAAAATATAAGCTCACATGGGCATTATTGAGCCAACAATGCCTGCATGTTTCCTTCTCATGAACAAGTCTCAATGTGTAAAATCCATGAAATATAATTATGTCAACTTTTTCACGTAATTCTTCCACATTTTTCCAAAAAAAACATTTCCACGTGCTCTTGTTTTCTCATTTTTCTAAGCAAGGAAATGGGAGCATGTTGTGCTATTGATGGCGAAGGTTGTTGTGTCTACTTGTAGGTGCCCTCCTATGGGTCAAGGCCTAATACTTCTGTCTTGTCACCGAAAAACCTCAGAGATAGGTCATCGAAAATCTCAGAGAAGATATCCGAAAATATTTGTTTGTAGACTAAGCCGAGGTTGCTATTTATAGTGGTTAGGCTTCCATAAATAAGCCTACATGACTTCTTGAATGGATGCGTCCTATTTATGTAAGCCAACATTTCAAATATATATTTAGTGAGGCCAACTTTCAGGATGACCGTGTCTTGTCTTTTGGAGGTCTTCTTTCAAGTGTAACATGACTCTATTAACATGACAATGACTCTTATAAATCCTAATGACATAAAAAAGAAGTCTATCTACATAGTAAATCTTGCTCATGAAACCCATGAAGCAAGTACAACAAAATATATTTTATTATATTTTTCTTCTTCTTTACATAAATACACAATTACATAGTCAACATGAAGATCGTCCTCGTTACACTTTTCAATAGAAAAGACCCCAGAATAGTGAAAAAAAAATTTTGGAGGGTCGGATTAGTAACTTAGCTGTGGACTTGATCTTCCTTCAGAACCTAACAGAGCTCAAACCTCGAGAATTGTTGCCTTAGCCCAAGTTTCAGAATAGTTTCCTTAGCCTAGACTTGTAGTTTGCAGTGAAGAATAGTAATATATTCATTGGTATGTGGAACACCCACATGGAAGATAACATCTCATTGTTATTTGGTTCATGATGTTGTGGCACTGAAGTTGAATGATGTGGCACACCTATGTGGTATATGGTGTATCATCATGACATGGCTCATTGGTGATGTGGTGATGACATGGTGAAAACATTGCACTAATGTGGCACTGACATGGAGAGGAAGTGGAAGGTGATGTGGAGCTAGATATTAACCTATTGTTATACTAGGATGTCTAGGAATTGATTCCAAGAAATTTGGAATCCAATATTTTTCCTATCTCCCAATACTAATAGAACCTAAACTTTTTCAGTTGACAAAATCATTTGACTCTATCAACTTTATCTCAGTATCATAGACTCAAGACTTATTAATTGGCTGAGATAGTCATATTTGTACTCAAAAATAATACATTAGAATCTTCAGAATCAGCAATAGATCCAGTTTTCTGGCCTTTTCGAAGACCCTTGGAAGATGAGGATATAGAGGTCACATAACTTGAGTTTCTAGTTAGGTTAGCCTCAATTCTAGTTGAAGAGATGGTCTGTATCCCAAGTTCTTGTGCAAACAGCATCTGGGCAGCTCTTCCAGGAATATGTGTATTTGAAATCCCATTTGTTGACGAAAGATTTTGAGGATGAACTCTTAGTGCCTTATTGATAGAGGGTTGATCCACCTCAGCCCTTGAATAAATTTCCTCATGTCTCAAATGAGATGTCAAGGAAGTTCTTCTCCTATATAACTTCACCTGAATCTAAAAAATGGCTGGCATTCTTGTTTGAAGGAATACCTACAAGAAAAATTTCCACATCCAAAAAATTGTTGCTTCCAATTTCACGTCTTGTTGTTAAGTCTGAAGCACCTTTAGAAGGACAATTTGCAAATGGAAGCCCTAATTCCTGGGAAAACATTCTCTTAGCAGTTGTTGTAGGTTTGTATTCAAAAGTGGCTTTTTTAGGCTGCAAAGACACATTTGTAACTTGTGATGAATCAGTCAAGGCTTTCTCTATAATATTCTCATCTATAAAAGTAACCCTTGTGTTTGCATCTTTATTTGTCATTTTAAATTTTTTAATCCATGGGTTATTAGATGAAATGTTTATTTCATCTAAAAAATATATATATCAACGTAATAAACAACTACATAACATGCTATATCTTTCAATACTGCAATGACCACTACAACGAGCCCCTTCACTACACCTTGTGTTGCTAATTCTAACAAGGCATCCTCCATTTTATCCCATAAACATATATATAACTTACAAGGTTATATAAAATACGCTAAAATTCATCCATACAAAGGAAGAATAATAGTTTAGTGTCCTCCACTTGCAATGGTATTCTCACACAATTTATTAGTCAATTCTTCTGATGTTTTTTTTTAAATATTATATTGTTAGCATCGGTATTACAACGCAGGATCTCCTCCGACGTCTTTTTTTATAAAATAGTTTATTTCCGTCGGTATTGTTATCACAAAATTGGGTCTGATTGGCTGCTTAATCAGTCAAATTTATGTAACTATTTCAAACCTAATCTTTTGACTAAGGCTTAACCTCCTCAGTCTGAGAGGGATCTCTCAAGGGTTAATGATTTGGATAAAAATATAGATGGGTAATTCGATGTGGGGTAATAAATAGATAAATGATAGATATAGGTCGAGAATCATATCAGCATGTACACATTGGGCTTATGGATTCAAATAGTTTAGTAATCCAATGAATCTACTTAACATGGAAGTTGAGGCATATCAAATTCTTAGCCAAGGGATAAACACATATGAAACTGTAAAAACACAGTCAGTTCATTTATATAGGAAGTTAGAGCATCTAAAAGATGAATTGTAAGTAATATAGATAAACACCACTGCAATGGGATAATAAAGAGATGAAAATAGAATAGGAACACACTAAAAATCCTTCTGAATCTCAAGTTGGTTAAGTAGAAAATCTCTGCATTAGCTGAAAACCAATCAATTACAATAAGCACAGTTTTGCCAAAAATGTCCAACCCTTTACTAATTCTACCTCTTTGCCTTTAATATACATCTTACCACATGAGATGATCTACCTCTAGGCTAGATACATCGAATTTCTGACTCTTGACACCTTTCATAACCATAAGACATGGAATTTATTACAAAAAGACACCTAATATGTTTAAACAGTATTATTCCAAAAAGGACTCAAACTACTTATTTCTATCTATAACAACCTTATCTATTAAAATTTACATCATTTCCAAGTGTATCATCACATGGTCGAATCTGGATGATGGGCTTCAACTCTTCATGACCATATTGTTGACCTCCACTAAAATAGGAAACAGTCCCCTGTTTTATAGGCATAGAGTTTTGTGCATTCTTTGAACATTCTGACCATCATGTACTCATTACTTTGAGGTCCTTAGCTGTTTGAAGTTGATTTAATACATCCAAAAACTCCTCCCTAGGCTCCAGTTGTCCAAAACCGCCTCCAAAGCTTTACAAAAGAGTTGTAATGTACTATGCTACGAAAACACAACAGTTTCATAGCGCCTTTGTAACATTACCATTTTAGGTCTTAATTCTCCAAAAACTGAGTTCTTTCCACTTGAATAATTTGATTTACCCTTAAATACATCTCCCATATCAATTCTAGTCCTTAACTCGCTTTTCAACCTTTCAAAAAATGACTAAAATGAGCAGAAAAGATGCTACAACAGTTTCGTAGTGCTTTTCTGATTTTTTACATTGTCTGCGCTACGAAACTGCTGAGTGTGCAGTTTTGTCAAAAAATTTCAAAAACGAAAACTGTATTTATGCCAAAAACTTGAAATACACCTGTCTGCAACATTTAAAAACCATATTTACTGTAAAAACGGGGTCATTATAGCTTACTTGAGGTTCCTTCTTCAATTTCACTTGATTTAGCTATTGGCTCTTCAATGACTGTTATTTTAATACCTTTTCTCTTTAACTCATCCTGAATCAACTTCATTTGCTGCTCTAAGTCCTCCACTTGATCTTTAAGTCTTCTATTAGTAGCTCTCAAGTGATATACTGACAAACTTGGCTTCCTTTATTACTGGAGCTGTCCACTTGAAAAATTGCTCTGCACTACTTAGAGTTTCAGAAATAGAATCAGTTTGTACTTCCCACAGTGCCTTCATCCTTTTAAACTGTGCTTTCTATCCCTCTTTCTCATGACATAAATTTCCTGGTTTGCCAACCTCAATTTTCCCTTAAGATGCTGAAAATCTGTTTTCTCTGTCATTTCTTCTTTTCCCTTCTTTGTTTTGTTGGTTGTATGCTTCACTATAGGTGATGAGAGATAAACAACTTCTTTAGGAGCTTTAGGTGTCTCAGTGGGTTTTTGAACTTCCTTGCTGCCTTCCTTCAGTTTCCTAGCATGCCTAGTCATAGCCTTTCCTGCTTGAAAGATAAAATTTGCATCTTCCCTAATGAACTCTAGCTTTTTGGCAGACTTGGCCTTTTTCAGTTTATACTCATCTTCCCCAATGAACTCAGCTTGAACAATGGGTGTCTCCTCTATGTCAATAGCATGAAGAATGTCCTCTAGATTTCCCTTTGCTACTGGGTTGTCCTCTATAGCAACTATCTTTTCTTTTGATGCCACTACTTGGCTTCTAGTTACTCTTTTGATTTCCTGCTTACTGACAGCTTGTTTCTGTTTTGCATCTTTGACAACCTTTGACCTCTGTTTTGTAGGTGATGGAGTTGGTGTACCAAGCATTTGTATTTGCTCTGCCCTTTTCTCAGTTTGTTTCCTTGGCTTCAGTTTTACAGATTCTTTTGGTTTTACAGCCACAGGTTGACTTGGTTCTGTTGGTGGTGGTGATGGAACTCCTTTAGCTTTAGGGTTTCTTGCAGGGGTTAGGGTTTCCAACTCAAAACCATTTATAAACAAGAAATATGACTAGTCCCTTCCTATCTTCTGAATTTCATCTAAAATCAATAACTTCATTAAACCATGATGAAACAAGGATGTTTCACTCCCTTCAGACTTCGGTTGCACCTTATTAGCCATCTTTGCAAGACTGTTATGCAGATAAAAAGAAAAATCGGCTAAAATCTTACCAGTGAAATGCAGAAGCAACTTGAAATGATATGATTAAACCTTGTGATAACTTCCTTCACATGTAAAATACTTCTGTATGTTGAGCAGTAGTTTTGAATAAGTGTCTTTGATGCAGCCTCTAGGGATAGCATTATTAAGTTCCATGTCTGTGTACTTAGGCTTCATGAACTCCTTGCATTGCTCCATATCAAATTAGAAGCTTTTAAACCAAGTTTCTTGCCCTCTTGGTATCTTTGTAACAACAACAATGGTTTCTGGTGTAGCAGATACACTTAGAATCCCAACCTTAGTAGCTGTTCCATTTAAATTCATGGAAAATTCTTTGGATACATGTGTGTGAGAGCCCTGCAACTTTTCACAAAACCGTAAGAAGCCTAATTTTCTAAATGCCTCCATGTTGGGTCCTCAATTATTGACCTCATATCTTCAGGTTCATGCCTTAAACACTATCCTCCTCTGTGTATTTTCTTGTCTTCTACCATAATTTTTAGAAAACCTGTCAGCCTCGATTGATAAATTGTGTCAGCCCCGCTTGAATATATGTAAAAGTAGCCTCGCTTGAATATATGTAAAAGCAGCCTTGCTTGATATGGGCATAGAAAACCTTTGTATGAACGGCCACAGGTTTTTTTTAACACTTCAGAGCTCAGACATTTTGAATGGAGGAAAAAGGAAAACGAGAATGACCAATTAGGAAAGATTTTGAAATTTAAAATGTCATCTCATAACTGAATGATGACTCATTCATACCCTATAATGACAATGATGACTACAAACTTGGGTGAGTAAATCAAATTTCATCATTACTTGACTCATCACACCACTAACCTACCCTTTCCCAACGGTTTCTGACATTTTACAGCTCAACGGATAAGACCGTTATAAATCCGCGCTTTCGTAGCGACTGCAGTGCAATTTTTCATGTTGTGCTACGAAACTATCAACGTTTTCGTAGTGCAAAACAACTTTTTTAACAGATGGCACTACGAAAATAGGGTTTTTTGGCTAACTGAACAATTTTGACCCGAAAATTTAGGAAATGACCCACAAATGAAAATAATGAATATTTGACATGAAAGATTTTAAAAACGACTTCATTTGAATCTAAGGATGAGATTTAAACCATAAAAATATAAAACCTACCCTTGACCAAACCTAAATTGACTTCTAAACCCAAGTTTGAACCATGAAATTTTGTAACCTTGTCACAATGATGTGCTAATTTTTTTTGGGTGATAACAGGTACCCCGACATCAAGTTTTGTTTTTAAATGCTCGTAGTTTCGTTGGTATTCTAACCTTTCCTCACTGTCGCTCTAGAGACATTTCCTTTTATGAAAATTTTGGGTTTTGTCGGTCTTCCGACCTTGTACTGCCGTCATTGTAGCGACGAATATTTTTTTTTTTTAAATGTTTGTGTCGTCGGTCTTCCGACGCGGAGGACCGTTGTTGTAGCGAAGTTTGACGGTGTCGGACTAGTGATGTTTGGAGGCAAGGACCAACAACATTTGAGGGCGTCGAACGAGTGACACTTTATCCCTTCGAAACTGCGATGCTTCAATAAACGTCATAACTGCGACACCAATGTAAAATGTCAGAGCTATCGTCGCTATACCGACGTCTAAGTCAAGTGTCGGAAGTCTGACGTGAGGAGAAACCACGTTTTTGTGCACCTCAAAACGTCACTCTTAGGCTGCCTATGTATCGCAAGAACGACATTTTGGCCATCGGAATTTTAGGAAAATGTGCTAGTGGTTGGTCAACAGGCAGAAAAGTATCTCATGAAGTCAGGTTCAGTGAAAGATTCAAATGGAATTATGATCCTTTAGGAGTTATAAGCAAGTTAATAATAAAGTTTAAACTAACTCATTTTGTACATGAATCCAAGCTGAACATTGAGAAGTACTCCAATCAGTCTGAATGGTTGGAGAATACTTTGAAAGAGCTGGAGAAAAAAGCAGAAACCATTTCAATTCTGCAAACTCCAGTCCTACAGGATAAGAATGCCAAGAGAGTTAGAGAAGAAGGATCATACTCAACTCAGACCACCACTTAAAAAAATTCAAATTTATGTACAGGAAGAAGCCCAAGCCAAATCCTGTAAATGAGCAAGTTGATACAATTGAAATCCTTAATACAAACCCAGTGATAAAAGACAATGCACCACCTGCAGTTTCTGAAGAAACTCACCAACCTTTAACATCTAACACTCAGATCATTCAAAAGCAGCATATTGTTGAAGTTTCTTCTTCAGGTAAACCAACAAATAAAGAACATGATATCATGCAGAAATACAAGGAAATCAAGCTCAGGAATGAGGCATTAAAAGCAGATACTTATACCCAATACTGGAAGCAAACACCTAGTGACCAAAGAAGGTTACATTCAGCATTTGACTACAAGACCAGAAAGATGCAGATGAATTTCTTGCAACCAACAGTGAAACATCCTAAGTCATCAACAGATTATAAGGAGACATCATATGAAGTTCAAGCCAAGGATCTTCATCCTATAGACCAAAAAGAATTTCATAAGCAAGCTGGTGAAATGTTGTATTCTACCATGACCAATAAAGCCATTAGTGTTCAGAAGTTGCAAAATACTTTAGAAAACATCATAGTTCAGCTAAAGATAGAAAAGGCTTCCTCACAAGCCAAATACAACAGGATCAAATCTCTAGAACAACTGCTCATAGAAGTGGGATATGATCCCAAGAACATCAAAGTTGCAGAAGAACTCATAAATAAAAAGAATGCAGACATTGATGCATTAAAGAAACAACTCAAATTTCCTCCTACTGAACAACCACAGGCCAAAGAATTATTACAAGATGAAAGCCAAAAATATGAGATGATGAAACTCATTCTTCAGTTAACTGCCCAGTTGAAAGAAATGGAAAATGATATGGATAAGTAAGTGTAGGAGAAAAAAGCCAGCTTGGAAGAAATCCCTGTCACTTCTATTCCTACAGTCACTACAACAGTTCCTTCTACTTTAGCAGATTCATTGGCCCCATCAGATCCAGTAGCTACAACACTTCCCATTACATCAACAACTACTTCAGCTACAGAATCATCTACAACAGCAGCACAACCTAGTGATGATGCAGGTAAACTAGTTAAATCAATGCAGAATATGTCCATACAGACTAATGAAATAAATAGACTTAAAGAAAAAATCAAAATTCTAGAGGATGAGAAGAAAATATTTCAAATCATGCACAAGAATGAAGTAAAGAAAACAAATATATTGACAGAGAAAGTGCAGAAGTTAGAGAAAGAACTGACATTAAAAGAACCACTTGCCCAAGCCAAGCAGCAGCTATGGGCCAATATCATTAAATCTGTCAATGATATTTGGCCATCAATTCAAGTTATTTTTTAGCAAAAGGATCTAATCAAAGCAGCAAATAAAGCCATTCAGAAAATCAAGGAAGAACTTGGTAAGAAGCTAGAGGAGGCCAATGAAATCATTAAGTTTCTTAATTCCAAGAACAAGCAGGAATTGGAATAAATTGGCATTAGTGATATAACTGAAACAATCCTAGAAATTAGGAAAGTTATTTCCAAGAGGAACTTAGTGGTACAACTAGAAGAAAAGTGTCATAACATGGAGCTTGCCATAACCAGATTCATGGTTAAATTTGATATATTGAGGCAGAAAGGTCTGCCTAATCCTCTAGTTATCAATTAAATGTTGATGAAACATGAGGATTATGATAAGAAAATAAGAGAAGTGGCAAAGGAAAAAATAAAAAATTTAGCCATGAAGGGAATTCCAACAGGAAAGGTGCTTTATCAGGGTTTTGAGAGCCTCATTTACCTCTAGCATGAGGTAAAACATCTATTCATTAACAAGCCCACTTTTGCAAAGTATATAGAGGCTGATGAGATATTAAGAAGAATGGTAAAGATTAAAATTCCAGATGCAGAGGATTGGGAGAAGTTGACTGATTTACTTTGACTGAAAGGTAAAATAGTAAAAGAGCAGTCAAAGTAAAAATAGAGCAGTCAGTTTAAAGTTAAAAACATCGGTCAAAGATCAAAGTGAAAACAGAGGTAGTTTAAAGAGTATCATTTAAAGTAAAAGAGTATCAGATGAAAGATAAGGTTTAAAGTCAAAATAGAGATAAATCAGAGTGAAATATAGCCAGCGTAAAGGACACTCAACAGCCTAAAAGACAACCTTCGTTGAACAACAGTCAGAGAGAAACAAGAAAAATATCAATGAGAAAACAATAAATCCAAATAAAAGAGGAACAACTTGCATTAGTTAAATAGTTGTCTCTATCTTCTTGCATGAAGATATTTATTTTTCCTTGAATAATTCCTAAGTCATTTTAGGATATTTTGTAAGAGTTTTTGTATAAATACTTCCCAATTCGAAGTATTGTGTGTGGATTGTGGATTGCTAAACATTTCTATAGTTACATTGATCTGAAACCTGAGGGTTCCTTGTACCATTTTCAAGTCAGCAGACTGGATTGAGCAATAAAGGAATTATATTACAGGATTCATGTGTTGGGCCAACTTTAGTGAAGTACTTTCAAATTGTTCTTCATTATTCTCTTAAGTTTTCACATACTTGCATGTTTTCTAAATCTAAATGTATAACAGGAATATTATTTCAGAACTTGTTTAAAAACACTCTGTCTTGAACTATTATTTCATTTTCATGTTTTCTGCTCATATCCAAATTAGCGAATTCTTAATTTCTCCCTAGTTTTGATTGACCTCTGTCATTTCCCTCATTCTTTGGATCTGAGAATCCTTAATTTCTCTCTCATCCCAATTGAAACCATTCTATTATCCAGCCTAAAGAACTGAATAAGCTTAACTACCTTACCCTGTGAAAACTTCCTTTAGACATTGATCATGCTTTTGTTTCTTGATACATTGAATCCATTAACCCAATGGTAAGCAGACCTGCATCTATCCATCTGAATTATCGATTCCACCACCAAACCAAATCAAAACCAAAACCAATCAATTTCACATAACTAGCATAAAATTAACTAAAAACAACAAAGTTAAATTATAAATAGAGAGCCCTCTCTGAGCATTAGGAAGGCTAGATCCTAAAGCTTAAAAGTAGGTTTGTGGTTACCTCTAATATTTCTTGAACTGACAACCCTAAGAAATTATTGGAGTGATAACATACTAGCGACTCCATTGGGGAAGAGCCAATCCTCAGTTAAATAAACCTTAAAGGAAACATTTTTACTCATCTTTTCACTTTAAGTTTTATTTAGGGTTTCTTCAATCTTTCATTAATAGATTAAATTTCTAGCTTCCAAAAGAATATACTACACCAGGTCTCATCCTGATCCACAACCTGCTATAATTGTGGATGACCCTAATAGAATTTTAAAGAAAAACAAAAAAGTAGAAAGTCTAGGTAATAAAAGTCCATTAATCAAAGCTAATTCACTTCCCAAAAAATTATCAAGTTCACAAGACATTGAATTTGATTTAGCTTTTGAGCAATCTTTGTTTAGAACTAAATTAGAAAGTTCCATCTATGATAGTTTAATAGATCTTGATTTCATTTCATTCATTGAAACTAAGAAGGAGATTGTTTCACTTAATTCAGATCAACAAGCTATAGAAAATTTTGATAAACTTGATGCTTTGGCTGCAACTTTGATTAAGAAAATTGATTAAGCCTATCTTCAACATTCTATTTAGTTAACTGGTTTATCTGCTTATACCCTAAGCCTTATACCATTCATTCAAAATCTATAAATTCATATTTTTTTAGTACCACCTCATCTATTATTTCCACTACATTTCATTCCACAGAATCATTCATTCCAAAGCTTCCCCTTCAACTTAGAGTTTTATTTCCATCTCCAAATAGCTCAAGTTCATCCTCTAGCATTTCTACTACATTTTCTAGCACTTCATTCTCATTTCCAAGCACATATTCTAGCATCCCAACTACATCTTCTAGTGTTCCAACTTCATCTACAAGTACTTCAAACTCATCACCAAGTTCGACCACTTTACCTCCTAGCCAAGCAAGAATCTTAGCCACGGTAGCCAGATATGCTCCTTTGGTCCTCCCAGCTCAATTACATGCTATGCCCCAACACTACCAAAGTAAAATCTTTCAATTTCATGGCATTGGCCAATACACTGCACAACAACATGTTAAAAAAATGATTGATTACTTTGAATTGCATGAAATTTATGAATCTAATGTTCAAATGAGACTGTTTGCCCAAACTTTAGCTGGTGATGTAAAGAAATGGTTTAAGGCTTTACTTGAAAATCATATTGTTGATTTAGAAAATTTCCATAGATTGTTTATAAATAGATGGGAGAAAAAGAATAATCATTTACAAATATTGTTTGAATATGAGAACATAAAAAGAGAACCTAATGAACCAGTTCAGGACTATTGTACTAGATTCAATAGTATTTACAATACTATTCCAACAAACATCAAAACCCCACCATATATAACTTTAATAAAATTCCCTCATGGTTTTGATACTGATATATCATACCAACTAAGGGAAAGAAACCCTAAAACATTAGAGCAGATGCGGAGTAATGTTGTTAGTGTAGAAGCAAATTTGTTAGCTAGAAGAGCTAGATTGAGAAATGAAAGAAGAGTAACAATAAAGGATGAACCCTCCACCTCAGACCGTAAGATAGATAGTTTAGCAAAATCCATGGAAATAATGATGGATATATTAGAAAATATGTAAAGGAAACCACAATGGGATAATCAACAACAAGGTACTCAAATAAGAAATCCAAACTTTAGAAAGAATCCCAACACTGGTAAATCTAGAGAATCGACACCTTATCAAACAATAAGACCACCTTTCCAAGAGAACTATGCTGAAATTTCTCACCAAAATGAAGAATATGAAGACACTCAGATTAACTTAATGGGAATTAATGATGATAATACTATTTTTCTTACACAAGAAGAACAAGACTTATACATTCTTCAACAACTATAGTTAGAATCCAGAGAGTCTTTTGATTACAAGCAAGGTTATGAATATGCCATTAATGAAGTTCACAAACAATATAACCTTAGGAGAAAGAAAAATGTAGAAGCCCCTACTAAAAAAAATGCCCAAACTCATTCCAAGAAAATAGTAGAAGCCCCTACAAACAAAGTACTGCAAATTCTCCCTAGAGAAACCCAACAAAACTCTAGTTCAATTCAGAAAAATTTCAATCCTAATCAGAAAATTTGTAGTCCAAAAATTGCACCCATTCCTAAAATTATAGATATTACAGACACTGTTGTTCAAACATCAGTTGATCTTCAAAAATCTGTTGCTGTTAAAACAACAGTTTCTGCTAAAACATCTACTGCTGATAAAAAATCAGCTGATCCTAAAACAACTGTTGCCTAAAACAGCTGCTGAAACTTCAAAGTATGCCAAAGTTACCACTACAACTCAAACAGTTCCACAAAAGAAGATTGAAAACAACAAAACAGTGAAAACACAAACATAAAGACCAACTATAGATAAAGAAGAGAAACACACTCAAACTACAATTGGTAGAGAAGAAATCATTGAGTTAGGTAAAGCACAAGCTCCATTCAATATCCAAACTGAAATTTCCAAAGTCAAAATACCAATTCCTTTAACAGAATTGGTAAAACATGATTTATATAAATCACAAATCACTGAAACACTGAACATTAATGAAGGAGAAGACTTTTTCAATCTAAATGATGACCAACCAGAACTACTATTTATTCCTGAAGTAAATGGAAAACATCAAGAAGGTGGCGTTCCTCCTTTCTACATTAGATTGAGTATTCATGATCAAATTTCACACAAGGCTATGCTAGATTCAGGAGCCTCACACAACTTGATGCCAAAAGAAATCATGGAAACATTGAATCTAGATATCACAAGACCATATAAAGATTTTTTCTCTTTTGATTCTAGCAAAGTTAAATGTCTTGGCCTAATAAAAGACTTGTGTGTCACTTTAGTCCAATACCCAAGAAAAAGTATAGTCATGGATCTTGTAGTTGCTAATATCCCTCCAAAGTATGGAATGCTATTTTCTCACTCATGGGGAGAAAAATTGCAGGGATCTCTACAGTCAGACATGTCTTATGCCACAATTTCAGTATTTGGTCAACCCAAAAAGCTTTACACATAGACATTAATGAAATACATGGTCAGTAGTGCAGAAATACCTCGAAACTATCCTATTTATTCTGTACCTACTGATATGGACTCTTTCATTTTATGTAATTTAGAAACTGGCATAGATAACAACACAGTTGTAAAACAAAAACATAAGGAAGTTGACAGTGATAATATATTTCATGAGTCTATGTGGAACCTAGACATTGATGGCTCAGTGAACAAATTAGGAGCAGGAGTAGGAGTTTGGATTCATAACATGGAAAAGAATCATTATGAAGGTCATGCCTTTAGATTAAATTTTAAATGCACCAATAACATGGCTGAGTATGAAGCTTTAATCTTAGAACTGCGGATTGTTAGAAACTTAGGAGGCAAAAGAGTTTCTATTATGGGAGACTCTGAATTAATCATAAAATAAATCATAGGAGAGTATTCTGTGTATAATCCTAGATTAACCCAATACAAAGAAATAGTTTTAGATATGATTAAAGAGTTGCTTGAAATTGACTTTGTTGTAATTCCTAGGAACCAAAACATGCAGGCACATAGTTTGGCTACTTTTGCTAGCACTTGCAAATTTCCTTTTCAGCCAAATCACTAATACACAGTAGAGTAAGATACATTCCTTCTATACCAGACAACTTGAAATATTGGCAGATATTTTCATAGGATTCTCAAATTTACAACTTTACGAATGTTGAGGGAGAATTCCACAATTGTGACATAGATACAGATTGTACAGTAGATGAAACTATAGATAGTGAGATAGATGTAAATAATGTATATTTGACTAAACCCACTAAATTCACTCAAGTAGAAATAAATAAACTAGAAATTGTAGAAATAGAATAATTAGCAAATGATGATTCTGAGTTTTTAAATATTAAGAATAACTTTTTGCCTAAGGGATTAACCCCATTAGAAGATATTTTTGATTCAAATGATGTAAAGAAAACAAAAAATGGAACCATTAAGATCAGACATAGAAGAATCTAACATAGGAACTGAAAAAAAGCTTAAGCTTATTAAAATTTCTAAAGCATTACCTCAAGAAGAAAAATTGAAATACATAGCTTTGTTTAAATAATTTCAGGATGTGTTTGCATGGAGTTATGAAGACCTTAAATATTATGACACCAACATCATTCAACACAAAATACCTATCAAAGAGGATCATAAACCATTTAAACAAAAACTTAGGAGAATCAATCCAGTTCTTATGACTTTTATTGAAAAAGAGGTAAAGGGGATGTATGAAGCACAAATCATTGCACCTATCAGATATTCTAATTGGGTTTCAAAATTAGTTCCCACTAGGAAGAAAATAGGGGAAATCAGACTTTGTGTTGATTTTCGGAACTTAAACAAGGTGTCCCTAAAATATAACTATCCTCTCCCCAAAATGGACCATATTTTACAGAGGGTGGTAGGATCATCTAGGATTTCATTGCTTGATGGATTCTCTGGATATAATCAAATCTTAGTTCAGCCAGAAGACCAACCAAAGATTGCATTTACTACTCCTTGGGGTACTTTCATGTATGTGAAAATGCCTTTTGGATTAATGAATGCAGGAGCTACATTCCAGAGAGCTATGGACATAGCTTTTGTAAATAAATTCATGATTTTCTTGTCATTTATCTAGATGAAATAACCGTATTCTCAAAAACTAACATTGAACATCTAGATCATCTGAGACAAGTGTTTATTAAATGCAGAAAAAATGGTATTTATTTGAATCCTAAAAAGACACTCTTTGGACTTGAAGAAGGTAAAATTTTAGGACATATTATTTCAAAAGAGGGAATTGGATTAGACCCTGCTAGAATAGAGGCAATTTTGAACATAATTCATCCTAGAAATATCAAGGAATTACAAGCCTTCTTAGGAAAAATTAACTTTCTCAGGAGATTCATTTCTAATCTAGAAGAACTAATTAGAGAATTGAACAACATGTTAAAAACAAATTCGGCACTTAAATGGATAGTAGAGGCCAAACAATCCTTTGAATCAATCAAACAAGCCCTTACAAGAACTCATGTCCTAATAAGTCCTAATTTCCAAAAATATTTTATCATTTTTTCTTTTGCTTCATAACATACCATTGCAGCAGTTTTGCTGCAAAAGAATGATCAGGGTTGTGAACAACCCATTTTTTTTTCTAGAAAAACCTTAAGAGATGCCACACTAAAGTACAACATAATGGAACAACAGGCACTTGCTTTAGTGAAGGCTATTAAATATTTTAGAGTATACATCTTGTATTCACACATTATTGCATATGTTCCAAATTCAATAGTTAAGGACATTCTGACTTAGAATGGGCTTGATGGAAAGAGAGGCAAATGGATTGCCACTATTTTTGAATATGTCATTGAAATAAATCCTACTAAACTCATTAAAGGCCAAGGTTTAGCCAAAACCATGGCTGAATCGAGCTGTTAGTCCTTAGATATAAATTTTATTGCTCAATTGGATGATCAGGAAGAGATGGCGACTCCACAGATCAATGAAGCTTTCATTGATTCACCTTGGTATGCAGATATCATATTTGTTTTACTAAATCTACAAGCTCCTCCTGGTTTATCTAGAAATAAAGCTAGATTTTTTAAAATGCAAGCAATGAAGTATTGTATCATAGATAGTGCTTTATTTTGGAAGGATCATGGTGGTATACTACTTAAATGTTTACTGATTGATGAAGCTGATAAAGTTATGCAAGAGTTTCATGCAGGTGATTCTGGAGGACACCTTTACTGGAAATCAACTGTTGATAAAATCTTGAGGGCAAGTTTTTAATGGCCCACTCTTTTTGCATATGTAAGAAAGTATGTGACCTCCTGTCACAAATGCCAGATCTTTGAAGGGAAGAAAAAACTATTACCTTTACCCCTCAAACCCATCTCCACAAAAATTTCATTTTAGCAATGGGGTTTAGACTTCATTGGTAAAATTTACTCACCCTCTTCAACCCATCATAAATGGATTTTGACAGCCACTGATTATTTCACTAATTTGATAGAAGTCATTCCTTATAGACAAGCCACTGATTCTTTCATCATCTCATTCCTTGAAAATAATATACTATCTAGATTTGGATGCCCACAAAATCTCATTACTGATAATGGAACTTCTTTCAAGTGTAAGAAAATGATTGACTTCTATAACAAATACTGCATTAAACTTGACCAATCCACTTCCCATTACCCTCAAGGTAATGGAATCATTGAATCCTCCAAGAAAATCCTAGTAACTATCATCAAGAAATTGTTAGAAGACAACAAGAAGTCCTGGAACAAAAAGTTGGTCAATGCCTTATGGGTAGACAGATTAACTACAAATAATTCCATTTGTACATATCCCTATCAGCTAGTATATGGGATGGATGTTTTTTTTCCATCCTCTTTAAGAGTGCCAGTGATGAAGATGATCCAAGAATTGCAGGTAGAATCGAATGATATCTAGAGAAGGATAAATCAGACCATACACTTGCAACAAACCAAGGAAGAAGTCTATGTCAAATCACAAGTTATCCAAGATAAGGTCAAAAATATATTTGACAAAAAAACAAAAGAAGATGACTTTTACATAGGTGATAAAGTGCTTAAATGGGATTCTAGAAGAGAAGATAAAGGTAAACATGGTAAATTTGATTTTCTATGGAAAGGTCCCTATATCATTTATGGTTATAGAGGTAACAATGCATTCTTTTTAAAGGAAATAGATGGATCTGATCTACCAGGAGGACCAGTCAATGGTAAGATGTTGAACCATTACATTTCCCCAGATTAACATTAGTTGATTTTGTTTACTTTTCTCATTGTACATAAAATTGAAAAGCATAGGTTGGATTGGATGTTTTTCTTGCAAAGTTGAATCCCGAAGAGAAGGCCCTAAACTTTGAAAGACAAAATATCATAAGTATGAATAAATTAGAGCTTAGAAAACAGTTACAAGGAAAGCACAGTCAAAGTTCAAAGGCTACTGATCTTAAAGTTATTGACATTTCACCAGGAAATGCCATCCCCATGTGGAGCCACTGTTAGGTTCCTATAATAATAAGATTCATAATTTTGAATTGACTATGATTAGTCTTGTAATATTTTACATACTTTTCTTTCTACAAATTTTTTTTCCCATATTAAAAATAAAAAAATGTAAAAAGGGTGAAGTTATAAAATAAAAATCAAAGGACTAATAAAAGAAAAATATCAAAAAATAATATAAGATATGAACCCCACCAAAAAAAGAAGATAAAAAATAGATCCTGAAAGTGATGCAAATTCAAATGCCACTACTTTTTACTTTACTTTGAAAAATAAGATTGTGTGCAGCTTGTCAAAAATTCCACATTCCAAGATAGTCAAACAACTTAATCTTGATTATTCATGCTTTAAATTTCATGCTAATAGTTAGAGATTAAATATCTAGCCAAACTATTTAACCTTGGAAAATCAGTAGTTAGGTAGAGAATAATAAATGAGTTCAACAGTTTAATATGAGCCATTAGAAGTCATAAGGTTAGAATTAGATAATTTGCTTATTGAAAAGAAAAGATAAAGGGTCTGCAAGCTCAAATGCACCCAAATAAATGAAGAATAAATGTTCAGGTAAAATATGGGTAGGTATATTACTGTTACAAGGCATGGAAAGCAACAATTTGGTCATTTCATATCACTAATGTCCCTCAAAATCCCCTCCCTTAGCTAAAAACCCTAATGTCACTTGCAAAAAGGCATTTTTCCCCTTGTAAAAATACCCCTTCCCCTCCATATTAACTTTTCCCCATTACTTCACTCATTTTTTCCTTACTAAAACCCTCTTTCCCTAGATTAAAATCCATTTTCATTTGAAAAGTAAATAATCCTTTTACTAATTTCCCTTTTTTCAAAAAAAACCCTAAAATACATTTATCCTAAGTATTTGTTTGAAGTAATATATCGGGTTCCACTATGAAACATCCCTTCCCGGTATCACTTTTTACATTAAAATATTAGTGTATTTTATACATCCCGCCATGACAAGTCAATTGACCAAGATGATGAGGTTTTCCTTTGGGAGTCCAATCTGCCCAAGTATGTTGTCCCACAAACGTTCCAGTGTCCAGAGGTTATCAAACTCTGTCAAACCAGTTATTTGCCTGATCAAAGAGCCATTTTAACCCCTATTAAAAATATTTTATTCACCATCATAGCTAAATCAATAAATCAAATGCTACAAATTCAACCTAGGCCTGATGAAGCCCCACTTTCTATTGAGACCCTCACACAATTGTATCTGAATCTGGACTTCCCCAAGAGGTTCCAGATATTTCAAACATTCATTCCATCAACAGTAGAAACTCCCAAGACTAATCCTCCTTATCCAGTAGCTATATTTTATGAGAGAACCAGGCATATCATCACAATGTTGTCTTGTATTTTGGTTTATTTTACTGATGATCATGTTTATGCTTTAGTCCTAGGTTTTCTATCTATTTTCTCCCCTGGTCAGCCTCTTGCTTCTATATTCAATTTTTCTCAGTACCTCTCTGATACAATCCATGAACAACTTGTTAAGATTCCTGAAGAAGGTGTCTTCAAGTATTCATTAGTTTTGTTCCATATGTTCTTATACTTTCAATCTTAAAGATTTACAATTAACCTTCAAAAACTAGATGATGAAGGTAATCCTCAGTCAGTAGTCTTTTGGACTTCATTAATCAGGAAAGATTCAACAGAGTTTACATACAAAGACTTCATTGAATCATTCATCTATCTAATTGTCAGCATGTTGAACAACAACATTCAACCAAGAGTCAGTGACGAGATTAAAAAGTTCTTACAGTTATCAGAACACAGTAAGACAGGATATTGGTATCTTTACCAAAACCACACTGAGATTAGAGTTTATGGTTTTCAGCTAACCCCATATAAACTGCCAAAATACCTCCCAATGAGGTTATTTTCTCTTGAATATATAAGGCAGATTCTTAACTATGATAAAATTAAATTTCTGTCAGCCAAGAAGAAAACACAATTTAAGATCAAAAACCAGATTGGTCCCTTCATTTGTAATAATAGGACTGTTGGTCAACAGGCAGAAAAGTATCTTCATGAATTCAGGTTCAGTGAAATCTTAAAATGGAATTATGATCCTTTAGGAATTATAAGCAAGTTAAGAATCAAGTTTAAATTAACTACTTTTGTACATGAATCCAAGCCACAAATTGAGAAGTACTCCAATCAGTCTGAATGGTTGGAGAATACTTTGAAAGAGCTATAGAAACAGCAAAAAACAGTTCAATTTTGTAAACTCCGGTCCTATAGGATAGGAACTCCAAGAGAGTCAGAGAAGAAGGATCATACTCAGCTCATACCACCACCGAAACAAAATTCAAATTGATGTACATGAAGAAGCCCAAGCCAAATCCTGTAAATGAGCAAGTTGAGAAAATTGAAATCCTTGATACAGACCCAGTGATCAAAGACAATGCACCACCTGCAGTTTCTGAAGAAACTCACCAAGCTTCAACATCTAACACTCAAATCATTCAAAATAAAAAAAGTGTTGAAGTTTCTTCTTCAAGTAAAACATAAGATAAATAACAGGATATCATGCATAAATAAAAGGAAATCAAGCTCAGGAATGAGGCATTAAAATCAGATACTTATACCCAATACTGGAAGCAGACACCTAGTGATCAAAGCAGGTTGCTTTTAGCATTTAACTACAAGACCAAAAAGATGCAGATGACTTTCCTGCAGCCAACAGTGAAACATCCTAAGTCATCAGCAGATTATAAGGAGACATCATATGAAGTTCAAGCCAAGGATCTTCATCCTATATACCAAATAGAATTTCACAAGAAAGCTGGTGAAACTTTGTATTCTACCATGACCAATAAAGCCATGAGTGTTCAGAAGCTACAAAATACTTTAGAAAAAATCAGAGTTTAGCTAAATCTATAAAAGGCTTCCTCACAAGCCAAAGACAACATGATAAAATCTCTAGAATAACTGCTCATAGAAGTGGGATATGATCCCAAGAACATCAAAGTTGCAGAAGAACTCATAAAGAAAAAGAATGCAGACATTGCTGCATTAAAAAAACAACTCAAATTGCCTCCTACTGAACATCCACAGGCCAAAGAAGTATTACAGGATGAAAGCCAAAAATATGAGATGATGAAACTCATTCTTTAGTTAATTGCCCAGTTGAAATAAATGGAAAATGAGATGGATAAGTTAGTGCATGAGAAACAGGCCAGCTTGGAAGAAACCCCTGTCACTGTTATTCTACAGTCAATAAAATAGTTCCTTCTAATTTAGCAGATTAATTAGCCCCATCAGTTCCAGTAGCTACAACACTTCCCATTACATCAGCAACTACTTCAGCTACATAATCATCTACAACAACAACACAACCTAGTGATGATGCAGGTAAACTATTTAAAGCAATGCAGGATATGTCCATACAAACTAATGAAATAAACAAACTTAAAGAAAAAATCAAAAGTCTAGAGGATGAGAAGAAACTAGTTAAAATCATGCACAAGAATGAAGTACAGAAAAAAAAAAAGGATTGACAGAGAAAGTGCAGAAGTTAGAGAAAGAACTGACATTAAAAGGACCACTTGCCCAAGCCAAGAAACAACTATGGGAAAATATAATTGAATCTATCAATGATATTTGGCCATCAATTCAATTTATTTTTGAGCAAAAGGATATAATCAAAGCAGTAAATGAAGCCATTCAAAAAATCAAGGAAGAACTTGGTAAGAACCCAGAGGAGGCCAATGAAATCATTAAGTTTCTTAATTCCAAGAACAAGCAGGAATTGGAAGAAATTGGCATTATTGATAGAACTGAAACAATCCTAAAAGTTAGGAAAGTTATTTCCAAGAGGAACTTAATGGTACAACTGGAAGAAAAGTGTCAGAACATGGAGCATGCCATAACCAGATTCATGGTTAAATTTGATATATTGAGGCAGAAAGGTATGCGTAATCCTCTAGTTATCAATGACAGGTTGATGAAACATGAGGATTATGATAAGAAAATCAGAGAAGTGGCAAAGTAACAAATCAAAAATTCATCCATGAAGGGAATTGCAACAGGAAAGGTGCTTTATCAGAGTTTTGAGAGCCTCTTTTACCTCTAGCATGAGGTAAAACTTGTATTCATTAACAAGCCCACTTTTGCAAAGTATACGGAGGCTGATGAGATATTCAGAAGAATGTTAAATATTAAAATTCCATATGTAGAGGATTGGGAGAATTTAATTGATTTACTTTGAAAGTGAAAGGCAAAGCAGTAAAAGAGCAGTCAAAGTAAAAATAGAGTAGGCAGTTTAAAGTTAAAAACAACAGTCAAAGATCAAAGTGAAAACATAGGCAGTTTAAAGAGTATTAGTTAAAGTAAAAGAGTATCAGATGAAAGATAAGGTTTAAATTCAAAACAGAGATAAATCAGAGTGAAATACAACCATCGTAAAGGACACTCAACAACCTAAAAGACAGCCTTCGTTGAACAACAGTCAGAGAGAAACAAGAAAAATATCAACCAGCAAACAATAAATCCAAATAAAAGAGGAACAACTTGCATTAGTTAGATAGTTGTCTCTATCTTCTTGCATGAAGATATTTATTTTTCCTTGAATAATTCCTAAGTCAGTTTAGGATATTGTTTTCTATAAATACTTCACAATTTGAAGTATTGTGTGTGGATTGTGGATTGATAAACATTTCTATAGTTACATTGATCTGAAACCTGAGGGTCCCTTGTACCATTTTCAAGTCATCAGACTGGATTGAGAAATAAAGGCATTATATTATAGGATTCATGTGTTGGGCCAACTTTAGTGAAGTACTTTCAAATTTTGCTTTGTTATTCTCTTAAGTTTTTCACATACTTGCATGTTTTCTAAATATAAATGTATAATAGGAATATTATTTCAGAACTTGTTTAAAAACACTTTGTCTTGAACTATTATTTCATTTTCATGTTTTCTACTGATATCCAGATTAGGGAATTCTTAATTTCTCTCTAGTTTCGATTGACCTTTGTCATTTTCCTCATTATTCGGATATGAGAATCCTTAATTTCTCTCTCATCCCGATTGAAACCATTTCATTATCCAGCCTAAAGAACTGAATAAGCTCAGCAACCTTGTGAAAACTTCCTTTAGACCTTGATCCTGCTTCTGTTGCTTGATACATTGACTCCATTATCCCAATGGTAAGCAGACCTACATCTATCCATATGAATTAGTGATTCCACCACCAAACCAAACCAAACCAAATCAAAATCAAAACCAATCAATCTCATATAACTAGCCTAAAATCAACTAAAAACAACAGAGTTAAATTATCCTCGAGAAAGTCATCCCTTTAATTTCTATTTATGTTTGAAATTCCACTTGCTTTAAGGAGGGTTGTTTTAAACCTCCTCAAATTTTTATTGTAATAACTATTTTAAGACTTATTATTTTTATATTTAAACCCCTTCATGTCTTTGAAGAAGAGGTCCTGAAATTTTGAAAGGAAGGCTTTAAAGATGTTGCACTTTAGTACTCTTGAATTTTTTTGAATAGAAAAGGTTGGACCAAGTGTTTTTTCTCAAATGAGCAGAGTAAACATATACTTGGTTCTTTTATCCTATGTGTTATTTTTTTGCTTCAAATGAGAAATATTTATTTATCTTATGATGTGTTGTTTCATGTATCTTTTTTAATACAGTTTGACATTAACTCACTTATGAACATGTTATATTGTTATCATTTGATACATATGCAATACAAGCATTTATAAGTTGCGATATAAGCTTTATTCATTTGATTTAATTAACTATTTAATTAAATAAATTATCTCAAACATTTTCATATCTGTAATTGAACATTCGATCTTTATTTGCATCCACTGAAAGGTTAATTTTGTAGATCGCACAGAGAATAGATTTCATCCCATGATATATAGTAGATAGATATATTTTTTATTGCAAGATTGCTAATATTTCCATATATAAAGTTCCACACAGTGATAAAACCATCCATTCACCCCAACTATATCAAACTGGGAAACTGGTCCCATAAATCTAGTCAGAGCTATCATTCCAAACCGAAAAGGGATGGTTTTTAAGTCCCCAACCGGGTGGTTTCCCTAATGTTGTTGCACCGATTTTCGAGGCCTCAACAGGATGGTATATTGATCACTTCAAGTGCTTAATCTTGTATCACTTTGTGATGGTTGGCACAAATTTTTATGTGAAATATGTTCCCTAATCTATGATAATTTCCTTAGGAACAAAAAAATGGGTAATAAAAATTTCAAATAAAAAATCAACCAAAAATTCTTCAGTAGCATGGAAAAGGGCCTTAGCCTCTACCCATTTAGTTATGTAATCAATGAAAATTAAATAAACCTCTTACCTCTATACATTGGTAAAATTGGTACTACAAAGTCTAGAGCTCACTTTTCAAAAGGCTCGATGAGTACCTGTGGTTGAAGAGCCATCTCATTGGATTGCACTTGGTGGCCCATTCATTGAAAAATATCACATATTTGAACATATTCTTTGGCATCTCTAACAAGAGTGGGCCAATAGTAACCTAATCAAAGAGCCTTATATGATTTTCTTCTATCAGCAAAATTTCCTCCACAAGGTTCATCATGACATGATTTTAAGATATCAAATGTTTCAAATTCTCGTACACATTTTTTGCTAATCATGTCAGGTCTAGTATGGAAGTGTTGGAGCAGGGTCCCCTGAATGAAATTTTGATACAATTTTGTAATATTTTGTAATAGTTTAGTCTAGCGCAGGGGATTTGGGGCAGGTCAAAGCCCCTGATGAATTGTAATGGGTCAAAGGGTAGACCAAGTGGCCGCAGGCTAAAATAGTATAAATAGATGACTAGATCGAGTCTATAAGTAAATTTTGAATAAGTTTGAATGAGAATATTGGATCTGTGATACTTTTGTGCAGATTTTTCTGGGTAAGGGCTCCTGCTAGCTGTGTGCACAGAGACCCTCAGTCCTATTATGTGCACGGGTATGTAGAAGAGTCTGTAAGAGAACTTGAAGTATTAATGAATGAGAAGATGTTTAGTTGGTATTTGAATGTCTCTGTGTTTTGTATGGGTTGCGCTGCATGTTAATTCCTTGCTATTTCTATGTTATCTCTGCAATCGTAACTGTTGATTATAGATTAAGTACGTACTTGTAATAGATGATTGGAAGACAATGAATGCATAGATCTGAGTTATATTTCTCCTGTTAAGTGATTATCTTATCAATTATGGGTTGCGCAAGTTATTCTGTTATGAATATTGTTAAGGGTTTGTGGTTAGGGCTTTCTCTGCACAGAAATGTTTAGATCTAAAGGTACCCACTTCATTAAATCTCTCTCTCTCAAGGTGCGGAAACCTGGTTCCAACACCCTCCCATACTACTTCAGGTGATACCTTGACTTGCACAAGAAGACCATCACTAAAAGGGCTAGTAGAACAGGGGTTTGTTGGTTAACCTTAAATCTGAACCTGGGTCAAGACCCCTCAGACCAAAAAATGGTTTTGTTGCCGGGTTGAGGACTTGCAATTCGGGTTGCAGGTGCTACAACTAAAATTAGATACACTACAAGCAAGCGTGAACCAGGCGAGGCAGATTCAAGCGACCCTACAAGCCACAACAATGATCGCAGCAACTAAAAGCAGGATTTTCCCCTTCCCGGGCACAACCTTGACCGTAGAACCACAAACTTTGTGCACACAAGTCTGAGTATCCGCAGAGGTCGGCCTCGACCTTTTAAGGATAACAAGTGGGAAACTACACACTTTCCACTTGTTCATATATTTTGAGCTACAAAGTAGAGAAGTGTTTGCACAAAAGTCTGAGAGAGGCAGAACAGACAATTGTAACCAAGGCTACCGAATCCGCCCAAGCACAGACAATACATCAAGTGGCAGCCGCACAACGAGCAGAGCTAGAGCACCTAATCGACCAGCTATGTGGATAAATCTCGGAAGTCATTCCTGCCTCGTATGTGCCTCAGGCCAAAATCGAGAGCTTGGTGGCTGAATTAAAGGCATCCAAGACTGAAGTACAGACGATTAAGGCAGACCTCGATCAATAGATTGTTGCGCTGCAGGCCAAGCTGCAGCCTGAGACCCCTCCTAAGGTACAAGCCCAATGAGCTACGTTGGTTAAAGAAATGAATAGAAGCATTTCTGCACACATCTCCAGGGGCTCTGAGTTGTTGGACACCACTATGGAACTGTGGTCAACCGTGCAACGAGATCCCCTTCTTAGACAATTCAATCGAGAGCTACGCCAAAAAGAGGAGGAATTTGATCAACTAGAAGCCACCATACCAACCCTTGCTGCCGCCCAGCGACTAGAGCACCTTTTCACCATTCATTCTCTGAGGGACGAAATTTAGGTGCCTTGGCATAAGAAGCAAGTCCTCATCAATCATTTGAAGCCCTGGAAAGATGAAGCACTGAAAATTTCGCAGGATCTTGACACAATGGTCAAGTAGCTGAATCAGACCTTGGACAGTGTCACTGCAGCTAATGAGGAGCCGATTTCCTAGACGTTGGTCGAGAATGTGCAAAATTCAGCCATGCAGAGTGAGGGCATCCTTCCATCATTTTCCACTGCCATCGAACAACTCTGGACCAAGATGAAGAGCCCATTGCCGCTATGACTTGAGATGAGTCGCAAGATTGTGTTGGGGGCCTGTTGGAGCAGGGTTCCCTAAATGAAATTTTGATATAATTTTTTAATATTTTGTAATATTTTAGTCTGGTGCAGGGGCTTTGGGGTGGGTCAAAGTCCCTAATGAATTGTAATGGGTCAAAGGGTAGACCAAGGGGCCGCAAACCACGGTAGAGTAGCGCAGGCTAAAATAGTATAAATAGATGAGTAGATCGAGTCTAGAAGTAATATTTGAATAAGTCTAAATGATAATATTGGATCCGTGATACTTTTGTGCAGATTTGTCTAGGTAAGGGCTCCTACTAGTTGTGTTCGCGGAGACCCTCCTTCCTGCCATGTGTTGACCCCGATGGTTGTGTCTGTGGGTACGTAGAAGAGTCTGTAAGAAAACTTGAAGTATTAATGAATGAGAATACATTTAGCTGGTATTTGAATGTCTTTGTGTTCTGTATGGGTTGCATTGCATGTCAATTCCTTGTTATTTCTATGTTATCTTTGCAATCGTAATTGCTAACTATAGATTAAGTCTGTACCTGTAATAGATGATTGGAAGACAATGAATGCATAGATCTGAGATATATTACTCCTATTAAGTGATTATCTTATGAATTACAGGTTATGAAATTTATTCTATTACGCATATTGTTAAGGGTTTCTAGTTATGGCTTTCTCAATGCAGGCTTGTTTAGATCTAAAGGTACCCACTTCATTAAATCTCTCTCTCTCAAGGTGCGGAAACCTGGTTCTAACACCCTCCCAAAATACTTGGGGTGAGGCCTTGACCTGCGCAAGCAGGCCATTTCCAAAAGGGCTAGTAGTACAAGGGTTTGTTGGTTAACCTTAGATCTGAACCTGGGTCGAAACCCTTGTTAGTGTCAGAATATGAATTCTACCATCAATGATCAAATTCACTCTTTCCATTCTCATTTTAGGTGTCCCACTCTAAAATTTTTATATCATTCCATGAGGTCATGCTAAAAATTGTTTCACTGATAGTAGCCCTAGTCATAAAACCTCACTCTCCCTCTCAAATTCTCATTTGCTGGCCCACCTTCATGTCTTGCTGAGCATAAAAACACTTTTGAAAAGCTCATTTCACTATGTCTTATGTCAGTCAAAGTCAACCATGAAATCAAAGTCATCCAAGGTCCCATTAGGTCATTAGGTTTCAAGGTCCAAAATGCATCATTTCATCTCAATAAGGTTAGAAAAGGATATGAGAGTGACTCAATAAACATTTCATTATCGTTTGCAGAAGATTATCAACATGTAAATATGATATTTTTAAATTTGTAATTTTGATTTTTATGATTTTTATATCAAAATGTAATTTTGATATGAAAGTAGAGATGTAATTTATTTTTAATTTTTTATGTAATTTTATGCTTCCTGTATGTAATAAGTTTGGTCCCTAGCTTCCAACTCAAAACACACATGCCAAACTGAAGGAGAAAAGTGCCAAACTTTTGCAAACACCATCTTGCAAGAAAGAAAAATTAGATGAAAGGGTAATTGGCAAAAGTTTTCAAAAAAAAGTGAAATGAGACATTAGAAAAGTGGGTTTTTAAATTTAAATTTAAATTCACTTTACTATTTATGACTAATAGACATCAACTCAAATTCATTTTCCTCCTCCAAACATCAAACAAGCACTCAAAGAGACCAAATTTTCGAAATTCTGAGCGAAATTGGTAAAAGAGAAAAAACAAGGGCGCAAATCCTGAAAGGAGGGTGCAAATTTGTTCAAGAGGATGCAAATACATTGAGGAGGGTGCAAATACGTAGAGGAGGGCGCAAATGTGTAGGCAAGGGCACAAATGCATGTTCTTGGTGCAAATGACCAACAAGCTCTACAACTTGCCCAAGTGATTAGAAATTGTCTTCAAAGCTCCACCAAATCATTCATTTCCTTCCTGCAAATAGTAAGATGTTCATGCCATGAAAAATCATCTTCTTAAGTTTATATGTTGAATTTTTTCAGGTTGAAGTTGTAATTTGGTGTTTAAATTGAGGAAAAACCCTAGTATCCCATTACACTTGTGAAAAATCTTAAAATTAACTCCCTTACCCTTTGCATCCTTCCCACAGTTATAAAAACCCATTCCCAAACCCCTCATTTTCAAAATTCCCTTTTCCTACAACTTTCTCCCAAAACCCTAAGTCCTAGGTGTTACATCTACCTAGGCTCTCAATTCCTAAATCCCTACCCTAAATCTATCATATCATTACTCCCTATCCCCTCCCCATTTCACATATCCCTCATTTTACCCTTCCCATCTCCCTTTCCCATTTCCCTTTCCTAATCCCAAGGGGTTTAACAAAATCACCATGGAAAAAGAAGAAGAAAACACATTATTCAGTGAAGGAGAGGAAGTAGAGATAAGAAGGCCACATAAAGGAGGAAGAGTGCTCAGACTTGAACCTGCCAACACTAGGGAAATCTTAACTTCTCCATTGACTGTCACATGCTTTAAACATGTTGGTTGTTATGATTTTTGTGAGAAAATTCAAAAGGTTAAACACCACCCCATGCTAACCATACTTTTCATATCTGGACTCCATGACAAGCAAGTTAAATTAGCAGGATTGAGGACATTGAATCTAAATGGGCTAGTATGGTTGAGGTTGATCCATTGCCAAAAACCTAACAGAGAGGCTATAGGAATGTGTTTGCTTCACTTAAAGTGGAAGGGGCCATGCCTTCTACATCAACACAGCACATGGACAAAGGTACATAGAAGGTCATTGAGCCATTCATTCATGATGAGGAGGACACTGATGAAATAGAGCATGAATTCCAGTTGGTTGACCTAGATGAGGATGAAAATGATAAAATCACAAATGCAACTATCAAAGGTAAGGATGCCCAGATTAGTGAGCTCCAAACTAATCTTGACAGGGCTATATATTTCATAAATTTTCTTGAGCAAGAGAATGAACAATTGAAAACCAAATAGGTCATTGATGAGGTTAAGTATTACACTGCTCAAAGAGAGGCTCAAAAGGCCAAAGTCATGTTAGATGAAACACTAGAGAAGTATGGTTTAGTTTATGATTAAGAAGAATAGGTACCAAGGTAGAGACATAGAACTAGAGGGCTGAAAAGAGCTCTAGCTCTAGAAAGGAAAAGGGAAGTTGAGCTTGCTGACCAGCTAACCCTAAATGAGCAGCTTTATATAGAGATCAATAAGAACAGGGAGTCATGGCTTGATAGAGCCAATCAACACTTGGAGAATCTGATAGAAAAGGAAAATAAGGATATTGACTTTTTGAGGAGGAAAGTCAAACATCAGGCACAAAAGGAGAAAATTGCATTGACCAAGCTCAAAAGAGCCAATGCCAAAATTGAAGATTTGACTATGAAAGAGAAAAAGAAGTTGGACATCCTTGTTAAGGATACCCTACAAGATTAGACACATCATCATCAGCCATTCCAACAATTTTGTGGCATTTTCTAACTTTTTGTAAAAATTTTGAAAACTTTATGTTTTTTTAGAAAGACTTTTAGTAGAAAATTGGGCATTTGCGCATCGCACTAGGTGCTACGCAAATAATTGGACCACTTTTTGAGGAGAAGACAGGCATCATTGGATTCCTAATTCCTAATGCATCTCATAAAACCATGTTTCCAGCCTTGGTTTGTAGTTTTGATAGGTGAAAAGTTCAAAAAACCATCAAAAATCACCTTTCTGCCCCTTTTTTGACCTAGGCACTGCAGAAATACCAGTATTGGGAGAATGGATTTCTTTAGAAAATCATGTTTCTACTCATGTAATTAATGATGGTAAATTTAATTATGTTTGAGATTAGTTACCTAGGGTATATTCATCGGGTAAAATTTATCTTTGAGTCATAATGAATCAGTTAAATGTAATGAGGAGTGAGTCACTTGGACCATCCTACACTTCAGTTTATAGTTCAGTATTTTGTGGATCTCTTCCACACCTCATGGATTCGACCCCTGAGGATGAGTGAAGCTTGTTCTGAAGTCTATTTAGTGAATCACTTGAATCTTAGCAATAATAGGAATCGGTTTATGTGTTTGCTAGTTAATCAAGGAACTATTGTACTCAATTTGGCCAGCTAATAAAGAGGAGTTGCAGCTACCTTATGTGATAATTATGGTATTGATGTCTATCATTGTCTTTAATCATTTTTTTATGTTATAATTTATTGTATTCATGGTCACTTCATCTCTATGGTATGATCTTTTCAACTTAGATAATCAAAATACATGCTTGCACATGCTCTGTTTTGGGGAATTGATCATAGTTTGTCCATTTTTCATCTATATATGAATAATACATCTCCCATGCTCTTCTTAGATTTCTTTCAGCCTCAACACCATTCCATCACAATCCTCTTCAAGTGATAAGCCTTGTGCCTACCTTGCCCCATTGATCCCTGCAACCCTATCTCATTTTCCTTGACCTTACTTTTCTTGACGTAATTTCTTCATCCAATGATTCCCCAACCAAATAAATTCAAACAACCCCCTACACTCAATATCTAGCATAAAAAACCTAATTTCTCCAGCCCTCTTGGCTGTGACACTTTTGGAGAGAGCCCTCTCCGGCTTTATAGGGCTAGCTATCGAGTCAAAAGCTTGGTATTTGGTTACCTATGTTGGGATTCCTTCTTCAGCCTTGGGAATATGGAAAAGTGATAAATTATTGGCGTCGTTGCTGGGGAACGAAAAGACAAAATTTTCCCTGAGTGTACGAAAAATATCTATTGGAAACTGATCCCTTGGATGATGGGATCGAGTTTCATAAGGATGATTTCATAATTGCAGTTCCTCAAAAGAAGATATGGCTTCTCGAAGAAGGTATACTAGGTCTAATCCTAATCCAAATCCATTTTCTCCCATCAAAGATCCTGAAAGAATCCTAAGGAGGCAAAGATCTCAGCCAGCTTCAATTTCTTCATAATCTCCTCCTCAAAATTTGGTAATATATTTATCATTACCTTCTGATTTGGTAGCCATACAAAATTTAGTATTTGATACCAAATTTGAGTTGTCATTGTTTAGAACAAAATCTAAGACTGATTTAAATACAGTAGTCCTGAACCTTGGATATTTGAGTTAAATCCATCATTAGTTGAAGCTGAAAATGAGACTGATGTTAAAATTTGGAGGCAATATTACAAGCTAGAAAATTTAGCCAATACCCTAAGTTACACTGCTGAAAAATCCCTTATCTAATACCAACAAGAAACCCTTCATATCCCTGAAATTTTCCAAAAAATTATTGTTTCATCATCCATCCCATCATCATCTCAACTTCCCCCTCAAGGACCTCCTCAGACCAATCCATCCCCTTTTCCTCCCCCTACGCCACATTCAGAAGGAATTATGGCTCGTTTTGGACCTTTAGTTCTCCTTGGTAATATTTTTTATCTACCTGGAGGATATGTGTTGGAAATGTTGTATTTATGGCAAAGGAGACAGCATACAAGAGACAGAGAAAAAGAGGCAGCAAGATGCAAAGAGGGTCGAGCAGTAGCAAAAGAAGCAAGGCAGTAAAAGACTGAGGATGCAGAGACAGAGAAAGGAGGCAGAACCAGAGGAGGCAGAGCCGTGAGATGAAATGATCGAGCAGCAGAGGCAGAGACAAAGAATACAGAGGTAGAGTCGTTAACAAACAGTGAAATGATCAAGCAGAGGCAGAACCGATAAGCTAAATAACAGCGGGGTTAGGTTTATATGGGATAAAGCACAATCTGTACATTTAAACGAAGTATGAAGGTTTAATAAACAATTGACGTGAAATTATAAAATACTGAAACCCTGAGTCAAAGACAGAACCGGAGGAACAGTGATGACGATTTCGGTGGAAGAAACAACCTGTATCGCGCTACCCTTAAGCGGTAAGCTGAATTCACCTTTTTGAACGCGATGTATGTTATGAACTGGCGCATGGCCAAAAGTGGTTTGTAAAGACCACGTTCATCACGTGAATTTGGAGTGTAACGCTCGGAGATTGAAAAAACGTGATAAGCATTCTATCCATCTGATCAAAGGTGTTGGGGAATCAACGGTGACCATGATTGCGCGATGGACGAGAGTTGACTCGAGGAAAGTAGCTATGGGGCCAACATTTTAATTTAATATATGGTTTTTATATTCAATGGTGAGCGTGGTGATAATTTGTTTATTATAAAGGTTTCATGACATAATACGGGTCAAATATTAATGGTTTTAACGCTTGACTCGGGGAATATGCATACATGGTGATATATATTTATATATTGTGATAAATTCGAAACCTATATGAAATGAGGTGCGGGCTGGGGTTATGTTAAATTTAATACATTGGTCTTCACACTGGTCGGGGAATTATATATATATATATATATATTGGTTGGTACGAGATAATGGAACCATAGGCATGGAAGGGTATGGAGTTAGTTGATAGTGCGGTGGTGGAATATATATATAAATGCACATGTAATGCGCTAACCAAAGTTGTGGTTTGGACTTACAGTATATCATACGAAGGGTAACCTGGAACATATATATATAGTGGGTTTAACTCCGCCAGGGTCAGAACCTTTGGTTTATTGAGCTATTAAAGGTTGATTTCATATATGTATGTTGAAATGAGTCGGTATGCAGATATATAAGCTGTGGGCCCGAAACCTTATGTTAATGTTTGAATATAAACCAAAGTTAATACGCAAGTGGGACCCCCTACATGAAATCCTGAGAATCTTAACCCAAGCTGGAGGATACATAAAAGTTGAAGCGGAAAGGTTATATATATGCAACGCTTCATATATGTAGTGCTTTATATACAAGGGACCAAAGTATATATATATATAGCGCTCTATTATGCAGGTTTAATACAAACGAAGTCCTATAAGGTGGGACCCTCACGAATCGCATCGGAGAAAAGTATGGCAGTGGAGCATATCAATGAAATTTTTGATTGCGATTGCGATGAAGATGCAGACCGGATGGGTTTATGAACTTTGATTCATACGTGTTTGAGTTCCGGCATCACAGTGAACCATCGCATAGGAGCAGTTCTTCGCATCGGCACAGTGAAGAGAGTGAACAATTGCATCGGAGCGATTCATCGCATCGGCACAGTGAAGAGAAATGAACAGTGAACCATCGCATCGGCACAGGAAAGTGCAGTGAACAGTGAATCATCGCAACGGAGTGAAAGCAGAGTATCGAAACATGCAACTGGCAGTTGCTATTACGATTAATTGCAATCGGAAGTAGTCAAGAGGTGATGCATCGCATCGAAGAATAAAGCAAGCTCGGCGAGTGGGCCCGAAACGGCATTTTATGTATTAAAATGATTTATTATTGTTATATTTCCAAGAGTTATCTGAGTTATACAACGCGGCAGTTTATATGTTTAAAATGCCTTATTATTATGCCGAGAATTGAATTGCATTTTATAAAAAGCGCAGTTATATATATGCAACAGTTATACCATGGCAGTGAACAGGAGAGCAAGCAGAGCCGAAAAGGACAGACACAGTCACAGAAAAGACAAACTCACGATGATCCAAAACTGAATGGATTGATTTGTAATCCTCATTGTAACTAAATGAATGTGTTTTTTATTGGTTTATATTGTGTGTGATGCACTAGCAAGTCTCCGTAGGAAATAAAACTCCATTGTAAAACCAAAAGTTATATAAATTGTTGAGATTTTCTGAATGAGTTGGATAAAGAAGTGAGGAGGCAGAAGGAAAAGAGTCAGGGCTATTCACTTTGAATTCCCTGTGGAATACAAACTATTATGAGGAAAAATGTATAAATCATATCACATTAATGTGCAAAAAAGAAGAGGATTAGAGAATGCGATATGAAGAATTGAAGCGGAGAAGATAAGAAACGAGAAAGAAAGAGATGCTACGGAAGCAGATGATATCTAAGGTAAATCGGCAAATATTTTCTTTGATAAATTAAAGTTGGAGCTTCCCTATCAAGTTGAAGCTTGATAGATGTCAATTGTCGGCCCAGGCGAGGAGTTGGAGCCTCCTGTGGGTTGGTACACATAAAAACGGTGGTGAAGGGAGTTGGAGCTTACCTTTGCATCACAACAATAATAAGATGTGGTTTTCTCCCTTTATGGGTTTCCACTTATATCTGTTGTCTCTGTGTGTGTTGCCCATGTGTTGATAAGTTCTATCCAATCTACTTAATGTTTGTTGCTCTCATAATAAGTTTGGTGTCACATTAACTTAATACTTGCTGCTATATATTAAGACTGTTCACTTATTAAAGTTGGTCATAAAATTAAGTTGTAAATAAGCTTGATGAAAAGTTTAAAAAGCTCATGTATGTGTTAAACTGATTCACCCCCCCATCTCAGTTTAACTAAGGGTTCAACAATTGGTATCAGAGCCAGGTTCCTTTTGTACCAGTTCAACCACTGAAAGGAGATCCTAGGTCCCCAGGATGGCTAGTCAAGAAGGAAGCTCAACCAATAAAGCCCTTTTTTTCACTGGTGCTAATTATGCCTTCTGGAAAATCAGAATGAGAGCATACATAATGTCTCTAGGAATATAAGTTTGGGCTACTGTGGAATTTGGGTATTCCCCCAAGACAACTGACTCAGAGAAAGAAGCTAAACAAGACTTTGTAGCTAATGAAAAAGCCATGAATGCAATCTTAAATGGACTATGTGAAGCTGAATTTATCAAAGCAATGCACAACAAGACTGCCAAAGAAATGTGGGATACTCTTGAAAACATCCACGAGGGAAACAAAAAGGTGAAGATAGCCAAACTTCAAGTATATAGAGCTCAGTTTGAAAATTTAAAAATGAATGATGATGAAGATATTGGCAGCTTCTTCTTAAGAGTTGCAGAAATTGTTAATAATATGAAAGCTCTTGGAGAAACCATACCAGAATGTGTAATTGTACAAAATATTCTAAGATCTCTTCCACCTAGTTTTAACCCCAAGGTTTCTACCATAGAAGAAAAAACTGATTGGGAAACCTTGACCATGAACCAGTTACTTGGAAATATAACAACCTATGAGATGAGGCTCCCACAGAAGAAGCCAAGTGTGAGGGAGGTAGCCTTTAAGATAGAGAAGAAGAAAGAAGAAAAGGAAGATATATGCTCTTGCTCTAATGAAGAAGAGGCCAAATTTGTCAAGAAACTGGATAGAGGCTCAGGTAAATATAAAGGTAAACTTCCATTTAAATGCTTTAACTGTGGAAGATTTGGACACTATGTTGCTAAGTTCCCTCATACGAAAACAAAGAATCAGGCTCAAGAATCAGAGAAAACTACATCAAAGAACTGGCAGAAAGGAAAGAAATTCAATAGAAAATCTTTCTATGCTCAACAAGACAGCAGTGCATCTGAAGACTCAGATGAACCCTCAAGTGAATAAGGAACCTCTGAATTTATGTTGATGGCCATAGAAGAACTTGAAGGACTCCTTCTAGAAGATGAAGAAGAAGGTGAAGTTGATCTTGGGGGGGAGCTAAGAAGTTCCCTGGAGGAGATTGACAGACTCAAACTGAAGTGCAGAAAACAAAAAGACATTCTACTCAAGTATGTAAGCGAAGAACAAAATTCAGAAGTCCTCACTCAGCTGAAAGTATATCTTGAAGAAGCCAAGAAGATAGAAGACATGTTACTTAAGAAAATCAAGGATAAAATTCAGGAACAAGAGAAGTTGGAAGAAGAAGTAGTATGCCTGAGGAAAAAATTAGAAAATTATCAAAGAAAAGTGGCTATAAATTCTTCTCAAATGACAAGCTCTAGTAAGTTGAATGAAATTCTGGATGCTCAAAGATCTCCTCTGATAAAAACAAGGTTATGCTATGAAGGAGAATCAAGTAAAGGCAAAGAAAAAGAAAACAAAAATGTTATTTTTGTAAAATAAAATAAGGATGATGAAGCAGCTCAAATGATTCCTTCAAAGGAAGAAACACGCAATGAAGGAGACAGAAACCAGAAGAAACCTCTAATAACAAAGAATGAAAAAAATATTCAACCAACAGAAAAAGGCTCATATACCCCTGAGTATGTCAAATTTGGAAGCCATCAAAGGATATTTTTCCCTCTTATGAAAAATTCCACCTGTTATGCCTGCCACAAGATGGGACATATTGTTGCATACTGTCATACAAGGAGGATTAATTCAAACCAGCAAAGGATGCAAACAGTGAAGAGACTGTCTCAAGCAAACAAATGGAGAAGATAACCTCACATCAGGTATGCAAATTGTTTCTATGGTTACTATTTTTATTGTAAATAATTCGGTCATAAAATCATTGAGTGCAAAAAATATGGACAAAGATTGATGTTCAACACCTCAAGGAGGTTTATAGATCATGGAGATTTTACTCATACTCAAAATTCTGCAAAAATTATGATCAAATGTTGCGTATGCAATAAAATTGGACATATGTCCTCCAAATGTCCTCTCAGAGAATGTGGTTCATCATCTCACAAAAGGTACCAAACAAAAGGATGCTTCCAGTGGAAAAAGAAGGTGAATAAATGTGACCTGGATCTAACTGCTCAAGACCTGAAAATTCAATGGTATTTGGACACTGGCTGCTCAAAACATATGACTGGAGATAGAAGCAAGTTTATAACCTTTGATGAAAAGAAATCTAGAAATGTTACTTTTGGCAATGATAAAGCATGAAAAATCAAAGGAAAAGGCTCAGTCGGCCTAGATAATGGCAGAGGAAAGGCCCAAGATGTACTATTTGTGGATGGGCTGAAAGAAAATTTGCTGAGTGTCAGTCAAATGTGTGATAAAGGCTATGAAGTTCTTTTTAGAGCACAAGACTGTGAAGTCAGATCAAGCACCACTGGAAAGACTCTACTCAAAGGGGTTCGAACAGAGAGTAATGTCTACATAGTGAAAGAGGAGGATGAAGCATGCCATCTTAGCAAACTTGAGGAGTCATGGTTATGGCATAGGAGATTGGGACATCTTAACTTCGACCATATCATCAGACTGAGCAAGAAGAAAGCTGTCAAAGATATGCTAGAAATAAAAAGGCCTTCAAATACCATATGCAAATCTTGTCAACTGGGCAAACAGACCCGCACATCCTTTAAGTCCAAAGATGAGCTATCAATAAGAAGACCACTCCAGCTTGTGCACATGGACCTGTGTGGACCTGCAAGAAATAAAACACCAAGTGGAGAATCCTACTTCATGCTGATAATAGATTATTTCTCCAGAATGACATGGGTTGCATTTCTCAAGAATAAATCGGAAGCACTGGAGAAATTCAAAATATTCAAAGCATTAGCAGAAAATCAAACAGGATGCAAGCTAAAATGCATCAGATCAGACAGAGGAGGTGAATTCACAGATTATGACTTTGCAGACCTATGCAATGAACATGGGATAAAGCAACAATTTACTATTGCAGGGACACCTCAATAGAATGGAGTAGTAGAGAGACAAAACAGGTCTGTACAACAAATTTCCAGAGCCATGATGCAAGAGAGTAATATTCCTCAAACCTTCTGGGCAGAAGTAGTACACACAGCCGTGCATATCCTTAACAAATCTCATTTAAGGCCAAGCAGTGACAAGACTCCCTATGAACTATGGCATGGTAAACCAGCTTCAATCAAGCACTTTAGAGTCTTTGGAAGAAAGTGTTATATAAAGAATAATGATGAAAATCTGGGGAAGTTTGGTGCAAGAGAAGATGAAGGGATATTTCTAGGATATGCATCTAATAGTAAAGGTTACAGGTGCTACAACAAGACTCTTCGAAAAATTGTAGAAAGCATTGACGTAAGATTTTATGAAGAACTTCCAAACAAGACAAGAAGTACAGACTGCAGCAGTCCTTCAGACAATCCTGAAGAATAAAACCAAGATGATGATGAAACAAGCAAGACAACAGAAGATGCTGAACTGAGATCGAAAGCCCCCTCAAGATACACTCAAAAGAACCATCCAGAAGATCAGATCATTAGAGACAAGAGTGTAGGAGTCCAGACAAGAAGGCAGCTAACTGAACAGACAGAAGAGGTATACATAGCCATGCTATCACAAATAAAGCCAAAGAAGTTTGAAGAAGCCAACAACGACAAGTATTGGGTGAATGTTATGAATGAAGAATTGGACCAAATTGAGAAGAACAATACCTAGCAATTAGTTCCACGACCCACTGAGAAAAATGTCATAGGCTCAAAATGGGTATTCAAGAATAAAATGAATGAACAAGGACAGGTAATTAGGAATAAGGCTAGACTTGTATGCAAGGGATAGTCACAAATTAAAGATCTTGATTACGATGAAACATTTGCCCCTGTAGCCAGAATGGAAGCTATCAGAATGTTTCTGGCCTTTTCATGCTACCATGACTTCAAGGTATATCAAAAGGATGTGAAATCTGCCTTCCTGAATGGAGACCTAGAAGAAGAAGTCTACATGGAACAACCAGAAGGATTCTCATTAACAGAAAAATAAGACTATGTGTGCATACTAAAGAAGGCTCTATATGGACTAAAACAAGCTCCCCGTGCTTGGTATTCAAGGCTGGATAAGTACTTGCAAAAACAAGGCTTTAAAAGAGGAGGAGTAGATAGAAATCTATACATAAAAACCCATGAAAATGAACTCCTAATTGTTGTAGTATATGTTGATGACATTATGTTTGGAAGCAATAAAGATGAGCTAGCAAAAGGATTTGCTAAAGAGATGAAATCAAAGTTTGAGATGTATATGATTGGAGAGCTCACCTTCTACTTAGGACTTCAAATTCAGCAAAAGAACACAGGTACATTCATCTCACAGGAAAAATACTTAAAAGAGATGTTGAAAAAGTTCAAAATGGAAGACTGCAAACCTGTGTTAACTCCCATGATCACTGGATGCAAGCTATGTGTTGATGATGGATCTACTAATATAGATCAAAGACTTTACAGATCCATGATAGGAAGTCTGCTATACCTAACAGCATCTAGACCAGACATTATGTTGGCAGTTGGACTTGTGGCTAGATATCAAGCAGCACCAAAACAAAATCACCTTCTAGCAGTCAAAAGAATATTTAGATATCTACAAGGAAATATACAGTATGGGATATGGTATCCAAAAGACAAGAGCTTCACATTGACAGCATATACAGATGCAGATTGGGCCAGCTGTGTAGATGACCAGAAAAGCACAATTGGAGGTGCATTCTACTTGGGAAAAAGTCTGGTGGCATGGCTAAGCAAGAAACAAACATCTATCTCTCTATCTACAGCAGAAGCAGAATACATAGCAGCAGCAGCATGTTGCACACAAGTCATGTGAATGAAGCAAACCCTCCAAGACATGAAGGTAAGCATTGATGAACCTATCTCTATCAAATGTGATAATACAAGTGCTATAAGTATTTCAAAAAATCTTGTACTTCATTCAAAAAGTAAACACATCCCAATAAAGTACCATTTCCTAAGAGAACAAGTAGCACAGAAGGTAGTGAAGTTGGAATATGTGCCAACAAAAGAACAAACAACAGATATATTCACAAAACCTCTTGCTAGAGAGCCATTTGAATACCTGAGAAACAAACTAGGGGTAGTATCTTCAGATACTACTCTCTGAAATAAAAAGAAAGCTTCGTTCTAGGGGGAGAACAGAAAAGAAGACATCATTCCAGGGGAAGATCAGTCAACAAAGAGAGCTATAAAAAGGCCAGAGCAACTAAACAAAGCATGAAACAGGTCCTCAAGATCAAAGCAACATGGATGAGATTTAAAAGCACACTAGGAAATTAGCAACCCTTTTCCATTGATGTCAAAGGGGGAGGAAAAGCGAGCAACAGAAGAGAGGGTCCTAAAAGGCAAGCAGAGGAAGTGTATTTCCATCAATGCCAAAGGGGGAGACTGTTGGAAATTTTGTCATTGATGGCAAAGGAGATAGCATAGAAGAGAGAGAGAAAAAGAGGCAGTAAGATGCAAAGAGGGTCGAGCAGCAGCAAAAGAAGCAAGGCAGTAAAATATTGAGGATGCAGAGACAGAGAAAGGAGGCAGAACCAGAGGAGGCAGAGCCGTGAGATAAAACGATCGAGCAACAGAGGCAGAGACAGAGAATACAGAGGCAGATCCGTTAACAAACAGTGAAATGATCAAGCAAAGGCGGAACCGAGAAGCAAAATAACAGCGGGGTTAGGTGTATATGAGATAAAGCACAATCTGTACATTTAAACGAAGTATGAAGGTTTAATAAACAATTGACGCGAAATTATAAAATATCGAAACCCTGAGTCAAAGACGGAACCAGGAGGAATAGTGACGACGGTTTCGGTGGAAGAAACAACCTGTATCGCACTGCCCTTAAGCGGTAAGCTGAATTCACCTTTTTGAACGCGATGTATGTTATGGACTGACGTGTGGCCAAAAGTGGTTTGTAAAAACCATGTTCATCACATGAATTTGGAGCGTTAACGCTCAGAGATTGAAAAAACGCAATAATCATTCTATCCGTCCGATCAAAGGTGTTGGGGAATCAACGGTGGCCACGATCGCGCGATGGACGAGAGTTAACTCAAGGAAAGTAGCTATGGGGCCGACATTTTAATTAAATATATGGTTTTGATATTCAATGGTGAGTGCGGTGATAATTTGTTTATTATAAAGGTTTCATGACATAATACGGGTCAAATATTAATGGATTTAATGCTTGACTCGGGGAATATGCATACATGGTGATATATATTTATATATTGTGATAAATTCGAAACCTATATGAAATGAGGTGCGGGCTGGGCTTATGTTAAAGTTAATACATTGGCCTTAACACTGGTCGGGGAATTATATATATGTTAATATATATTGGTTGGTACGAGATAATGGAACCATAGGCATGGAAGGGTATGGAGTTAGTTGATAGTGCGGTGGTGGCATATACATAAATGTGCATGTAATGCGCTAACCAAAGTTGTGGTTTGGACTTACATTATATCATACAAAGGGTAAGCCTGGAGCATATATATATAGTGGGTCGAACTCCACCAAGGTGAGAACCTTTGGTTTACTGAGCTATTAAAGGTTGATTTCATATATGTATGTTGAAATGAGTCGGTATGCGGATATATAAGTTGTGGGCCCGAAACCTTATGTTAATGTTTTAATATAAACCAAAGTTAATATGCAAGTGGGACCCCCTACATGAAATTCCGAGAATCTTAACCCAAGCTGGAGGATACATAAAAGCTGAAGCGGAAAGTTTATATATATGCAGCACTTCATATATGTAGCGCTTTATATACAAGGGACCAAAGTATATATGTATATATGTAGCGCTCTATTGTTCTGGTTTAATACAAACGAAGTCCTATAAGGTGGGACCCTCACAAATCACATCGGAGAAAATTATGGCAGCGGAGCATATCAATGAAAGTTCCGATTGCGATTGTGATGAAGATGTGGACCCAATGGGTTTATGAACTGTGATTCATACGTGTTTGAGTTCCGGCATCGCAGTGAACCATCGCATCGGCACAGTGAAGAGAAGTGAACAGTGAACCATCGCATCGGAGCGGTTCATCGCATCAGCACAGTGAAGAGAAGTGAACAGTGAACCATCGCATCAGAGCGGCTCATCACATCGGCACAGTGAAGAGAAGTGAACAGTGAACCATTGCATCGGAGCGATTCATCGCATCGGCACAGTAAAGTGTAGTGAACATTGAATCATCGCATCGGAGTGAAAGCAGAGTATCGAAACATGCAACTGGCAGTTGCGATTGCGATTAATCGCAATCGGAAGTATTCAAGAGGTGATGCATCGCATCGGAGAATAAAGCAAGCTCGACAAGTGGGCCCAAAAGGGAATTTTATGTATTAAAATGATTTTTTATTGTTATATTGCCAAGATTTATCTGAGTTATACAACGTGGCAGTTTATATGTTAAAAACGCCTTATTATTATGCCAAGAATTGAATTGCATTTTATAAAAAGCACAGTTACATATGTGCAACAGTTACTCCACGGCAGTGAACAGGAGAGCAAGTAGAGCTGAAAAGGATAGACACAGTCACAGAAAATACAAACTCACGGTGATCCAAAACTGAATGGATTGATCTATAATCCTCATTGTAACTGAATGAATACGTTTTTGATTGGTTTATAATGTTTGTGATGCACTGGCAAGTCTCCGTAGGAAATAAAACTCCACTGTAAAACTGAAAGTTGTATAAATTGCTGAGATTTTCTGAATGAGCTGGAAAAAGAAGTGAGGAGGCAGAATGCAAAGAGTTAGGGCTATTCACTTTGAATTCCCTGTAGAATACGAACTGTTATGAGGAAAACTATATAAATCATATCACATTGATATGCAGAGAGAGGTTAGAGAATGCAGAGTATGAAGAATTGAGGCAGAGAAGATAAGAAAAAGGAAGAGCAGAAAGAGATGCTACAGAACAGAGTTGATATCTAATGTAAATTAGCAAATATTTTCTTTTGATAAATTGAGGAAGTTGGAGCTTCCCTATCAAGTTGAATCTTGATAGATGTCAGTTGTCGCTGACTGAGGTTGGAGCCTCCTGTAGGTTGGTGCCTGCAGAAAAACAATGGTGAGAGGGAGTTGGAGCTTGCCTTTGCATCACAACAATAATAAGATGTGTTTTTCTCCCTTTATGGGTTTCCACTTATATCTGCTGTCTTTGTGTGTTTTTCCTATGTGTTGATATATTCTATCCAATCTGCTTAATGTTTGCTTCTCTCATAATAATTTTGATGTCACATTAACTTAATACTTGCTGCTACATATTAAGACAGTCCACATATTAAGTTGGTTATAAAATTAAGTTGTAAATAAGATTGATGAAAAGTTTAAAAAGATCATGTATGTGTTAAACTGATTCACCCCCCCCCCCTCTCAGTTTAACTAAGGATTCAACAATATGGACAAATACTTCCTCTCTTCTATGAAAAATATGAAATCACTGCCCGTCAGCACATGGCCAAAATCACAACCTTCATATATCTTAAGGAGTTAGATGTAGATGATGCCAAGATGCAGATAATTGCAAAAAAAAATTCTGGGGAAGTTAAAGTTTGGTTCTGTGCCCTAGCAGTTAATTGTATTAGGACTCCTACTGAAGTAATTTTTTCTTTCTTAGCCAGGTGGGATGAGAATAAAAACCATTTATAAATCCTTGTTGAATATGATTCCTTGAAGCGCAATCCTAATGAATCTGTTCCGGAATATAATGCTCGATACCTTAGAATCTATAACTTCATCCCAAATGAAATGAAACCACCTCTTGGTTTGGCTCTTTTGCGTTATCCTGATGCTTTTGACCCAAATATGGCCTACTCATTGAGAGAAATAAATCCTGCTACTCTAGAATATATGATTCGAAATTCAGTGAGTGTTGAGGCCAACCTCTTGATTAAAAAGTAAAAAACCAAAACTGAATGTAAATTCACTATTAAAAAAGAACCTCCCACTTCATCCAATACAAAATTTAATGCTTTTCTTAGGACCATGGAAAGGATGGTCAATATAATATCTATTTCGGATAGATGAACATAGCCACAAATCAGAAATCCAAACTTTCGATGCCAACAACAACAACCTCAGTTCCAGATAAAGAAAAGAGAGCAAAGCGCTCTTGAAACACAACAACAACAGTCAATTAGAACACCACTAAAACATAACTATGCTCAGAGTGATGAAGAGGAAGAAACACCAGTAGAGGAGAACCTTCTTTTTATAGCTGATGGCCAACCCATTTTTCTGACTAAAGGTAAAGAGTATGTAGAAGAAAATTTTTTACCGAAAGATATAGACTACATAATGGAAAATGATCATGAGTTAGAAGTAGAATCTGATGACTATCAAAGAGGATACCTGAATGCATTAAGTTCCTAGCAAAGGCAATACTCCTTGAGGAATTGAGATGTTCCAATCAATCCACCTCCGAAAAAGATAGTTCAGTAGAAAGAAGCACCACAGAAGCAAGTTCCTCAAACCAATCAAAGTAAGGGTAAAGAGATTGTAGCTCTGAATCAGAACAAAGGCAATCAACCTTCTACAAGTGCACCTGTCAAAGAAAGATATATTCAGAGGAAAGAAGTTGCACCAAGAGATCATGTTGATAAAAGGGATATTGCCATAAAAGAGGTAGACAAAACTATACCTTTTAATGTAGAGTCAGAAATTTCTAAGTTAAAAGTGTCTATTCCACTTATTGAATTAGTCAAAGTTTATAAATTCAAATCCCATGTAGTAAAAACCTTGAAAGTGGACCCTTTATCCGATATGGTCAATATAGAAGATGATCAGCCCAAGTTAATTTTTGGCCCCGCAATCGATGGTTTGTCTGAAGATAGTGATGTCCCACCATTTTACTTGAGTCTCAAAGTTCACCAATTCATCCTTCGTAACACTATGTTAGACTTTGGGGCCTCCCACAAACTTATGCCCAAATCCATCATGGAGAAGCTTGGCCTTGACATAACCCGCCCATATCATGATTTATATTCTTTCGATTCTATTTATGTTCGTTGTTTGGGTCTAATCAAAGATCTAGTTGTCTCCCTAGAGTAGATCCCAGCCAAAAATGTCCTAATATATGTGGTGGTTGTTGACATTCCGCCACGTTTTGGTATGATGTTATCAAGATCCTTGGGGGATAAATTAAGAGGTACACTGTAGTTGGACTTTTCCTATGCCACCATTATTGTCTTCGGTCAAACGAGAAAACTATACCATGAGACTAAAATGAAATACATGATCACAAACAAGTTAAGGCATGATAATCATCCTATAAACATTGTACATACAGACTTTGAGTCCTTCATATTGTACAATGATTCTGGATTAAATGATGTAGATTGTCAATTAATAGAAATAGAGGATGTTCTCGAAGTTTCAAATTTCATTAGAATAATGTTAGAAAAAGAGAAAGAGAATATGACGGCTATATCCGAACAATCATCATAGAAGTCAGATGAAAGTTTAGAACAGCCTAAAGAATTAGATCAGAAAATTGTGTCAAACCAAAATCAAGCGTTTCAACACCTTGAAGAAGAAGATGGGCTTTGGAGCATGGACTTTGATGGTTCTGTTGCCAAATACGTGGCTGGAATTGGTTTATGGATCCGCATCCCATTTCAATAGAAAAATAAGGTCCCAAATAATGTTAGGTTTTGTTCCTACAAACTAGCATTCGGTTGTACGAATAATGAGGCTAAATATGAAGTGGTCATTACTGGTCTAAAAATTTTGAAAATTTTGGGAGCTAGAAGAATTTCAGTCTACCATGATTCAGAGCTCGTAATTCAACAAATCAAAGGCGAGTATCAAGATAGTCACCCAAGGATGAGGCAATATAGGAATGTAGCACTTGACATTTTGAGAATGTTTTCAGAATATACACTTAAAGTTGTGCCAAGGTTGAAAAATTTGATGGTTGATTCATTAGCCATTGCTACAAGTAATTTCAAATCTACAATGTTTTCAAATAAAAAGTTTGAGATTCATATAAAGCACATGCCTTCCATTTCGGATAAATTGAAATTTTGGCAAGTATTTTGGGACGATAAACAAGTGAACAATTTCCTTTAAAGTGAAGGTGAGTTTGAGAATTGTTCTATGGATGAAGTGTATGACAAGGATAACCAAGTCATCGAGGCAGATCAGATTGACATACTTAAGCTCAAGGAAAATAACATTCCAAAAGGTCTCATACCTTTGGAAGATTTATTTGATCAAGATGACGTGGCAAGAAAGCCTACTTTGGTTCCCACAGAAAAAGGTGTAGAAGATGTTAATATTGGAACAATGGAGCAGCCAAATTTCATCAAACTTTCAAAGTATTTACCTCCAAAGGTAAAGCCCAAATATATTGATTTTTTTACTAAGTTTTCTGATGTCTTTTCTTGGGACTATTCAGATTTAAAGGTGTACGATAAATATCTCATTCAACACACCATCCCGATAAAGCTAGACCAAAAGCCTTTTAGACAAAAGCTCAGGAGAATAAACCCAAAGTTTTTGCCATCCATTGAGAAGGATTTAAACAAGCTCTATAAGGCAGGAATTATTTTTCCAGCCAGATTTTCTGATTGGATCTCTAATTTGGTTCTAGTGCGCAAGAAGACCAGTGAAATATGACTATGTATAGATTTCAGAAATTTGAACAAATTGTTGCTAAAAGATAATTACTGTCTACCCAGAATGGACCACATACTTTAGCGAGTTTTAGGAGCCAGCATAATGTCATTGTTGGATGGTTACTCATGATACAATCATATCCTTGTGCATGAAGATGATCAGGATAAGACAAAGTTCACTACACCATGGGGTACCTTTAAATATGCCAAGATGTCGTTCAGTTTGAAGAATGTTGGGGCCACTTTACAGTGTGCCATGGACATAGATTTTGGTAATGAGAAGTTTTCTTCCTTGTTGTTTATTTAGATGATTTGATTGTTTATTTGAATTCAGATGATGATAATTTACACCATTTTAGACTTGTGTTCCAGCAATGTACAAAATTTGGGATTTCCTTAAATCCTAAAAAGTGCCTATTTTCTATGGAAGAAGGAAAGTTGTTGGGTCACATCATCTCAAAATATGGGATCCGGATAGATCCTTCTATAGTTGAAGAGATATAGCACAATGATTTCCCTCGTAACAAGAAAGAAGTCCAAGCATTCAACAATAGGATGAATTTCCTACGTAGGATAATTCCCAACTTAGCAAAACATCTTAGAGAGTTAACTAACATGCTAAAGAAGGAGAATGATGTAAAATGGTCTGAAAATGCTCATAATTCATTCAGTTCGGTGAAATTTTCTTTGACCACTACTTCAGTTTGACAAGTCCTGATTATTCACTAGATTTCATTATATTTTCTTTTTCTTTTGAGCATACTTTGGCAGTAGTGCTTATGCAGAAAAAAGATGGGAGAGAGTTGCCAATAGCATGATTCAATCGCACAATAAGGGATGCAGCCCTATGATACAACATAATCGAGAAGCAGGCCTTGGATTTGGTCAAAGCACTCAAGGACTTCCGTGTTTATATTTTGCATTCACATATTTTAGCCTATGTTCCAAATGCAGTGGTTAAAGAAGTACTCATGCAAACAGATCCAGACGGAAGAAGAGGTAGGTGGATAGCAGCGCTCTTAGAGTATGACCTTGATATCAATCCAGCTAAGATGATCAAAGGCCAAGGCTTAGCTAAGCTCATGGCTGAGTCTAATCTACATGCAATTGACATCAATCTCATATCAGAACTGTCTGATGATGAAGAAGGTGTAAATATTGTTCAGGTATCATATCTCTTTTCATCATATCCATGGTATGCTGATATCATTTATGTTTTACAACATTTGAACCCTCCTCTGGGCATGTAAAAGAGTAAGATCAGGTCCTTAAAGCTTAAAGCTTCAAAATATTGCATACTAGATAATACACTCTACTGGAAGGATCCTGGAGGAGTGTTACTCAATTGCTTGGTTGTAGATGAGTCCAAAGAAGTGATGAAGGATTTCCACAAGGGAGATTGCAAAGGTAATTTGTACTGGAATACCATGGTCAACAAAGTATTGAGAGTAGGTTACTATTTTCCGACATTCTTTGCATATTTGTATAAGATGATCATGAGCTGCCATGAATGCCAACTTTTCCAAGATAAACGTAAGCTTCTTCCTTTATCATTACAACCCATTTCAGTTGAAGCTCCTTTCCAGCATTGGGGTTTAGATTTTATTGGAAAGATACATCCACCCTCATCTTCTCAACATAGATGGATACTTACCGCCACAAAATATTTCACAAAGTGGATCGAAGAAATCCCAACCAGGCAAGCTATAGACTCTGTTATAATTCATTTTTTAGAAGCTAACATCTTGTCCCGATTTGATTGTACTAGAAATATCTTTATGAATAATGTTGTAGCTTTCAAATCAAAGAAGATGATAGAATTCTATCACAGGTATAACATTAAGTTGGGTCATTCTACAACATATTATCCATAGGGCAACAAATTGGCAGAGTCCTCCAATAAGTCTTTGATCAGTACAATCAAAAATATGTTGGAGGCAAACAAAAAGAATTGGCACAAGAGACTAATCAATGCACTGTGGGAAGATCGGGTAAGAAACAAGAAATCCATTGGCATGTCTCCATTTCAGGTAGTTTATGGTGTGGATACAATTTTCCCTTATTCATTGGTTGTCCCAGTCATGAAACTTTTACAAGAAGCCAGAAGTGAATAAAATGACATACAACGCATAATAAACCAAATGATTCACTTGCAACAGACAAGAGAATAAGTGTTTCAGAAGGCCTCCAAGCTCCATGATAAGATCAAGAAAATCTATTACCGTAAAACCAAGCAAGATGATTTCAAGATTGATGATGTAGTACTCTGCTCAGATGCTAGGAATGAAGACAAGGGTAAGCACGGGAAGTTTTATAATTTATGGAAAGGTCATTTTAATATTGCAGCTTCTCGTGGACAAAATGCATATCTCTTAGAAGAAATGGATTGGGCAAAGTTTCTTAGGAGGTCCAGTTAATGGTAGGCTCCTGAAGCACTGTCTTTTTTTCTATGAAATTATGAAAAGTTTTTCATCCTCATTATATATATATATCAGTTTGATATTCCTGCAAGTGCGAAGTGGAAAAGCATTGGATTTCGGAGTCCAAAGTGAAGGCCATGAAGCTTCATTGAGTTTCTACCATTTCAAGTTAAGTCTTCAGAAAATTAAGTTAAGTTTTGAGTCATTGTTTGATTCAATTTCAGTCAGTTCCAAAGTTAGTTTGTGTCATTGAGTTGTTAGTATTTAGTTCTGCATTTCAGTTTGACTTATTTTTTACCGTATTGGCCTAATGGTTAGGCACTAATTCTATGGTGTTCTTGACACCTCCAAGGAGCTTCCATCCCCAATAAGGCCGATGTTTGTCAGAATATGCATTCTGCCATCAGTGATCAAATTCAATATTTTCATTCTCATTTTAGGTGTCCCACTCTGAAATTTTTATATCATTCCATTAGGTCACGCTAAGAATTGTTTCACTAATGGTAGCCCTAGTCATAAAACCTCACTCTCCTTCACAAATTCTCATTTTCTAGCCCACCTTCATGTCTAGCTAAGCATTAAAACATTTTTGAAAAGCTCATTTCACTATGTCTTATGCCAGTCAAAGTCAACCATGAAATCAAAGTCATCCAAGGTACCATTAGGTCATTAGGTTTCAAGGTCCAAAATGCATAATTTCATCTCAATAAGGTCAGAAAAGGATGTGAGAGTGACTCAATAAACATTTCATTATCATATGCAGAATATTATCAGCATGTAAATATCATATTTTTAAATTTGTAATTTTGATTTTTATGATTTTCATATCAAAATGTAATTTTGATATGAAAATAGAGATGTAATTTATTTTTAATTTTTTATGTAATTTTATGCTTCCTATATGTAATAATTTTGGTCCCTAGCTGCCAACTAAAAACACACATGCCAAACTGAAAGAGAAAAGTGTCAAACTTCAGAAAAAACCATCCTGCAAGAAAGAAAAATCAGATGAAAGGGTAATTAGTAAAAGTTTTCAACAAAAAAAGTGAAATGAGACATTAGAAAAGTGGGTTTTTAAATTTAAATTCAAATTCACTTAGCTATTTATGACTAATGTACATCAATTCAAATTCATTTTCCTCCTCCAAACATCAAACAAGCACTCCAAGAGACCAAATTTTCGAAATTCTAGGCGAAATTGGCAAAAGAGCAGAAACGGGGGGGAAATCCTAAAATGAGGGTGACAATACATTGAGGAGGGCGCAAATACGTTGAGGAGGGAAAAAATACGTTGAGGAGGGTGCAAATACATTGAGGAGGGCGCAAATGTGTAGAGGATGGCGCAAATGTGTAGGCAAGGGGGAAAATAGTATGTCAAAGGCGCAAATGCATTGTTCATAGCACAAATGACCAATAAGCTCTACAAACTGTTCAACTGATCAAAAATTGTCTTCAAAGCTCCACCAAATCATTCATTTACCTCCTGCAAATAGTAATATGTTCATGCCATGAAAAATCATCTTCTTAAGTTTATGTGTTGAAGTCTTACAAGTTGAAGTTGTAATTTGGTGTTTAAATTGAGGAAAACCCCTAGTATCCCATTACACTTGTGAAAACTCTTAAAATTAACTCCCTTACCCTTTGCATCCTTCCCATAGTTATATAAACCCATTCCTAAACCCCTCATTTGCAAAATTCCCTTTTCCTACAACTTTCTCCCAATACCCTAAGTCCTAGGTGTTACATCTACTTAGGCTCTCAATTCCTAAATCCCTACCCTAAATCTATCATATCATTACTCCCTATCCCCTCCCCATTTCACATATCCCTATCAAAAATCTCCCTCATTTTCCCCTTCCCATCTCCCTTTCCCATTTACCTTTCCTAATCCCTAAGGTTTTAGCAAAAACACCATGGAAACAGAAGAGGAAAACACATCATTCAGTGAAGGAGAGGAAACGGAGATAAGGAGACCACATAAATGAGGAAGAGTGCTCAGAATTGAACCTTCCAACACTAGGGAACTCTTTTCTTCTCCATTAACTATCACATGCTTTAAACATGTTGGCTGTTATGATTTTTGTGAGAAAATTTAGAAGGTTAAACACCACCCCATGCTAACCATAATTTTGATATCTGGAATCCATGAAAACCAAGTTAAATTAGCTGGGGTCACTTTTACCTTATCCGCTGCTATCATTTTAGATGCTACAGGGATCCTAAATTTTGGGGAGAAATGGTTCAAGAAAGGTAGCTTGAAGAAACAATATATTGACTTCTTCCTAAAACCAAGACACCAAAATCAAACAAAGAGGTTTTTCCCTTTTTCACACCTCTTGGACAAATATGCACCAATGATGAAGATAACCATGAAGTATTTTTCACGTGAAGGCAGATTTTGAAGGCTCTATTCCTATCAAATCCGACTCCTAATGCATTTCACTAGGTTAAGGATGCTTAACATACCTTATTATCTTTTCCGGAGTATAGATAATATGACATACATTTCCCAAAATAAAAAATATGAATAGCAAATTAGAAGCCTATTCCATCACTCCCTCATTAAAATCATAGTCCTCCACTATCTCAATCAACTAAACATTGCATGGAGCACCTTCATAGCCAATGATATTTTCATTGAGCCATCCATTCATCATGAAAAAAATTTCCCTTCATCATCTTAGTCCATGACTCACTCATCATCATCAGATCAGTCCCCTTCACCTCCTTCATCTCCATCTCATCATGATTTTGGGTCACCTAGCAGGATTGAGGACATTGAATCTAAATGGGCTAGTATGGTTGAGGTTGATCCATTGCCAAAAACCTACCAGAGAGGATATAGGCATGTGTTTTCTTCACTTAGATTGGAAGGGGACATGCCTTCTACATCAACACAATAGGTGGACAAAGGTAAAGAGAAGGTCATTGAGACAGTAATTCACGACAAGGAGGAAACTCTTGAAACAAAGCATGAATTCCAACTGGTGTCCTATATGAGGATGAAAATGATAAAATCACAAATGCAGCCATCAAAGGTAAGGATGCCAAGATTAGTGAGCTCCAAACTAATCTTGACAGGGTTATATATGTCATAAAATTTCTTGAGCAAGAGAATGAATAATTGAAAACTAAACAGGTCATTAATGAGGTTAAGTATTACACTGCTCAAAGAGAGGCTCAAAAAGTCAAAGTCATGTTAGATGAAACATTAGAGAAGTATGTTTTAGTTGATGATGAAGAAGAATATGTACCAAGGCAGAGAACTAGAACTAGAGGGCTGAAAAGAGCTCTAGCTCTAGAAAGGCAAAGGGAAGCTGAGCTTGCTGACCAGCTAACCCTAAATGAGCAACTTGCTATAGAGATCAATAATAACAAGGAGCCATGGCTTGATAGAGCCAATCAACACTTGGAGAAGTTGCTAGAAAATTCAAATAAGGATAATGACTTGCTAAGGAGGAAAGTCAAACATCAGGCACGGAAGGAGAAAACTGCATTGGCCAAGCTCAAAAGAGCCAATGCCAATATAGAATATTTGACTATAAAAGAGAAAAAGAAGTTGGACATCCTTACTGAGGCTTCCCTCCAAGCTTAGACACATTATCATCATCCATTCCAACAATTTTGAGGCATTTTCTAACTTTTTTCCAAAATCTGGAAATCTCTGAGTTTTTTGACACAAACTTTTAGCAGAAAATTGGGCATTTGTGCAGCGCCCTAGGCGCTACGCAAATAATTGGCACACTTTTTGAGGAGAAGAAAGGAATAATTGGATTCCTAATGACCAATTCATCTCATAAAACCATGTTTCCATCCTTGGTTTTCATTTTTGATAGGTAAAAATCTCAAAAAACTATAAAAAAATCACCTTTTTGCCCCTTTTTTGACCTAGGCACTGCGCAAATACCAGTCTTGGGAGAATGAATTTTTGGACATCTGTAGGTCAGCCAAAAGTGGCCCTGAATACATAGGGAAAAAATGACACTAAGAGGGCGCAAATGCACAGTGGACGATGCAAATGACAAATTTGCTGATTTATCCAAGTTTCTCTAAAATTTTGACTTTTTCTTCAGAAAATCATGTTTCTACTCTTGTAATTAATGATGGTAAATGTAATTATGTTTGAGATTAGTTACCTCGGGTAGATTCGTCAAGTAAAATTCATCATTGATTCATAATGAATTAGTTGAATGTAATGAGGAGTGAGTCACTTGGACCATCCTACACTTCAATTTGTAGTTCAGTATTTTGTGGATCTCTTCCTCACCTCATGGATTCGACCCCTGAGGATGAGTGAAGCTTGTTTTTATGTCTATTTATTCCATCACTTGACTCTTAGAAAGGGTTGGAATCATTTTGTATGTTTTCTAGTTAATCAAGGAACTATTGTAATCACTTTAGCCAACTAATAAAGAGGATTTGCAGCTACTTTATGGGATACTTGTGGTATTGATGTCTATCATTGTATTTTCTTCAGTTTCATATGTTAGAATGTATTGTATTCATGTTCACTTCATCTCTACGGTATGGCCTTTTTCAAGTTAGATAATCAAAATGCATGTTTGCACATGCTCTGTTTTGGGGAATTGACCATAGTTTGTCCATTTTTCATCTGTCTAAGAAGAATACATCTCCCATGCTCTTCCTAGCTTTATTTCAGCCTCAACACCATTCCATCACAATCCTCTTCAAGTGATAAGCCTTGTGCCTACCTTGCCCCATTGATCCTTGCAACCTTATCTCATTTTCCCTGACCTAGCTTTCCTTGACCTAATTTCTTCATCCAGTGATTCCCCTACCAAATCAATTCAAGCAACCCCCTACACTCAATATCTAGCCTAAAAACCCTAATTTCTCTAGCCCTCCTGGCTATGATCCTTTTGCAGAGAGCCCTCTCCGACTTGATAGGGTTAGCTATCAAGTTAAAATCTTGGTCTGTGGTTACCTCTGTTGGGATTCCATATTCAGCCTTGGGAATTTGGCGGAGTGATAACAACCCCTCAAACCAACAAGAAGATATCTCCTTCAATATAAGAGTAGGAAGCACTATATTTGGTGATCCTTTATTTTATTTTGGTGACAAATGTTGCGGTAATATTCTTACAACCAAATAATTTGCTATATATGAACACCAAGGAACGTTAGTGGTCACAAAAAACATGTTCATTAGGAAAATGATCATTTACGGGAGTATAAAATCTTTCATTATTGATCCTGGAAATAAAATATGCTATTAAATTAGTATCCCTAGGCATATCCAAAATAGTAACATTAAAATCTTGTAACAAAAAAATCCACTTAGTAACTCTACCATTTTTTATTGGTTTATTCATTAAATATTTTATGGTTGAGTGGTCATTGTGGATAAAAAATTCATACATAGTAATAAAATTTCTAATTTTATTTATTGCATGTACTAATGCTAAAAATTGTTTCTCCATGTCTATGTGATTCATCTCAAAAAGTGCTAAATTCCTACTAACAAAATAAATAACATAATAATATTTCTTTTCTTATTATCCCAATACTACTCTTATGGATATATCTGAGGCATCTATGGAAATGTGAAATGAGAGGGACCAATTAATTCCCCTTAGAATAGGCACCTTAGTAATATTATCTTTGAACCCTTCAAATGTAACTTGAAAATGTTCATCCCAAACAAAACTAACATCTTTAGCAAGTAATTTAAATAAAGGAGTGGCTAATTTTGTAAAATTTTCTATAAATCGGCTATAGAAGTTAGAATATCCTAAAATCCTTCTCACCTCCTTTGGATATTTTAGAGTTGGTAGCATGATGATTGCTTCGATATTTGTACGATCAACTTGCATTCCTGCATCAAATATATAGTTCCCAAGAATAATCCATATAGTCTATATCATTCAAAATTTCATATTTCTCAAATCAAGGTCAGTTTCTTGGCACTGAATTAAAACCTTCTCAAAATTATTTGAGGCTTCATGAAAATATTTACCATTAAAAATAAAATCATCCATATAAATCTCAACACAACCATGAATAATATTGGAAAATATGGCTAATACAACTCTCTGAAAGGTAGCTGGGAGAATTGCATAACCTGAAGGGTAACACTCTATAGGTGTAATTTCCTTAGGAGCATGTATTAATGAATTTTTCCTAATATTCTGGAGCTATTTGTATTTGGTTATATCCACTAAATCCATCAATAAATGAGAATTATTTCTTACCATCCAAAGTTTCCAAAAATTGTTGAAAGGAAATGGAAAATAGTCTTTCAAAGTGATCTTATTTAATTCTCTATAATATACACAAATTTGGGACTTTCCATTCCTTTTAGGAACTATCACTCGTAATGAAACTCACTAACTATTTTAAATAAGGTAAATAAAATTGGAATCCAATAGGTTTTGCAACTCCCCCTTCACTATTTGTTTAAGGGATGGGTTTATACCTCCCTGTTATGTAGAAATATGATCTACAGATAAATCAAATTCTCTAAGTGTGGTGCTAGGCACTTAGAACAACAGAGAAAATAATTTACTCACTTTCTCTAAAATAAGAAAATACACAGAATGATGAAAGAACCTAATTGTGATCCAAGTGCTTCTCCTTCTCCTTTTGTCGTTTTTGTTGTCGCTCTCAATCCAACTCAGATCGTCGGATTGATTCTTGCAAACATAAACAAAGAAAAACAAACAACATGCATATACAAATATCTACCTATCTTATTCATTCAAACTGATTATATGTGAAATATATATCATTCAAGAAGCCATTTCATAAGAAATAGAAACATATAGAGATATATATATGGGAAAATGAACAACAATCTTTATTAAAGAGTAGAAGGGGGAGGTTACAACCAATGATTGATTTGTTGCCACCAGCTCTAGCTTCATCCCAGCCTTATCACATCCAACATCACACCAACATCATATCAGTACTTTCACTCTCTCAAATGAGAATCCAACAACATTTCTTTACCAAAATTCTTCCTTCCCTAGCACTAGGATCTGTGCTCAATTTATAGGGAAATTGATGGTAGTTTCTCAATGAATGAATTTCTAAGAATAGGAAATACATGTTCCCAAGTTCATAGGTGTTAGATGGACACTTGGATTTTAATTTTGACACATATGGACTCTTATAGAAGGCACTGGCCATGTGGAGATTCCCGAAAAAATGAGAATTCCGCTCCCAAGTGACCAACGCACTCTTGAATGTCGGGAAGTGCCTAAGTGCCTAGCACCACACTTAGGGAATTTTATTTATCCTTAGATCACAATTTTGCATAAAAAATTGGCGACTCCATTGGGGATGATGTCCAGTTTGACCAGGTCATGGGGGATGATGCGAAAATTGACCTATAACACTCCCTATGGATGTCTATCGGGGCAAGCATCCTACCTAGAATAGATGTGATGTGTAAATGTGTTGGGATGAATTCCCTTCACATCATTATGATTCTAGGAAAATGCACTATTGTGCTTTCACAACATGTTAAATAATTCTTCTTGTTGGGACTAATCAAGTTGCACATTTATATACAAGTTTTTCCTATACTAATCTCTACATGTATAGTATAATATTTATAAGTGTTAGTGGATGATGCAATCACTAGTAGTGATTTTGGATCGTGAGGATCACAATTATCTTGAAAATATGAACTAAAAATATGATCAAGAGAATCAAATTTTTTTGTAGGTTCCAATTGAAAAAAAAATCTTGCATTCGTCTTCTTCAGTTTTTTCTTAAGTTGTACAATTTAATCCACTGTAAATATTGATTTAATGTTTGCACCATAACTATTGGTGTTTTCAAGCCCTAAGGTTTCCTCCTTAATGGTTTTTCCTGGGTAGATATAAAGTCACATTTTTAACATTCCTCGTGTGAAATAATAATCTTTCCATATCGACATCCAATAAAGGCCTTTTCAGTAGGCAGTGATAGTCTTCCCAAAATAATAGGGTGTCCTCCTGTGGAAACTTTAGGTTGTAATAACATAAATTCTACAATCTACTCCCGCAAATCAAGGGAAACAATGACATCATCCAACACACCTTTGGGTTTGATTTTATACCTATCAAATTCTTCTAGAACATTAGGTGTGGGAAAAAGGTTAAGTAATTGTAATTGGTGCATGCCTTGTTTAGTCATTATGTTAAGGGAAACACCCAGACTAGGACTCCATTAATATGGACTAACACAATAGGGCTACCATAATCTACATCTTTCTCTATAAATGGCTAATTTTTCATCAAGTTTGTTGTCATTCCTACAAATTGAATAGTTTTGAAATTTACCTTTTTCTTTCCTAGCTTTTTCAAACAAAGTTCCTTAATATTTTTGGCATAAATGGGAATATCACTATTGGATTGCATTAAGGAAACCTAGATGAAAATGCTTCTTAGTTATGTTATTAACTCATTTTAGAAACTTTTAATAGGATTTTCCAAGATGAGCCTCTGTGGATAACAAGGTGAGCTAGATGATTGTGGGGAATCTGATGTTTAAGGAATATATTGTATCTTATTATTATTTGTTTACATGGGGGTATTATCCTTAGTTTTCTATTCAATTACCACAAGGGGATTTTTATTGACAACCCTTCTCAGCCTAAGGTGTACATCCAACAACTCTAAAGGTGTGATTAAGTAGGTAGGAAAGGGTGGTGGGTCATCATTATAAGAAATCCAAGTCACTTTTTTGTTTAGATTGGGTAATGGATTTGCAGGCAATTGAGTTGTATTTGGGTGTTGAGTAGGTGGAAATTGTAGCTATGGATCTTTTGGAGGTGGTGGAAGTTCTGCCATTAGTTAGGTTGTCATAAAGTGTGGTTATTGATACAATGGTGGAGGTGGTTGCGTAGGGAAAGGTTGTTGATGATGCATATGGTATTGATAAGAAAAAATACCCCCCAAAGTTAAAAATTCACCATACTTGCTTCCAAGGATAGTGTCAAACTAGCTTTGGTGGACATGATTTCCAAGTCATATTAAAATTAGAAAACTTATGATGAATATTTTTTGTGATAATAATATGGAAATTGTTGCATAGATTCAAATATTATACCTGAGGTTCTTAACTACCAAGGCTTTTTTGGTGCTGATACACACAGTTGGTTGGATCCTTAATCTTCCCCTTGGTACATTTCCTTGAGCCAAAGTAGAGAAGGATGCTCTTATATTGAATGTTTACCTATAAAAATGGCACAAACGTTAATATTATCCAAAGGGAATTATTTAAGTGGATGCTTTTTTCTACATTTAGGGCAAATAATAGAGAAAGGGTATATTTCATATTATTGTTTCTTTTTGAGTTGTAAGGTATCCAAATGCATATTTAAGGTGCCAAGAATATTAGTTTTGAAATTCTCTAATAAATTTCCTGACTATGCTCTAGTAACAACATCTAAAATTGATTTGGTAACTTTCGAAAGCGTGTCTCAAGCTCCCTTACTAGATTGAACTTGTCCCTTTGTGTACCTTATGAAAATATCACTAATTTTATCAAAGGTTAATTGTGACACATCCTATACTCCCATCAGATTAATAAATTTATTTGATTCATTAGAAACCCCCTCGAAAACATGGTTCTAATATTGTTTAGATCAATACTATTTTTTTATATCTTTGAAGAATATATATGAATCGTTCTAGATAATCCTCTATATGTTCATCGTCTTTTTGAACCATTTTGAAAATATCTTCCATTGAGTCTCTAGATTTACAATAATATTTATATTTTCTAAGAAAAAATCTATTCATTTAATCCCATGTTTGTATGGTATTCTCTCCCAATCCTGTGAAACAATGCAAGGTTAATTCCTTGAGAGTTGCAGGGAATAACTTACGTTTTTGTGCACCGTTAGAATAATGGTAGCTATAACACAATATATCAAATTAAAATATAAATTTGTTAGAGTCTTCTGTGACCATATCATTAAAATGGGGCAATATTGATGACTGAATATTTTTCACTTAAACATGTGCAATAGGATCTACAATGGGAAATGCAAATGTTACCTCATCCTCGTCTCTTATTTTCATGTCCTATTCTTCAATAATGTGAACTTCACCTCCTCCTTCCATATTCACTCCTCTAATAAAGCTAAAATTTGTGTCTATTGGAGGAGCCCTCATATTTCTAGTTGGATTGGATCCTATTTCAAGTTCTAGTAACCATAATTTATTTCCTACAATGGTTGCCTTTACTATGGGTCATGCTTGATCTTTAGATTATGGGGCTCCCAATTTGAACTTGATAATAGGGTCTTAACTAGTGATATATGGAATACGAAACTTCTTTCCCCATTTGTTTTCTTTTGAACCCTGAAACCACCTACCCCAAAGGTTAGATTTAACAATGGAGTCTTTTATGTTTGTCTTCTTTTAGATGTACCTACTAGCAATTTAGAATTTGAAGGAGTTTTCTTATCAAAAGCAACTATATTTTCTCTTCATGTAAATCCACCTAGTGTCTCTAATTCTATCCCTATTCATATAGTCCTAGCATTTCTTTCATAACCAAGAAATAAATTGTTAGATATAGAATTCTAGTGTAAAAATAAATTCACACAACTTGATTGAAAAAATGAAAACTCATTAGAGAAATTTTGAGGTCTAAAATGGTCCTCAAAATAAAAATGTACAACGAAAATAAAATTTATAAGAACCAATATGAGTCTAAATGATGATGTCAACCATGGGGTATGATTCACCATTTTTGGAGTAAAAAGTTAAAACGATTAAAAAATTAAAAAAAATGAAAAACTACTTTTTCAACTTGTATTTGCAACTTATCTCCCTACGGTTTTACTCAAATTTTGAGTGGGAGAACTAGTTCAATACAAAATCTAATTCCTCATCCAAGGGGTACCCATGTTCATACTTTTGATGGACTCTACTACACAAAAATTGAGAAATACATGAAAAACGTGCAATCACGTCTTTCATGCATTTCTCATTTTCCGTGTAGCTGGGTCTATCAAAAGTATGCAACATGGGTACTAATTGGATGGAGAATTAAATTCCACATTTAGCGAGTTCTCCTGCTCGAAATTTGAGTAAAATTGTAGTTAGATAAGTTGAAAATACGAGTTAAAAATCTAGTTTATTTCTTTTTTCCCTCTAAAATTTGATGATGTAATCTAATATTATTTTATCATTTCCACTATTATTTTATAATATTCCTTAGGAGGCCCATTTTATGCCTCAAAATTTCTCTAATGAATCCATAAATTTACTTATCTCCTTACTATATCCTTAGAAACGACACCAGAAATGTCGATTTTTTTTATTTCTTTAAGGATTCGACATTAAATTGTCAAATAGGATGTTCATAAACTTTGAGATACTACACTATATGTGCAGAGGTCATATGATTGACAAATTTTGACCCTATCGCTATGAAAATAAATAACATGGAAAACTAAACTAACTAAACTCGTAGGGAACTTGTTCTCTAGACAATGGACTTAAGCAATATCGTTATATGGATATCATGAGACAATATTATTGCACAAGGTATTTGTTGCTTTCATATCTTGTTCAAGTGACCTCAAACTATGTCTCATATTTAGCTTCACTGCGAGGGTAAAACCATAAGTAAAGGCAAGGAAAGGGAAAGGATTCTAAGTACTCTAAGGCCATTGGGATTTCATACAATGTCCCTGATTGAAAATACCTTTTTTGTCATGCTAATTAGACCAGTCAGTCATTGTACAACTACAAGGGAAGCAAAGCTTGACATTTCTCCCAGTGTGTTATCTCACTCTTTGCAATTCAAAAGTAAAATTGAAAAATAAATGAATCATGTGGCAATAAACTAAAATACGTAAGCAAATGAAACCTATATATGTTTGCAAGGGAAAGAAAGGCTTGGCCAAGGTTCAATTTCATGGGCTTATACAGAAACTAGTCATAGGGAATAGTACTCTATTTTGAACAAGTGAAAAGCATTGTTCTAGTATACCCACAACACACACATCAACAATATTCACAATCATGCAAAATGACATGAATCCAAGCAACACTATGCACCTGAATCACAACAAAATTTTAGCACAATAATGTATATTATAGAGTGAACACAACGAATAAGAGCACATTAAGTGCAATGATACACAACCAAAAATATGAAAGCAATGTACAACAATAAATATATTTCATAGATAAAACCAAGACATAGTTTATAAGATAGAGTGTTAACATACACATTTGATAAATAACGTACAAATGATTGGTGGGCTCTCCCAATTGGCTACGCTACCTATTAGCTAACTGAACCAGGTACAAAGCATGTAGATAAATTTGATGTAAAACACCAACACATTTCATTGTATGATTTTATAACAATTAAATTACATATCAACCAACATAAGAGAACCAAAGTAGTGGGTAAATCTTATTATTACACAATAAAAATTGACTGATCTAATTGCTAGTCTCCACCTTTGTCCCCGGTGCGATCTACATAGGGTCGGGGTTTATACAAATGCATGAAGAAGAGGAGTGAACAAGTGCATCCAGGAGATTCCTTTTCTTGCTCAATGAATACAATTTGATCCTAATAGAAACCAAGAAAGGAAGATACAAGTGGATTTCATGGCCAATGTAGACAATTAACCCATCCCGTCCAACTACAAACTAGTGTCATTTGTGTGTTTTGGAAATCATATATAAGCTTATCAGTACACTTCATTCCAAACTTAGAGATATAGTAAATGCATTTTTAATCCCCTTGATCTACTTTAATAAACATGAGAGCATGATGATGATGCATAGGAAAAAACCCATATTGTCATATCTCCCTGGGAATAGTGGAACCCTCTCAAACTTGGAGGTCAGTTACAAGATCCCATAAGGTTACCAGATTTGTTCAAAAACCCTAATTAAGTCTTCTAATAATGTTAAAAAAATGGAATAAATATATAATATAGAAAATATTCCTTGTATACTTAGTTTGGTTACTTGTTATGGAAAGTGGCATGAAGGGATGATATTACTGATTAAAAATGAGTTGCATATGAGGTCAAAAAGGGGGGGAATTGGAAATAAAACCATGTCAATTTCAAACCCTAACAACATCGAAATACCATGAGATATTTAAGATAAGGTTTATTAATATCCCATACCTCATGTGGATTCTTTTTATCCAACACTAATGAGAGTGACCCATTTACCAAGTAACAAGTAGTGTCCACTACCTATACCCAAAATTCATCTCCTAACATGGCACCACGGAGCATGCTCCTTTCTTTCTACATCAACATCATAGTCATCCATTTTGAAACTCCACTTTGTTCAGGTGTGTATGGAGAATTTTTCTTCCTTTATATACTACATTTCTTACAAAACCATTCAAGTTAATTCCTGCAGAATTCTCCACCATTATCTTCCATTGAAACTTTAATTTTCTTCTCTTTTTAATTTTCCATGGGAGGATTAAACTCTTTGATTTTTTCAAATACTTTAGACTTATTCCCAAGGAAATAAATTTTCATCTATAAATGAAACATAGTACATAGATTTTCCTAGTGATTTACAACATAAGTCCATACACATTACTATGCACAAACTTTAATATTCTCTCTACCCTCATAGGACCAAAGGAGAATCTTACTTGATTCTAGTTCCCATATAAATAATGCTCACAAAAATCAAAATCAAACAATCAATTATACATACCTTCTACCAGACCATTACCATGTAGTACTTGAATTCCCTTATCTCCAATGTGTCCTAGTATTTAATGCCTCAACATAGTATTTTCTATAGATATTGTAGGATTTTTTCCTTCTTCACCTCCACCCTTCAGAAAAATGAAGTTATTGCACCCATTAATTAGTAACAATGTTTCCTAGTAGCTGATACATAGTTACAATCATACATAGTTCCAATCCAAATACCCCTCAACAATACTATATTTTCATATGCATTTGAGTTGTTGTCTACCTAATTACATGAATCCATGGCTAGCAAGTTCTTCTTAGAATCCTTTATATTCATCTTTAAAAATAGCTTCTAACACCTATCTTTGGTGTGACCATTGATATTACAATGGTTATAGTAGTTTTTTGGATCATTGCATTGATGTGTAGTGGTGGTTGTCTTCTTATATTTTCCTTTCCACCTCCTCTTTTCCTCCTTGGAATCATTTTGTTGGTCTTAATTCTTGAAATCATTTGGTTTTCCTTTATTCTTACCCAAATTCTCTAGATACTTTGTTTGCACACATGACTCATTAATTTTCCTAGGTTTAAAGAGTATCATTTGCCTTCTTAAATGACTATGTAGGGCTCCTAGATACTTCATTATTACATCCAAGTTATTGGGAGACATGCCCAACATAATGGCCATTTTTATGAACTTGATGCCATGTGACATAGGCTTGCACACTATGTCCTTGCCTCTACCAAAAGTAATTCTAACATATCAGTTGGCCCTCTTCATATTTGACAAGGTATAATCAAGACTTAATGATGGTTTTAAACACCTTCCACTTTTATTTTGAGGGATTACCCTCTAGCCTAAGCATATTCATGCAACTTTCCTACTAGGTTTTAGTATGGTTGTCTAACTTTAGTTAAGTAAACGAAATATTTTACTCTTATCATATGTTATGGAAACTAAAATAAAAATTTTATTATCATAACCATTGATTCAAATTAAAACCATCAATCTCACTTCGGTAGGGTTCAATATCCACTTCCACTTCCACATTTATAAATACATAATGAGAAGAAGAGATTTCACTAGAACTTGGTCTCTCTTTTTTTGGTCATTTATTTGAATTATTTTTTTAGATATTCATTATCTCTAGATTTCTCATCCAATCCAAATTATGATTTGGAGCTACTAGATTCCATGAAATGTCCAAACGTGTTCTTTGCATCCATAGTGAGGGTGGTCATGTTATGGGAGATGTTAGTAACTTATACTTCCAACTTTGAAAATATTTATTCTAGCTCATCTTCTGGATTGTTACTATACTCATCCACCATGGATAGGGTCTTCAAACTTTACACCAATTACTAATCTCGCAACTTCCCATAAAAAACTCAAAGAATGATTCTTTGGTACTATTATGATCTATAAAATACTATGGATATTCCACTATAATATTTTGTCACATTAAACCTTACATGTTTCTACAATCTATTATTCTATAACATTTTACTTATTTGGGTATGATGTTATTGCATTAATGAACGAAAATAAAGAAATAACTTAAACTAAAATGAAAGATGGAAGCTAAAAATATAGCACACCATCCACACTATTCTTTGTTCTTTTCTTCTTAGTCATGAAATGAAAATACAAAGAATGGTTGCTATAATATTTTCTACTTCCTATCTTATGTTTCAATTTCCCACTCCTAGATTCTCTACTTAACTATGGAACAATACGTAGTACGATAAGAATGACACCCTTTCATGTCCTAGTGGACAAGTATTTAACATAGCATGATAGTAATTAAGGGTTAGGTTTAAGGTTTTTACATGCCCCAACCCACAATTAATGTTGTAGTTTTGGACCCTACATAATTTTCTTGAAAGTTTATAGGTGACTATCTCCAAACGTGTGAGTAATATGAGTGAAAGTTCCAGATCTGAGATGGGTAGTAATAGATCTGTTTTCCATTAGGAAAATGGAGTCAATGTGTCAAGCAGACAGATCAGGATCAAGGTCTAAAGGAAAATTTTCACAGGGCAAGATAGCAGAGTCACTCAAGATCTTTAGAGGTTGATGGTGAAGCGATTTTAATCAGGATAAAGAGAAATTAAGGGTTCTTTGATCCGGATAAGGAGTGAAAATGTAGGGTTCAATCGAAATTAGGGAGAAATTAAGGGTTCCCTAGTTTGGATATCAACGGAAAATATTTAAATGAAAACCAGTCAATAACAGAGTGCTTTTAACAAATTCTGAAATAACAATTCCTGATTTCACATTAACATTTGAACACATTTATGAATGGATGGAAAACATAAGAAATTTGACAAATAACATGAGAAATTACTTCACTTTAGTGGCCCAACACATGAATCCTGAAATATGATGCTTTATTGCTTTGATCCAGTCTACTGACTTGAACTTGATACAAAAACCCTTCAGGTTCAGAAAATATGACTACAGAAATATTTAGCAATTAATCCACCTAATACTTCAAATGATGAAGTATTTATATAAAAAGTAGTACAAAATATCCTAGAACCATCTAAGGAATTTTTCTTGGATAATAAAATATCTTTTCATAAAAAGATAGTGACAACTGCCTAACAAATTGCTAGTTGTCCTATTTATTCAAATTAAATAGCTTGTTATTGGATTTGAGTTGCAGCTGGGCAAATGAGGTGTCCCTCACGCTGGCAGTTTGATCTTCAATCAGTTTTGAACTTCTTCTTTCAACTGATACTCTTTGACTTCTGATACTCTTTAACCTCATACACTTTGACTGTTGAAAACTGTTTTACTGTTTACAAATCTGTTTACTATGTAGTAAAAAACAACAGCTCCGTTTTTTTTTTTATCTTTTCTTACTGCAAACTGATTTTTACAACAAATCTGTTAGCTTTTCCCAGAATTCTATCTCTGGTAATTTGATATTCTTTAAATTTCTAAATTTGTCATTTTCCCTTGTGTATCTTACAAAAATTGGCTTGATCACAAAAAGATGCTTTATTTCATGTTGTAAATAAAACAGATTCTCAATACTTTTATGCAAAAATTTACCTGTTGGAATCCCTTGCCAATCTGTTTTGTTCACCTGTTCTTTGGCGAAGTCCCTTATCTTTTTATTATAATCTTCTTGTTTCATCAACTTATCATTGATTACTAGAAGAATAGGAAGTACTTTTTGCCTCAAAATGTCAAAATTCACCATGAATCTTGTGATGGCTACATCCATATTTTGGCACTTTTCTTCCAACTGTTTCATCGGGTTCTTCTTCGAAATTACTTTTCTTACCTCCTAAATTCCTAACAATCTGCAATCCTAAAATAAGAGCTTCATATTCAGCCATGTTATTTGTACATTTAAAATTTAGTCTAAAAGCATGACCTTCTGCATGATTTTTTTCCATATTTTGTATCCAAACTCCTACTCCTACTCCTAATTTATTGACTGATCCATCAAAATCTAAGTGCCATAATGATTCATGAAAAAAAATTTCACTGTCTGGTGCTTTGTTTTTGTCTTTTAGTTCAATATTGTTTTCAGTTCCAGTTTCAGAGTTACATAAAATGAATGAATCCATATCAGTAGGTGTAGAGTAAATAGGATAATTTCTTGGTCTTTCTACACTACTAGCCATATACTTCATCATTGTTTCTCTGTAAAGTTTCTTTGGTTGGTCAAAAATTGATATTGTTGCATATGACATATCAAGTTGTAGAGATCCCTGTAATTTAGCTCCCCATGAGCGAGATAAGAGACTCCATACTTGGAAGGGATGTCAACTACTACAATGTCCATGACTATGCTCTTTCTAGGATATTGAACTAAAGTAACACATAAATCTTTAATAAAACCTAAACATTTCACTTTTCTGGAATCAAAGGAGAAAGATCTTTATAAGGCCTATTGATATCTAAATTCAGGGTTTCCATTATTTCTTTTGGCATTAAATTGTGTGAAGCCCCTGAGTCTAGCATTGCATTATGTACAATTTGATCATGAATAGTTAAGCTAATGTAGAAAGGTGGAACTAATCCATCTTGGTGCTTCCCATTAACATCGGGACCAAAAATTAATTCAGGTTGATCATCATTCAAGTTTACTGAATCTTCTCCATTATTCATATTCAAAGTTTCAACGATAGGTGTTTTGTATAAATCACGTTTTACCAATTCTGTCAAAGGAATTGGTATCTTTAATCTGGAAATTTCAACTTGGATATTAAATGGAGCTTGTGATTTTCTAGCTGGATTATCTCTTCTTTTGTAACTGTAGTTTGGGTAGGTTTATCTTCTTTTTCTACATTTTGTAGGAATTTACAGGGTAAGTTCCGTAGATCAAAAGCTAAAGGTCATTGTTCACAAACATATCACAAATTAGTACACTAGTATTATCATGTGGTTAAAACACTCAAAGAGGGAAACTATCCAAGGCCTGAGCCAACGCGGTCACTTCAGGAAATTTATTAATATAAAAACAAAGTTACATATGTTTCTCTCATAAACGGTTACCGGACAAATAACCCTCCATGCTCTTTAAATAGAGATCATGGACCAATCAGGTGTTAAGCCATGAATAAAGTGTCGTTAATACCAAGGAGAGAGTGAACCGTCAGATCACTACAAATTGTGACCGTCAGATTATAAGTTACAAATGTACATAGTAAAGAAACACACTTTACCTAACTCTACACTAGACTAAGTTATTCTTAACTATGTCCTACGTGTCGGAATATATTAACACAGTTGTCTTTTCATTTTCTGTTTGAGTTTCTACGGTCTTACTACTTTTAGTTTTCTTTTCGGGAACATTTGAGAAGCAGTATATGTTTTAGTAGATTTTGTATTTTCATTAGCTGCTTTAGCATTGGTAGCTTTTGGATCAGCTGATTTTGGATCAATAGTAGGTATTTTGGAGTCTAAAATTATTTTTTTGGTAGAATTAGTTGTCTTGGCAACAACAGATTTTTGTAAATTTGTTGAAGTTTGGACAGCATCATCTGTGATATCAACAATTTTAGGACTGGTGAAATTTTAGGGCTTGAAACTTTCTGAGTTGAACTAGAGTTTTGCTTGGTTTCAATAGGGATAATTTGCAGAACTTTAGTAGTAGGAACCTCTACTATTTTCTTTGTTTGTGTTTGGGTAGTTTTATTAATAGAAGGGTCTGCGTTTTTCTTGCTCCTAAGGTTATATTGCTTGTGGACTTCATTGATATCAAACTCATAACCTTGCTTGTAATCAAATGATTCACCAGAATCTAATTGCAGTTGTTGTAATTCATATAACTCCTAATCTTCTTGTGTAAGAAAAATGGTGTTATCATCATTGATTCCCATTAGATTAATGGTGTCTTCATCAACTTCATCTTTATGAGAACTTTCAACATAGTTCTCTTGGAAAGGTGGTCTTATTGTTTGGTCAAGTGTTGATTCTCTAGATTTTCCAGTGTTGGTGTTTTTCCTGAAATTGGGATTTCTAATTTGTTGTTGATTATCCCATTGTGGCTTCCTTTCCATATTATATAACCTATCCATCATTCTCTCTAATGTTTTTTCTAATTGATCTATTTTAAAATATGAAATAGATGCTTCTTCTTTTATTGTCACTCTCCTTTCATTCCCTAATCTAGATTTCTTTGCTAATAGGTTTGCCTCTACACTAACAACATTACTTTTCATCTGTTCTAAAGTCTCTGGATTTCTCTCTCTTAATTGATAGGCTATATCTGTATCAAATCCATCAGGGAATTTGAGGAGGACAAAATCTGGAGGAGGCTTAAGATTAGCAGGAATTGAATTATAATTGTTGTTATATATAGTACAATAATCTTGAATTGTTTCATTTGGTGCTCTTTTTATACTTTCAAATTCAGATAAGATTTGCAGTGGATTTTTCTTCTTTTACCATTTATTAGAAATAATCTATGAAAAACTGCTAAATCAGCAATACTACCAGCATTTAAACCTTTAAACCATTTTTTAACCTCACCAGTTAATGTTTGAGTAAAAAGTATTACTTGGACATCAACCTCATCTATTTCATGAAGCTCAAAATAATCTGTCATCTTATTAACATGATGTTGGGTAGTGTAATGAGTGGTTGCATCAAACTGAGGTATTTTACTTTGATAATCCTGGGGCATGTCATGTAATTGTGCTGGAAGGACCAAGGGAGCATATCTTGCAGTCATGGCTTGAATTCTAGATGACTAGGAGGTAAGTTGTAAATACTTGGTGAAGAGCTAGAAGTACTTGGTGATGTAGTTAAAACACTTGCAGATGAGATTGTAATATAAGAGGATGTACTGGAAAATGAGGTTGAAAAGCTAAAAGATGAAGTTTGGATGCTATAAGAGATACTTGGAAATGAGAATGATGTATTGGAAAAAGCAGAAGAAAAACTAGTGGATGGACTTAAGGTGGTGGAGGATGGGAATAATATTCTAGGTTGAAATGGTTGCTTTGGGAAAAATGAATCTGTGGAATGAAGTATGCTGGAAATAATGGATGAAGTGGTAGTGAATAGCTATGATCCTACAGATTCTATAAGTTTGGTATCTAAATGAGTGGTAGAAGGCTTAGGGGTATAGGTTGATAAAGCACTTAATTCAACTGAATGTTGTAAATAAGCTTCATCTATTTCTTTAATCAAAGTGGCAGTTATTGCATCAAGCTTATCATAAACTTCAAAAGTATTTTCCTCAGAATCTACTAAAACAGTTTCCTTCTTAGTTTCAAGGAATGAAATAAAATCAAGATCTATTACAGTGCTTTGTAAATCACTTTTTGATTTGGTTCTGAATAAAGACTGTTCAAAATTTATATCAAATTCTATGTCTTGTAAACTTGATAGATGTTTTGGAAGGGAATTTTCTTTGACTAGTGAAAATTTATTACCTAGATATTCTACTCTTTTGTTTTTCTTTCCAATCCTGTCAAGATTATCTACTATGACAACAGGTTGTGGATCTGGATTGGACCTGGTATAGTAGACTCTTCTGGAAGAGTTACATTTTTTTATGAAAATATACTCACAACTTATAAAACAGTCTTAAGGTGAAAGGATAAATGAAAATATTTCCTTTAAGATCACTTTTAAAACTGAGGATTGGTTAATTCCCCAGTGGAGTCTCCAGTAATTTATCACTCTAATAATTCTCAAATTTGTGAGATTTTTTATTATAGTTTAAAGAATATCAGAGGTAACCACAAACCTACTTTCAAGCTTTAGGATCTAGCCTTCCTAAGGCTCAGAGAGGGTTCTCTCTATAATATTTAACTTTGTTTTAATATATGATTTTAGGCTAGTTATATAGGGAAAATTGGTTTTGAGGTTTTGATTTGGTTTGGTGGAAAAATCACTTACTGAGATGGGTAGTAATAGATCTATTTTCCATTAGGAAAACAAAGTCAATGTGTCAAGTAGACATATTAGGATCAAGGTATAAAGGCAAATTTTCATAGGGCAAGATAACAGAGTAACTCAAGATCATTAGAGGCTGATGGTGAAGTGGTTTTAATCGGGATAAAGAGCAATTAAGGATTCTTTGATCCGGATAAGGAGTGAAAAGTAGGGGTCAATCGAAATTAGGAAGAAATTAAGGGCTCCCTAGTCTGAATATCGACAGAAAACATTTAAATGAAAACTAGTCAATAACAAAGTTCTTTTAACAAATTCTGAAATAACAATTCCTGATTTCACATTAAAATTTGAACACATTTATGAATGGATGGAAAACATAAGAAAATTGACAAATAAAATGAGAAAGTACTTCACTTTAGTGGCCCAACACATGAATCCTGAAATATGATGCTTTATTGATTTGATCCATTCTACTGACTTGAACTTGATACAAAAACCCTTCACGTTCAGAAAATATGACTACAGAAATATTCAACAATTAATCCACCTAATACTTCAAATGATGAAGTATTTATACAAAAAGTAGTAAAAAATATCCTAGAACCATCTAAGTAATTTTCCTTGGAAAATAAAATATATTTTTACAAAAAGATAGTGACAGTTGCCTAACAAATTGCTAGCTATCCTATTTATTCAAATTAAATAGCTTGTTGTTGGATTTGAGATGTAGCTGGGAAAATGAGGAGTCCCTCACGCTGGCAGTTTGATTTTCAATCAGTTTTGAACTTCTTCTTTCAACTGATACTCTTTGACTGTTGATACTCTTTAACCTTATACACTTTTATTGTTGAAAATTCTTGTACTGTTTACAAATCTTTTTACTGTGTAGTAAAAAATAGCAGTTCTATTTTTTTTTATCTTTTCTTATTGCAAACTAATTTTTACAACAAATCTGTTAGCTTTTCCCAGAATTCTGTCTCTGGTAATTTGATCTTCTTTAACGTTCTGAATTTTTCATCTGCCTTTGTGTATCTTACAAAAGTTGGCTTGATCACAAAAAGATGCTTTATTTCATGTTGTAAATAAAACAAATTCTCAATACTTTTATGCAAACCTTTACATGTTGGAATCCCTTGCCAATCTGTTTTATTCACCTGTTCTTTGGCAAAGTCCCTTATCTTTTTAATATAATCTTCTTGTTTCATCAACTTATCATTGATTACTAGAAGATTAGGAAGTCCTTTTTGCCACAAAATGTCAAATTTCACCATGAATCTTGTGATGGCTACATCCATATTTTGGCACTTTTCTTCCCACTGTTTCATCAGGTTCTTCTTGGAAATTACCTTTCTTACCTCTAGTATAGTTTCAGTTCTATATGTTATCCCAATTTCCTCCAATTCCTGCTTATTTTTAGAGTTGATGAATTTGATAATTTCCAATGCTTCTTCAGGTTTGGTGCCCAACTCATCTTTAGTCTTCTGTATTTCTTCTCTAGCTTCTTTTAGAAAATATTTTTGTTCATATATCACCTCTATTGATGGCCAAGTATCATTGATTGATTCAATGATATTGGTCCATAGTTGATTTTTGATATCTTCCATAGGCTCTTTTAAGGTAAACTCTGTTTCCAACTTCTTTAACTGTTCATTCAATATTTTAGCCTTTTTTTCTTCATTTTTAGCATTGATCTGTGCCAACGTTTTGGCATCTTCAAGGTTCTTGATTTGATCTTTCAATCTATTAATTTCATTGGTTTGTATTGACATGTCCTCCATTTCCTTTATCAATTTGCTGGCTTCATCTGACTGCTGAACTGCTGATGTAGAAGACTTAGTGGTAGAAGTGGTAGATGAAGTTACAGGCACTGTTGTAGCTAATGGAACTTTTGGGGCTAGTTCTTCTGCTAGATTTGATGGTACTGTTGTAGTCACCATAGGAATCACAATAAGAGGGACATTTTGAGCTTTGGCGGCTTCCTTTTCTTGGACTAGCTTGTCCATCTCAATTTCCATATATTTGATTTGTGTTTTCATCTGTAATATGAGATTCATCATCTCATCCTTTTTATTTTCTTCCTGTACAATTTATTTGGCCTGTGGGTGCTCTGTAGGGGGTAATTTCAATTATTTTCTGAGTGCTGCAATATCAACATTTTTCTTCTTTACTAGTTCTTTTGTAGCTTTCACATTAGAAGGGTCATAACCCACTTCAATTACTAACTCCTCTAAAGATTAAATTCTGGAATGTTTAGCATATGAAGAAGCTTTTTCAACTTTAAGTTGATCTCTCATATTTATCAAAGTATTCAGGAGTTTTTGAGCACTCATTGCTTTTATTTTCATTGTGGAATAAATCCTTTCTGAACTCTGTTTGTGGAGTTCAATCTGGTCCAAGGGATGAATGTCCTCTATTGGAACTTAAATATCAACCCTTTTATAATCTGATGTTGTTATAGGTTTTGGCATTTTGGGTTGTAGAATTGTCATTAATAATTTCTTGTTTTTATAATCAAAGGTTGATAGAATCTTGTTTTGTATGCCAGGAGTCTGCTTCAAGTACTAGGAATAAATTTCATTTTTTATTTCCTCATTTCTAGCTTTAATCTCTTTATACTTTTTCTTGATATCCATATCTTTGTCCTTTGATTGTTTTGATGATGATACTTCCACACTATTCTATTTTTGGATCAACTGTGTGTTGGAGGTAGTAGGTTGTTGCTCATTTTCAATCTCTGTTGGTGGCACATTGTCTTTATCTGGAACCTCTATATCTATAACCTCAATTGTTTCTTTATCTTTATCTGCTGAATTAGTATTTGGCTTCTTGGTATACCATAGTTTGAACTTGTTTTATGTGGTAGTTTCAGCAATGTATGAGCCTTCTTCCCTATTTCTTTTTGCACCTCTGCCTTCCTGAGCTGGAGTTTGTAGAATGTGACTAGTATCACTATGTTGATCAGCTTCTACCAATGTGTTTTCTAACCATTCAGATTGGTTAGAAATTTTCTCAATTTCAACCTTATTTTCATGAATATAGGGAGTTAATTTAAACTTCACTCTCATTTTTCTTATGATACTATAAGGATCATAGTGCCAAAGGAAGATTTTGCTGAATTTATACTCTAACAATTTCTTTTCTGCTTCTGCACCTGCTTCTCTATTGTTGCATATAAATGGACCCACTTGGTTTTCCAATTTAAACTGAATTTTCTTTTTAGCAGCCAAGAAATTTACAAAATCTGAGTTCAAAATCTATCTTATATATTCTAGGGAAAACAACCTCATAGGTAAATACTTAGGCAATTTGTAAGGGATAAGGATTGTGCCAAAAATTCCGATCTCACTATGATTTTGGTATAAATACCAATCACCTGTCCTACTCTGTTCTGATAACTGTAAAACCCTCTTGATTTCATCATGTATTCTAGGTTGCACACTCTTTTTAAGTAGATTTACCAATGGATGAATGAAACAATCTGTAAAATCTGCATATGTGAACTCTTTTGACTCCTTTCTGATTAAGGAGGTCCAGAAAATAACTGACAGTGGATTTCCTTCCACATCCATCTTTTGAAGAGTTATGTGGAACTTGTTTGACTGAAATTAGATGAACATATGGAAGAGAAATCAGGTATATCTAAAGACACCTTCAGTTGGTAGTTTAACAAGTTGTTCATGTACACTATCAACAATATACTCAGCAAAATTTTAGATAATTGCAGGGGGTTGACCAGGTGCAAAGATGGATAGGAAACCAAGTATGGAGGCATCAGTATGCTCATCTCTAAAGTAACCAAGGATAAAAATACAACATAGAGATAATGTTTCTAGTTCCTTCTGGGAATTTGGAAGAGGAATGGGGAGGATTTAGCTTTGGAATTTCCACATATGAGGGCATGAATGTTTGGAAAATTTGGAATCTTTTGGGAAAATCTAATTGCAAATAGGACTTTTTCAGAGCTTCAATAGACAAAGGGAATGCATTGGGCTCAGGTTGTAATTGAAACATTTGGTTTATGGATTCAACAGTTATGGTAAACAATACTTCTTTCTCAGCATTGACAATTTCTTTCTGATCTAGGGAATAATGAGTTTGGCACAATCTAATGGCTTCTGGGCACTGATGGGTATGAGGAAAAACATACTTGGGTAGATTTGAATCCCAAATAGGCACATCATCTACTTGGTCCAAATATTTCTCTTGGCTCCAGCATTGGAGCTCAAGAAGGTTAAATTCATTTACTGGATCAGTGATTTTATAGTTTGCATCAGCCAATGGGGTATGCTCTACATTACAACAGGAGGTTGTAGTGGATTGATTAAAATTGTACTCTTAGATGCCATTGATAGGTCTGTTTAGGTCTTTAACACACTTGTGTAAGATTAAATTTTTTACAGAAGGTATTTTTAGTATAACAAAGTTTTCTCCTGGACTGTAACAGGTAAAATTTGGGTTCTCTTACTCAAACTGTCAAGTTTTCTTTAAAAACCAATTTATTTAACTTTTACAGACTCAGGAAACCTAACAAGGGTTTAATGTACTTTTCTGTTGATTAAACAGTCCTAAAAAATCCAACTTTATACATAAAGGACTTCTGATTATTGTAGAAAGAATTTGGACGTTTCAGAGGGTTCTTTTAGGTTTGTAGATACCTAAATTTTCTTCAATTTGCTTCAAAAAACAAATTACAGTCTTCAAAAACTGTGGGAATACTCAGGTTTTGCAGCAAATATGAATTTATGGGGTAATCTGGTTATTTATTAGGCATACATGCTTAAAAAAGGTTCCAATTCAATAGTATAGTTCTTTCAGATGGATGGTTTAGGTCTTTTTCTGAAAAATACCTGCGAATTTAGGAATTTGGATGTAGAAAGAGGTTTGCTGGGAGTTGAAAGCTTTAAAAATCTTGCTTTGACCTTTTAAAAGCAGTCTGGAGGCTTTGAATGATCACATCGATGGATTTAGTTGATTTCTGCTAGTTTTTTGCATTCAAACATGGCGGCAACGTATTTCTCTCAGTCAAGAACTGTTTTATGAGAAAAAAGAGCAACAGAGGGCCTAAAACGCGTGCATTTTGGTGTTTTTATAAATATTTTGATTTAAACAGTGTTTTCATTTATTACCAATCAATTCAAATCGGAAACGGTTTAGGCGCGGGGATTATTTACCGTTGAGCGGTTATTGCACTGTCAAAAGGTGGTAACTGGTATTTCTTGAACGGATGTGATCCAATATAAAACTGACACGTGGAGGAGAGAGGAAGGGTTGAAACTGCTTTTATCGCAAATCTTATTTTGTTTAACAACTGTGCTATTGAATTTGCGATGGGAGATCTGGGCTTTTGGATCTGGCTAGTGGATGCGAACGACTAGGATTAGTTGATGGAGCTGCGGGTAGTGGGTGTGGGGCCTAGGAGTTCTTTGTGCGGCGAGATTAAAACTTATACGTTAAAACAGAGTTTTTAACATAAAGTTTAATATTAAAGGGATAGGTGGGTGTAATGTTTATTTAATCAATGTAATGCATATAGGTGGAATGTAAACATTGGGCGGGTATTTATATAAAGGGATGGTTTAAACCTATGGGGAGCAGGGAATATATCACGTGGGGAAAATAAATATAGGTTTAAACATAAAATATGGGTTTGGGTTTATTTAATATAAATGAATTAATATACTACGGGGTGGGGGTATATAGTGGAATTAATACATTAAGTTAATGTTAATAGGAAATGAATGTGTGGGAATGTAAAATACACTAGGCATAGTGTAAAATACGATTTTTAGGTGGAATTTCTTCATTGTGATGTCCAACATAATCATTTTACACTTATACTTAGGATAAAGCATTTTTGTGGGTGTTTTGGATATTTTTGTATGAAAAAGGGAATTAGTTAAGGGGTTTTTACTTTTCCTAGGTAAAATATGTTTTAAACTTTAGGAAAAGGGGTTTTTGCAAAGGAAAACAAATGATGAAGGGGAAAAGGGCTTTTTATGAAGGGGATTCCAATACTTTAGTACCAATCAATCATTAAGTCGTGGGTCTGGTCCCACCAAAAGTCAAAGAAATGTTGATATTTTCTTTTAATTAAATTTGGAGAAAATCTCATGAAGGTGACAACAATAGGATTTGTTGCTAAATTGACTCCATATATTTCTGATGTGGAGTTAATGCATCCTATATTTGTTGTGAGTGAATTTATGATTCTGTTTCTACTCCCAGCTATAAAATGTAAGCCTGTAGAGGAAAATGAGCATGATGAGGAATGTGAGGTGAGTGGAAGAGATGAGAAGATGAGAAACTCTGCTATTGTATTTCTCCAGTTGATGAATGAGATTGTCGATGCCCTTTTAGGTGGAAATAGCCCAGATTGGTTGGGTGAGCCACGTTAAAGTATGTGTCTTTATGTTTGTTTCTACTGTGTGTTCTGTGTGTTTTGTTTAAGTTTTTCCATTGCTGAGCTCAACAATTGGTATCAGAGTGCAAGTGTTTTTTATTGCAGAGGCAGAGTTTGTTGATCCTGTGATTTTGTGGAGACTGGCTGCATCCAAGAGCTGCTGCTGTGCAGAGCGCAAGTGTCGAAGTAGTCATTGTTGCTTAGGACGATGTCCTACATTAACTAGAGGCCGAAGTGGCTGTAGTATATAAATTTTTTGTTTGATTCGAATCTTCTGTGAAATATCTCAAGCTGGAAATTGCTACACAAAGCCACGAAATGAACAATGTTGATCACAAGCTATGGAATGTTAGTTTAGAGATGTGAGTAGATTTTTATCAGTCTCCAACGCATTCAAAGTCGTGGCCGTGTAAGAACACTTTTGCTGTGAATTTCCAGGCTGTGGGTGGAATCAAACACGAGCTCTCGAGGTTGTCTGCTGCACTGGCTAGAATCCCTGGCAACATGTCCACAGTGAGGATGATTCTAATTGGTACCGCTTGACAGCTGGAACCTTGGAGACTGATAGCTGGAGATTTTCATACGTTGTGAGCATTCTGAGCTGGAATTGGAGGTTGTCACAACAAAGTCGTGTGGAGGAGCCATAGCGAGGTCGAGAGGCCGGATCTGTCAATATGCGTTGAACTGTGACCTCCCAAACCGTGGTTACTGTGGTCCACCAAAAAAGCCGAGTTTACTTTTGTAAACCATTAGATTTGTTGTGTTAGCGAAGGAGAAGAACTGTTGTTGCGTTGCTAAGGCCATAGGAGGACTGTTGCAAAGCTGCACGGTGATTTCGATTTTTTTTTTTTTTTTTTTAAATCAGTTTATTAAAATGTCATTTTATGATATAGATTTGAAATTAAAAAAAAAAAAAAAAAAAATTGATTATATTGACAAATCGATATGAAATATTTAAATGTTTTAAATCGATTTATAAGGTGCACTTTATTGGTTTTTTGTAAAAGTTTTTTTTTAAATCGATTTGTAATTTTAATGCCATTTGCATATGGTATTAAGGGAAAGGCATTTTATTAGAGGAAGGGCATTTTTTAAGGCAAGGGAATTTTTTAATCAAAATTAATTTTGATTAAAAAAAAAAATAAAAATAAAAACTTCATTTGTTAAGAGTTGCAATTGGAGATTTTGTGACACGAGCTACTAAACATGGCAAAAACACAAAGTGCTCAGTTTGAGATCGAGAAGTTCAATGGAAAAAACAACTTCGAGATCTGGAAAGTGAAGATGTATGATATACTCGTGCAACAAGGCATGGAAAAGGTGTTGTTGGGAAAATCCAAACAGCCTTACAACATGACAGATGATGAATGGAGTGACTTGGATGAAAGAGCACTAAGAGGCATTCAACTGTGTTTGGCAGATGATGTTTTGTTTAACATCGTGTCAGAGAAAACTGCTGCTGGTTTATGGACAAAGCTTGAAAAGTTGTACATGAAAAAATCCTTAACCAATAGGATTCTTCTGAAGCGACAGTTGTACATCTTGCGCATGAAGGAAGGTATGATGATAACTGATCATCTGAATACCTTTAATACTCTCCTGGTGCAATTAGAAAGTATAGAAGTAAAATTTGAATCAGAAGATAAATCTGTAACTTTATTATGCTCGTTGCCCGAGTCATGGGATCATTTTGTTACTTCTGTAAGTCTTAGTTCATCAGAAACCCTTGAGTTTGATGATGTTGTTGGAGTTTTGTTATCTGAAGAAATGAGGAAAAGGTCAAATTCAGAAAGATCTACATCAGAAGCAATGATGTTCAGAGGTCGTTCTAAAGAAAGACGCTTCAGTAAGCACAACAACTCGCGGTCAAAATCAAAAGGGAAGAAGAGTAAGGTAAAGTGTTGGTTTTGTGGAAAATTTTGACATTTGAAGAAGGACTGTTGGAAGAGACATCAAACATCCAAAGGAGACTCTTCGACAGAGAAGAAAGAAGCAAACACGACAGATACAGGTTCGGCATCGATTTCAGGTATGAGTGATGAAGTGTTATCAGTTAGTTTGTCTAAAAATGATCAACATTGGCTGTTAGATTCTGGTGCGTCAAATCACATGTGCATTCATAGAGAGTGGTTTAAAACTTATAAATCAATCAATGATGGAGTTGTTTACATGGGAAATGATGTCTCATGTAATATTTTGGGAATTGGAAGCATCCAAATTAAAATGTTTGATGGGACAAATAAAATTCTAACTGATGTAAGACACGTACCTGAACTCAGAAAAAACCTCATTTCACTAGGAGTACTAGACACTAATGGATATAAAACCTTTATTCAAGGTGGAGTAATGAAATTTTATAAAGGAATTTTACTAGTAATGAAAGCAAAGAAGGTTGGAAATCTTTTTCAGTTAGAAGGAAGAACAGAGTCAGATCATGCTTCTACAGTATCTGAAAATGATAGTAATTCTATTCGTTTATGGCATCAAAGGTTGGGCCATATGAGCAAAAGAGGATTAAAAATTTTATCTGATCATAATTTACTTCCTAGTTTAAAATATTCTAAGTTAGATTTCTACAAACATTGTCTATATGGGAAACAAAGCAAGCAGAAGTTTAAAACTGGAAAACATACTAGTAAGGGAATCCTTGATTATATCCATTCTGATGTGTGGGGTCCATCTCCTACAACCTCATATGGAGGATCGTTATATTTTGTATCTTTTATTGATGATTTCTCTAGAAAAGTGTGGGTCTACATGTTAAAGAAGAAGTTTGATGTATTCACAGTTTTCAAACATTTTAGAGCATTAGTTGAAAACATCACTGGAAGAACCATTAAATGTTTAAGAACTAACAATGGTGGTGAGTTTACTTCAAAGGAATTTGATAATTATTGCAAGTATGTTAGGATCGAAAGACATAAAACCACTGTATATACTCCTCAGCAAAACGGAGTTGTTGAACGCATGAACATGACTCTCTTAGAGAGAGCAAGAAGTATGCTTAGTAACTCCAATTTGCAGAAGGAATTGTGGACAGAAGCGGTTTCTACAGCTTGTTACTTGATAAATCGATCACCATCAACTGCAATAGGATGAAAAATTCCTCAAGAGGTATGGGAAGGTTATCCATGTGATTATTCTAAAATAAAAGTTTTTGGTTGTGATGCATATGCTCTAGTTCCGAAACATCAGCGTTCTAAATTAGATCCTAAATCAAAAAGATATATCTTTGTTGGATATGGTGATGGGACTAAGGGATATAGGTTGTCGGATCCTACTACTCACAAGATCATCATTTAAAGAGATGTTAAATTTAATGAATCTTCACTTGAAAATCCAGATGTAGATGATAAATTGAAACAGGATAATGTACCTAAGCTTCAACACATTCAGTTTGAAACCAGTTCAAATAATGATGATAGTCTAGATAAACAAGTTTAAGATTTAGATCATGAACAAGTTTCAGATGCATATCATGAACGTGTTTCAGATGCTGATCATGAAGAAGTTCCTACAAATAATAATCAGCAAATTGTGGAAGTACCAGAAACATCTTTAAGGAGGTCTACGAGAATCAGACGCCTTCCTAAAAGGTATGATGATTATGTTACTTCAGTTTCTTTAACCGCTAATGATGATGAACCTTTGTGCTATCATGAAGCTATAGAAGGTTCTAACAGTAGTAAGTGGAAAGAGGCTATGAAGGACGAGATGAAGGCATTAAACAAGAATTCCACATGGGATCTAGTAGAACTTCCCAAAGACAAAAAAAATGTGGGATGTAAGTGGGTTTACAAATTGAAGAAGGGTGTTGATGATAAAGAAGACAGGTACAAAGCAAGGCTGGTCACAAAAGGTTTTTCTCAGAAAGCAGGCATTGACTTTCATGAGATATTTTCACCAGTTGTAAAAATTGTTTCAATTCGGATTGTGTTAGCATTAGTTGCTTTACTTGATTTAGAATTACAACAACTAGATGTTAAAACTGCATTTTTACATGGAGATTTAGATGAGGAAATTTATATGGAACAACCGGAAGGGTTTTTTCAAAATCGAACAAGAAATTTGTCTGCAGGCTCAAAAAATCATTGTATGATCTGAACCAGTCGCCTCGAAAATGGTACAAGAAATTTGATTCTTTCATGATGAGTCAAAATTATATAAGAAGTGAATATGATCATTGTGTTTAATTTAAGAAATTGAGTAATGGCATGTTCATTATCTTAGTGTTATATGTTGACGATATGCTTTTAGCAAGCAAAAGCATAAGTGAGATTAACAGGTTAAAGGCTCAAATGGCTAGGACGTTTGATATGAAATATCTAGGATCAGCAAAACAGATTCTGGGCATGGATATTTTCTGAGACAGGAGCAATGGTAAGCTGTGGCTATCACAACAGAAGTATATTGAGAAAATACTCTTGAGGTTTGGTATGAACAATGTGAAGCCTATTTTAGTCCCTTTAGCTTCTCATTTTAAGCTTTCTTCAAGTTTATGTCCTAACACTAATGAAGAAAAGGAGTATATGTCTCGAATTCCATATGCCAATGTAGTAGGTTGTTTGATGTATACGATGGTTTGTACTCGACCAGATATTTCACATGCAGTTGGGGTTGTCAGCAGGCATATGGAAAATCCAGGAAAAGAACACTGGTCAGCAGTGAAATGGGTGCTTCAGTATTTGAGAGGCACAAGTGATTACTGTATCACTTATAACAGAAGTAGTGAATTTGTTTGAGGATATGTTGATTCTGATTTTGCAGGTGATTTGGATAAGAGAAGGTCAACTTCAGGGTATGTATTTACTCTTGCAGGTGGAGCTATTAGCTGGATGTCAAAGCTACAGCACATTGTTGCTTTATCCACTACAGAAGCAGAATACATAGCTGCTTCACTTGCTTGCAAAGAAACGGTTTGGTTGAAAGGTTTGTTTGGTGAGTTTGGTAGGTTACAAGACAACATCAAGTTATTTTGTGATAGTCAAAGTGCAATTCATTCAGCTAAAAATCCAGCCTATCACAGTAAATCAAAGCATATACCTATCAAGTACCATTTTGTAAGACAGGTTATCACTGAAAGGGTAGTCTCTCTTGAAAAAGTGCATACAAAGGAAAACTGTGCAGACATGTTCAAGAAACCAGTTTTTTTAGAGAAGATACGATGGTGTCTGGCTTCTCTTGGCTTGCAAAGAAGATAAAAATAATAATGGAATAGGGTATCATGCTAATTGTTGTCAAGGTGGAGATTGTTGAGATTTTATTTTAATTAAATTTGGAGAAAATCTCATGAAGGTGACAATAATAGTATTTGATACTAAATTGACTCCATCTATTTCTGATGTGGAGTTAATGCATCCTATATTTGTTGTGAGTGAATTTATGATTATGTTTCTACTCCCAACTATAAAATGTAAGCCCGTAGAGGCAAATGAGCATGATGAGGAATGTGACGTGAGTGGAAGAGATAAGCAGATGATAAACTCTGCTATTTTATTTCTCCAGTTGATGAATGAGATTGTCGATGCCCTGTTAGGTGGACGTATCCCAGATTGGTTGGGTGAACCACGTTAAAATCTGTGTCTTTATGTTTGTTTCTGCTGTGTGTTCTGTGTGTTTTGTTTAAGTTTTTCTGTTGCTGAGCTCAACAAGAAATGCTCTGAGCCTTTATAACTGAAGGGTTTAGTACTAGAATGCATTGTAGGGAGGTAAATTAGTAATATGCTAGATAATGTTTATCCATTCCTTGTAAAACTACTTTCTACTTTCTCCATGACTATTATTTCATTAATAAAATATTCCATGTAAGATAATGCAAAGGGGTTTACCTCATGTGTTTAAGAACAATAATGATACAAAGAGATAGAAAGGTGGGTGAAAATGGGAGAGAAAAGTATACAAATCTAGTACCCAACATTTCCCCCCAACTGGTCTATTTGTATGTCCTCATGCAGCTCGTCGTCTCCTCAGATCTGGGATGGACTGACTGTGACTAGCATGAAGCTATGTGAGATCATATTCTTCGGCCATTTCTGTTCCAGGGGGTTTATATCCTTCCGTCAGGACAACATCCTTCCACCAGTCTGGGTCAACGTTGTATGCAAGAGTATATTGCTCGGATGGCAACCAAATAAGGGGAAACTAAAACCTCAGCCCCATCCACCTAACCCCACAAGTCTAAATGCATGCTACAAAATGTGGCATCCTCTCTAGTGCCTGAGCAAATTTAGGTGCTCCAAATGGTTCTCAACCTCTGACGGCTGAAGACGACAACATCCACCTCCTCTGACAGCTGTCCAGCGCTTCCTTACGGAACAATGTAATATTTCTGACACAGAGGTCAGCACACCATTTCTGGGTTGTCAACATCTGTTCTCTATGCCCCTCAATTTGTATAAAGGTAAAATGCTTGTTATAAATATTTTTTGAATGACCATGCTCCTTCCTCATCATTAGCGGCCTCGTGACTTGGTTTTCCTCAAACGTATCATAGGCCTTTCTCCATTTAATTTGATTGATGGTCTAGGAGCCAAAAGCTCTTAAATGAATGTCCCTCATGAATGGAACGGGGTTAAAAGCTTGATCATGCCTCAAGAAGTAACCATGCATGTAGAACTCGCACATTAAGTGTTGTCCTATGATATCATGAATTTTCAAGATACAGAGAAATTGAATAGGGTCCTCAATCTCGTGCCAAATTTCCTTATATATACTCTCAAGACAAAAGAAAAGAAATTTTTCATGAAGGAATAAGGCATATCTATGTGCAGGAGGTCTGCATGCCATTACCTGTTGTACCAGGGAGAACATCTTCTCCTTATCTGATTGCAGCAGCTGCACTTGTTCTTCCAATTCTTCTATTATGGCCTTTTGTTTAGCTTGCCTCAGCCGCGCCTTATCTAACTAGTCTATGTATCCTGTAACGATCCCGATAGCCTCTTCTCACACCTGCATTGTCTCTTTCTTATGTCCATTCATAGCAGACTGCCACCTCTGGATTTCAACGGCCAAGAAAAATTCTCGGCTTTCAACCAAATGTTCAATCGGACCAGTCTGTGTAGCTGCAGAAGAGACCTCAATTTTTGGCTTTACTGCCTTCCACTTGTAGACTTTTACCTTCTTTTTCAACCGGGAAACTTGCCTCTTCAACTCTCGAGCCTCCTTCTTCAATCTCATGGTTTCATTGAACTACAACTGATACCTTTTCTTGAGAGGTAATATTATTTTCTCACATTATTCAATCCATTCTTGTTTGACAATAAATTCATTTTCCGAGCCTGTAATAGGCTCTAGAGGCGGTGGAATGTTGTTAGTATTATCAACTATTTCTTCTGTTAGGTCTTTATGGCTAGGCTCCTTGTCTTCAGGGGCATTTTCTTCTACATTTACCTCAGGGAATTTTTTTGCTTGCTCAGCGCTTCCATCGACCATCCTGTGTTATGGTGTTTCCAATAGAATTCCATCTCCCTTGTGAGCCTCAGGTTGCTCCTGCTGGGATTCAGCAATTACTAGGCCAATATTGGCCATGTCCTTTCTTGGGTCGATGAACTTAAGCACTGGTGGAACATCTATTTCCTCTATTAATCATTTGGACGAGTAGAATCCCCTCGCCCCTCTAAGCATCATAGACTGGAATGGAGAACGGGTAATAGCTTCATCTTCCTCATTTCCAACTTGGGTCGGACTTCCATGTGTTGCTACTTTAGTCGAAGCCAATGCTGGTTTTTGTGGAACAACGTTGATTCTAAGAACCATTTCCTTTGTGTCCTCCTACCCTTTGTGCATTAATTCCTCTTCTGTGGTTGATACTGGTTCTTGTGGGACAGTATCTATTTTGTGGGTTATTTCTCCTCTATCTTCCTGTTCTTCATGGATTTCTTCTTCTTCTGTGGTCGGCACTGGTTCTTGTGGAGTAGTGCCGACTTTGCAGGTTGACTCTTCCCTGTTTCCCTGTTCTAGCTGAATTGGGGGTGGTTCTTGTGTAGCACCCCCACTTGTTTCAATATCCATATCTACTTGGGCAAGTGATTTTGTTTCTTGCAAAACAACATCACTTGCCATCCCCCTATCGTATGTTCCACTTTCCTGTTATTCATTAACAAAAGTTGACGACTGTATGATAATCTCAAATTCATGCACTATATCCATAATTACTTCATTTACGGGTCCTTCAGGCGAGGCTGGTTCTTGTGTGGAAGCCTCGACTGTGTTGCCAATTGTCTCCTCTACTCCCATTTCTTCAGGTTCTTCCTGATCAACCTCCATTTCCACTTCTTCGGGGTTCCTCCTGATCGATTTCCTTTGAATTTTCTTCCTCTATCAAACCAGCCAGAGAGAGTGGTTCCTTTTCTCTAGCAGCGATGACGACTGTTATCTCTTCTTCTGATTATCCATAGAGTTCAACCCAAGAAACTCAAAATTTTACTATTGCATGCATGACCAGTAAGTGAACCAGTCCGTGATTAGAGAGAACCACTGACATCCAACGCAAATGCCGAGTGGACTGTGCCATGTGCTACAATTGTTTTAATAGAAAGAAGGGCATGTTTAAGGAATGCACCTGAGCCTGTGGAAATCGAAGGTGGGTTAAAATTTTAAAATGATATTTAAACAGAGTTGTGGCCCAACCCTCGCAAGTTATGTATTTCATTACAAAACCTGTGACTTCGTTCCATGGATCTGATACAGACTTGCGCTCATATCCTTCGCCCATTTGGACAATGCTTTCTCCTACCTGCAAGAACAGTTCGGGAAACTATGGAAGAGGAAATCTCTAAGCAAACCATTGCTGCCTTCGTTGTCTCAGCCCGCTAACTTCTGCAATTACTTCTTCTGTAACAGGAATTTCCAGTCCTTTGACCTGCGAGCGATTCTCGTCCAAATTAAGTGAAAACGACATTGTGATTCCCCCATCAAACCCCTACAATCTATCGAAGTAGGTATCCCATCCTACATTGACAAACAATTTCCATACCTCTGGATTACTGCAGACTGAAATTGTATTTTCAGGTTCATGCCGCACATCCAGTCCACCCATACTGTGGAGACTGTAACAGCACTCTAGAACAGCAGACCGTTGGATGGAGTGGTGGTACCAAATTTGGAAAAATAGCATAGTGAAAAATGAGGGGTAGTAACAGTAAATACGGATGGTAATTCTCGGGAACCGAGGAAAATCATGAAAAACTATGGTAAGTGTGATGAATGGAATAGTAATTATTTCATATGAGGTGGAAAGGATGTGTTACGAATCCCAATACATAATTAATGATTATACAGAGTATGATAAGGACCGTAGGGTGTACCACACATGGAACTATAATAATTACTTTTGAAATCATCATTATGTTGTCGTTAAATTATGACGACACCCCCCCCCCCAACTTAAAATTTGTCGTCCTTGGAATTAATGTATTCACATGGGATATTTAATTAAATCCATAAAATTCAAGTGGAGACTTACCTTGCGGCCTGCCTGGACAAAGTGACGACGTAGTAATGATGCGGGTGGAGTGACAATAGTACGAGTAGCAGCATCTAGAGTAACAGAAGTGCGAGTAACAGCATCCAGAGTAACAACATCTGGAATATCAGCAGTGTGAGTAACATCATTCGAAGTAACAAAATCTGGAGTAACAGCAGTGCGAGTAACAACAGTGCGAGTAGCAACATCCAGAGTAACAACATCTGGAGTAACAGTAGTGCCAGTAGCAACATCCAGAGTAACAACATCTAGAGTAATAGTAGTGCGAGTAGTAGCATCTAGAGTAACAGTAGTGCGAGTAGCAGCATCCGGAGTAACAACATCTAGAGTAACAACAGTGCGAGTAACATCATCCGGAGTAACAACATCTTGAGTAACAACAACCAAGGAGTAACAACATCGAATAGCAGCAACCGAGTAACAACATCATGAGTATTAGCAGCCGAGTAACAACATCATGAGTAAACCGAGTAACAGCATCATGAGTAGCAACAACCGAGTAACAGCATCATGAGTAGCAGCAACCAAGTAGCAGCATCATGAGTAGAAGCAACCAAGTAACATCATCATGAGTAGCAGCAATCGATACGTAGAAGAAATTTTTGATATTTAAAACATTACTCCATAGTGGTAACTCCTGCAAAAAGACAAAAAAATAAATAGTAACAGTATTAATTCATCATTTTTTCTTTATTTTTTTTTTATTTTTAGAGCAAGGATGCAGAGGAAGAGTTCTCTGCGTTAATAACCTTCAAACCAGATTTCTCAAAGATATGTTTGATGAAAGCATCCTTAGAGGTTGGTCGGTGGTATAATCTCAGGCGATGTCCACTTTTTATGAATGTAGCACATGTACCATCAATTGTGACTAGCCTGACTGTTCAATTATCAAATACAACGTCCACCTCGTAAGGTCCCATCCAGCGAGTGCAAAGCTTTCCCTTAAAATCCTTAAAGAGGGAGCCATAAAGTAATGCCCAGTCTCCCCTATGAAACACCTTGTTCTTGATAAACTTATCGTGTCATTTCATTCTCTGCTGCTGAATAGCAGTAGTCCTCTAGACATCCATAGAATGATTTTCATCTAGTTCATTGAGATGGGCCAGTCGGTGTTTTTGGGCATCTGACAGATCCAAACCAACTTCAAGAGCTGTTATGAGCATACTGATTTTAAATTATATTGGAAACAACGGGGATTTCCTATAAACCAACTCAAATGGTGAAAACCCAGTTGTGTTCCGCCATGTTGTTCTGTACGCCCGGAGAGCTTCAGGCAGCTTCTGAGCCACAGTTTTTGTCAAGATATTTTCCAATGCCTTGTTTGTGCTTTCCACTTGTCCATTCACTTGGGGATGGTATGGAGATGTCACCCTTTTTTTGACCCCATATTTCTGCATAATATTTTCTATCATGTGTGATGTAAATTGTGCTCGTCCATCTGAAACAATCTCTCTTGGAGTACTGTAACGAGAAAAAGTTTCTTCAAATAGAAAATTTGAAACCACCTGCACTGTTTCTTTCGCAACAGCTTTGGCTTCTAACCATTTAGTCACGTAATTTGTACATACCAAAATATGAACCTTTTGCTGGGAGGGTGGGTTGAAGGGTCCAACGAAGTCGATAGCCCATTTCTCAAAAGGTTCGAGGACTACCTGTGCTTGCAAAGGCATTTCATCAACTCGACTAGGCTGCCCCATACACTAGCAACTATCACACCTCCTAACATAATTATGTGCATCTCGAAAGATAGAAGGCCAGTAATATCCCATTTGTAGCACCTTATGGCACGTTCTTTTGTCTGAAAAATTCCCTCCACAAGGGCCATCATGGGCAGCCTTCAATACTTCATAAATATCATCCTCAGATACACAGTGTTGAATCTGCTTATCGGCTCCTGTATGAAAGAGGTACCCTGCCATCCAAGAATATTGGGCACTGTGATGAATAATTTTTCGTTGTTCCCTGTATGAAAAATGATGAGACACTTTCCCTGTAGCAAGATATTTAGCAATATCTGCATACCACATAGGTTTAATAGAAATTGCAAAATGATGCTCATCAGGAAAATTATCTTCTATAGGTGTGCATTCGTCATTGTTATCCATTCTAGATAGGAAATCAGCAACTACATCATATTTTCCTGGTTTGTCTATTATTGTAATATTAAATTCTTGAAGCAATAGCAACCATCTTGTAATATGGGCAGGAGTAATAGGTTTATTCATCAAATACATGATTGTTGCATGATCAGTATGTACAAAAGTAGGATACCTAGTGATGTAGTGTTGAAACTTGTTGATAGCATAAATGATAGCCAGGAATTCCTTCTTCGTCACCATGTAATTTAGTTCAGTAGGAATTAAATTCTTGTTGACATAATAAATTTCATACGGTGTTTTGTCTACCTGTTGTCCTAAAAAAACTCCTACTGCTGTCTGAGAAGCATCAACAAGTATGTGAAACGGTAATGCCCAATCAGGTCCTCGAAGGATTAGAGCCTTGCAAATTGGCCCCTTAATTTTCGTGAAAGCTACCTCACAGTCTTCAGTCCACAAGAATTCTACATCTTTTTTTAACAATTGAAAAAGTGGATGTGTTATTTTAGCAAAATTTTCTATAAAGCGTCTGTAATAACCAACACAACCAATAAAGCTACATACCTGTGTGGGTGTCTTTGGTACCGGAAAGTGTAATATTATTCTACTTTGGCCGGATCAACTCAAATTCCAACAGTTGAGAGAAAATGTCCCAATACTATCCTTTCTTCCCTCATCATATGGCATTTGACTGTACTCAGAGCTACATGGGTCTGCTTATATCTTTTGAGTACTTTCTCCAGATTTTCCAATCCCTCTTCAAATGATTTTCCATATGGAGTAAAATCATCCATATAGATTTCAACACTATCATCAACCAAATCAGAAAAGATTCCTGGAATTTCCCTCTGGAAGGTGGAAGGAGCATTACACAGGCCAAATGGGAGGAGCCTGTATGCAAAGGTCCCACATGGGCATGTGAAAGTTGTTTTATCCTGGTCTTCCGAGGCTATCTGGATCTGGTTATATCCACTGAATCCGTCTAGGAAGGAAAATAAATTCTTCCCAACCAGGGTGTCTAGGACTTGGTCAATGAATGGCAAAGGGAAATGATCTTTTTGAGTGTCCTTGTTTAGCTCCCTATAATCTACACAGATCCGCCACTTACCATTCTTTTTAGGAACAATAACTAGCGGAGATACCCATTCGCTATCTGAGATGGGGTAAATGAAACCTGCATCCAATAATTTCTGTAATTCTTCTTTGACAATGTTCTTTAGAGAAGGATTCATTCTCCATTGGGGCTGTCTCACAGGGCGGCAATCTTAATATAAATATGATGGGTACATAAGTTAGCAGGGATTCCCTTCATGTCAGTATAATCCTAGGCAAAAGCTTCCTGGTGGTCTTGAAGGACTTTTAAAAGCTATTTTGTCTGGGATTCAGACAGATTGGGGTTGATATTGAGTGTTTTCCCTGGTTCAATTTCAATCAGAATACTATCATGGGATGAAGTTACAGGAATGTCTTCAATTTCATCTTCTGGTTCAATGTTTTCCTGCGTCTCACAACTCATAGCAGATTCTAAAATCTAGAAAGTAGAATTGGAAACAAAACTGGGATCATTAATAAAAATGTTAATAGTATCATCCTCGGTTTTTGTTTTGAATTGCAGGGCCTACCCAATAGTGAGGATTGGTCTAACTTCTTCATTTTCAGGTTCAGGCTTTTCTATTGGTAGAGGTTTCTGACTGGTTAATAATTTTTCAGATGGGCTAGGTTCTATAGGAGGGTAGTGAGTGAGATTCTTTGTAACCATCCCATTTGATATAATCATATGCCCAGATCGGTACCCTATGTAGGCATCTATAGTTGCGAGCCAAGGTCTTCCCAAGATCAATGAGTGACCACCAACTGAGGATCGTGTTTGTAATACAAGGAGGTCCACGGGGTAGTGCCATGAATCCACCGAAATAGTCACATCTTCCAATTTCCATATTGGTTTAATTGTAGACTTATCTGCTAGTTTCAAGATAGTAGGGATTGCCTTAACATTTCTAAGACCTAATGTGTTCATTATTTCAGAGGTAATGATATTGATGGCATCACCCAAATCCACCAGTACATTTGGGATTTCAACCCCATTGATTTGTACTATTAGAATTGGGTTTCCTGGGTCTCCATATTTTACAGGCATGGTCTTTCCTAACATAATATTGGACAGTATACCCATCACATGAATAGTTAACAGATCCCTTGGTTTCCTTCGAGGTTTCGTAGAGCAGTAATATTTGAGAGTTTTTGCATATATAGGTACATCCCTCATAGCCTGTAACAAGGGTATCTTGACAAAATATTTTGCAATTCCCCCAAGAAGTCAAACTCTGCTTGAGGGTTTTGTTTGTTCAAGGTCAGTCTTTCAGGATATGGAGGAGAAGTTGAATGACCCTGATTAAGAACAGGTTGGGAAGGTGTCTGATTTTTTATATTTTGGTCCAGTTTATCCCCAACTGTCTTCTTTTTTGGTTCAATAACTTCATTTTCGATCTGTTCTATGATAATAGGTGAAGTGGGAGCATTTACTATCCACCTAGATCGTAATTTTATCTCATTAACTCCAATGGTAGAAATTCTATAAGATGGAAGGTTAAGGGTATCTGTTTGCTGGACCCCTTTATTATTAGGATTCGGATTGGGCTGGATAGGATGCTGGGGTCGAAGGGCTGGATTTCCAGGAGGCACATTAGAGGGAAACTAAATTTTTTGTTGAGGCATAGATTGGGGAAATTTCACAGTAGGAGAGGGTCCACGCCAATTCTGATTCCACAAAGGATTCGAACTAGTCTGGGGAACCCATTGTTGCCAAGTGGGGTATTGATATTGAGACCACATAGATGAAAAAGGCACAGACTAGGGACCCATACTAAAATTATTAAAATACTGGGATGGGTCCTGAAACATACCTGGATTCATATCTGGTGGTCGAGGTTGCCATGGATTTTTCGACCCCATAAAGTACAACTGGTCTACCACATTTTCTTCACTTTCTCCTTGAAAAATTGCCTTCATTCTGGGCAAGGAAGGACATGAGCTTGTCACATGAGTCTGTTCACATATTGCGCAAGCTTCCACTGTGTTTAATGGGCATTCTTTCAAAGGATGCTTCTTTCTGCACTGTGGGAAGAATATAGCCATAGTCTTCTCCAAGTCTATTTGTTTCTGTTTTTCTTACAGAGTGTCCATATGGGCAGATAATGTGCTCAGGATATCATTCCTTAGGTTATCCATTAGGCTTCCAATTTTTGCCTTTGTAACCCCTCCACCAGAAGTCTTTAACAACTAAATTCCTTGTCCACTCCTTGCAGGCCCCTGTGAACACTGAATGCAATAGTCATAGATGGTGTCGAAGTCTTCTTTTGAAATTTCCACCTTTCCTACTATGTTCAGAAGTTGTAGGAAGTCTTCCCTAAGTGCTCGAAGAAGAATGATCTTCAGAATATCCTTATCCAGGTCACTATGGCCTGATCTCTGCAATATTTATTTGAATCATTCCACACATTCTTCCATGTTCTCATCCTATTTCTATACAAAATTAAAGGTTTCCTCCTTAATGTCATGGGATTTACAGTAATCTTGGTATTTCTCCAAAAAGGCTTCTTTCATCCCATCCCATGAGGAAACAATTCTCCCTCCTAAACCCATGAACCACTGCAGGGTTGTCCCTTTTAAGATAGCAAGAAATTTTTTAGTTTATGAGCATCGGAGATATAATCATACCCTCTACATACAATGTCAAATTTGAAGAGGAATGTATGAGGGTCTTGAATCCAAAGAAAGCCCATGAAAATTAGGCAAAGTTGTTCAAGGAATGGGCTTCATTGGTGCATCACCTATAATGTTTCCAATTGGAAAATCAATAGAATAACTTGCAGGTGCCATAGATATCCTCCAATACTCACCTGGGATTTCAACTAGTTCTACGACTGGTACTTGGGGTGATTCAAATGTAGGCGGTTTCACTGCACTCCGTTGGTCTCTTGGTGACGAAAAATCCTTCAGGAACTCTCTTTTCAAATCAGAATTGCTTAATTCCATTGCAGGAGGTTTCACAACACTCCCTTGGTCTCATGGTGATGAAAACCCTTTTGGAGGTTCTTCTTCCCAATTGGAATTACTCAGTTCTTCCGACTCTCTGCTCGTTATTTCTTCCCATTCTACTGACAGTAGGGATGTCTCCTCCACCAGTACCTTATTTATTGCTTCTTCTGTCGTTGAAATAATTTCCTTTGGTACAATGGCTGGCACCGATTGTTCAACCAACTGCCCTTCGGACCTTGTCTGAACCCTTACCCTGACGGCAGCGCGAGAGGATGCTTCAAATTTATCCTTTTTGATGATCTCCTCGATATAGGTCTTCCTCCCTAGATCCTTTCCTTTATTTTGGGGTCTTCCTCTACCCCTCTTATTTAGATCTTTGTTAGTACAATTGGTGAGAAAAATTCATGAAAATAGCAAAAGCGCTTAGGACCCAGAGCAGGACAGATAGCTTCCTCCCCGGGATGAGAGAGTAGGTTCAAACAAAAAAAATCAAATAAACTATTAAAAAAAAAAATCGAAGTTAAGGACCTGAAGTAGGGTAATCAAATGCCCTCCCTAGGACAAGAAGTTGGCCCTTTTTAGAAAAATAATCAAAAAGAAGAAAATCTGAAAACTATGCTCAGGACTTAGAGCAGGGTAACAAATACCCTCCCTAAGACGAGAGTTCAGTGTTAACGAAAAATCAAAGCAAGGAAAAACAACACACTATGCTCAGGACTTGGAGCAGGGTAATGGATGCCCTCCCCAAGACGAGAGATCAATTCTAAAGAAAAAAATAAAAATCATAAAAACACAGAATACTACACTCAGGACTTGAAGTAGGGCAATAAATTCCCTCCTAAAGATGAGAGATCAACCCTTAGATCAATTGCAGATCGTTTTCTTGCACCTTGTTTGGCTTCCCCGACAACGGTGCCAAAATTTTGGTGTCCAGATGTGAACAATATTCAAACCCTTTTCCCACATAAATTATCAACCTGAGGGTGTTATTTATTTCAAGAATAACACGCACATTATATGCAAGAGAAATCACACAACCTGCTATTGGATCACAGGCTTTAATTAATGAACAAGCAACTATTGTAACAACAATTAAAATGGATTTCATAATTAAAAAGGTATTCACAGCAATTGCAGAGTTATACTGAAACAACAGTTACAAAACCAAACTAAAATATAACATCAACAAAAGAAAAAGAACACAGCACCTGATCATAATATTGGACCCAACTCTCTAATCAGTGATGCGGCAACCTCACGATTTACAAGTGAAACAACAGAGGGTTGTGCATTCAATTAATTGGAAAATACTTCTGTTACAAAATCTGTATATTTTTTCTTAACCTCGATTCACAGGCCAAAGGCCCTCTTTATACAACTGTTCAGGAATTGCATATTTCCTTCAACAACTAAATATTTACAAGTATACAATTCGTTACAACAGCAACCTAGTTGCCAAAAGGAAATCATGAAAAAGCCTGAAATATCGTTGGGGTGAAATAGAGTCTGTTGCACTGTAGAAGCAAGTAAAGATAGCGCTGGAAATTAAGAGTTGTTATGTGACTCACAGCTGTAATCCTCTTGCTTTTGCCAAATCTGTAAAAATATCAGATTTAATGTTTGCAAAGGTAAAACCTCCATGACTATTACTTCATTAATCAAATATTCCATGTAAGATAATGGAAAGGGGTTTACCTCGTGTGTTTAAGAACAATAATGATACAAAGAGATAGAAAGGTGGGCGAAATTGGGAGAGAAAATTATACAAATCCTATACCCAACGCTTACATACTTGCATAAGTGACATACAAACACCTAACCCCCCCACATATTCAAACACACTCACAAATATAAATGGCACGCCCATGTACATAATAGACACAATCACTAAGAAGATATGTGTAGTGTTATTGTCATCTATTCATTCTGCACATGATAAGAGGTTGATGCCTTTATTCATTACAAATATTGTAGAATTGAAAAAGATAGAAGATGGATAGGCTAGAAGCTAGAATGGTAAGAGTCAGATGCATTGAGTTGGAAAAAATATAATCAACATTAAGGCCATAACATTTTAGGAGTGAAATATCTCACTAAAAGGCTTGTTATGAGGAGAAACATGAGATGAAAAAGAGAAGATAATAGACACAAATTGGATGCTTGCAAAAGAGACACAAGTGACACGTAAAATAGATGCAAAGTGGAGGAAAGAGGGACACGAAGTAGACACAAAGTGGACACAAGTGAGACATAAAATGGATGGTGACTGAAAGAGGACATGAAGTAGACACAAAGTGGATGCAATCTAAACTGAAAGTAAAAAATTATGATGCAAAATTGGTTACAAGGGGATGCCAAAATAGATGCAACAAAGACAAAAAAAATTGTAAAGAGGATTAAAAAAATATGACATACATAAACGTAAAATAAGATGAAGAAACAAGGTATGTTTTGTGTAAACTATGATAGTGAAAACATTGTATTATAATAATGAATTAAACCTTGTAGATGACATTTTTAGAGAATACACTATCATGAGTTTAGGATTCATATATTTTTATTAAAAGTAAAAATTACATATAAAATGTTTGGAGAAAAATAATGAAATATATATGAAATTAAATTCCAACTTATAAAATCATATTGATTAACCGATCCTCCTAAGTCATTAACGATCCTCCTTCGGGGATCCTCTTGTTTCTCCCTTCCCTCTTCTCTTCCCCATATCTCTACCTTTCCATTAATTGAATCTACACCCCCCCCTCCCCAACATCCGTTCCTCCTTCCTTGATCATAATTTTTTTGCTTGCTCTTTCTTTTGGCTTGTTTAATTTCTCTGCCTCTATTATTCTTTTCTTTGTAATATCTCATTAACACAATTCGATTTTCATTATTTTATCCATTGTCACTAGAGTATTTATTTTTTAATAATATTAATTGTATTATTTTATATTAGAAAGGGTTATTATTCTTCTAATCAATTTTATTTCTAGTTAATAACCATAAATTATTATTATTAATATTATTTTATTAATTGAGTCCAAATAATTAATCATTATTATCTTCCTCTTTGTTTATTGGATGAATATGTTCTCAAAGGTCAAAACGTTTATGCCATCATCAATAATTTTAGGTCAATTTCTCTTAATAATATATAATTTCTATATTCATTAAATCTATTTAACTTTCATTTACTTATTTCTTCATTTATAACCATCTCAATACTATTTTCCTATCTAATATGTTTTAGTTGAGTCTCTAATGATAGGTGATGAGATCACTTGAACAACTCTAAATTTATCCACAACATATATGAAGAAATCCACATTAAACCTAATTATAAGCTATATAAAAAAATTAATACATTTTTAATTATTACTTTAAATTAATTTTGTTGACACCTAATCCTATGGATGGGTGTGCATATGTATTTTTGTATATTATTTATTATTAGGAAATAAGGAAGGCCAAGAGTCATTGGGAGCTGAATCCCAATAGCCTCACCTCCCATCTATATAAGCATGTACATTATTCAGCTAATACACATTCTAGTTTTGAGGAGTTACCTCCTGGTTTGACATGGTATCAGAGCCAGCCCCACATTTGGCATTTCTGCCCTGTGGTGTAACTCCCTATCCTTTGCTCAGTCATATTTTTTAATAGTTTTTGCTGCTCTTAATTGCTAGACTGATATTCTGCATTTTTTTTTCCTAATACCCCTGACATTTGCAGCTCCAGATCCTGCAGCTCCTGAAGACTGCAGGCTCTGTCAATCTGCAAATTGCAGCCCTGCCATTCTGCCATTCTAGCAGTCCTGCAACTTTGTCTTCCTGCAGATTCAAGTTCAAATTTTTTGTAACGCCCTTTTGGGCCTCCTCATTCATCCCTGCACTCCCTTCATTCACTCACCTCCCTCTCCATTTATCCCTGCGCCCTCACACACTTCCCTTCCCCTGCCTGCATTCTCCATTCCCCATTCCCTCATCGACCTGCGCTCCCTTCCCTAGCTCATACCCTCTCTCCAATGCACTGTTCTATTCCCTACAGCGTTCAGTATTTTTTTACCACATTTGAATACAGCGTTCGATATTTCTAACACTCCTCAACCCGGTCTCTCAGCCTCCATATATCAACAACGCTCTTATCCATCAACTCACGTGGCCTGTTGGCCCTCCACCAGTGCCTGCATACTCCACTCGACTTTTAAACACAGCTCTCTGCGTTATAATACCACCACCATTTTATACCACGCTCTCATTACATGGTGTAATCACTGGTTTTATTGTGATTTCATATAACAGTCACACCATTTTATACCACGCGCAGTCAATATACCACGCACAGTCAATATACCACTATTCATTACATAAACGCTTTCCATATTTAAACGCTGTGTTTACAATACCGCCTGTCTATTAAACGATGTCTGACCGCCTGTCTATTAAACGTTGTCTGTCCGCCTATCTATTAAACGTTGTCATTGTCATTACATTGTATCAACGCTGGTTGCGTGGCTGTATTATAATCCAACGCTGTGTGATTACTTTGTAACGCTTTCAAATAGTTAAACGCTGCATTTTTAAACGCTGTGGTACCATAATATAACACCGCCGTCCCATATATTACCGCTGTGTTTTATTTAAACGCTGTGTTATTGTCATACATGCTGTTTTTATACGCTATTCCACGTTGAATACCATTTTTTCATATATACGCTGGCTTATATCACAGCATCCCATTTTAAACGTGGCCATATATACGCCTTTTCGCTGTCATATATGTGTTGTATGTCCCATATATATTAAACGCTGTCAATTCACTTTGCCCCATTTGCAATATTCATTTCCCAATCCCCATATCCCTTCATTCCGCCCCTCCTTTCCCCTTTCATAATTCCACCCCCTCCCATTCATACCATCCCACCTTTTTTCATATACATTTTTTCCCCAAACAAAAAAAAATACATTTTTTTTATGCAGATTCAGTTTATAGCAAAGAGTGTTTTTTAAAATTCAGTCTTCAGCAAAAGTTTTCTGAGCAGATTTAGTTTCCAGAAAGAGTTTTTAAACTCAGAAATTTTTTTCCAGCAAGAGTTTTTGCCCCTTTATTTGAAATATTTCAAGAGTTCGAAGTTTTTATAGCAGAATTTGTTTCCTCTTCAGAAAATTTTTTCCAGCAGTCTAATGCATTCTCTCATCTCAATTGTTGGGATAGTTCTCTCCGGCAAAGAGAACTATCTTGAATGGTCGCGGAAGATTAAACACACTCATTTTTAATGAGCTGTGGAAAGGAATCTGTGAAGGACAAGCAGAAAATCCACCAGAGAAGCCCACTTCAGACAAAGAGCTTGCCATTTGGGAAAACAAGAACTGCAAGGCTTATGCCTTGATTGCAGCCTCAGTAAGTGAAGAGGTGAGTCGCCATATTTCATCATTCTCAAATGCCTTTGAAGCCTTGAAGAAACTAAAAGAACTCTATGACTCACATTCAGAATTAGAAAATGTTCAATTGATGATTAAGCTGTTCAGTCTTGAAATGAAGAATGATGATCCCCTTGCTTTAGCTTCAGAAGTAAGATCTATAATGCATGACATTGAAAACACTGGTGTAAAAATGGACATATCTCTCATAGAATATGTGAAAGCATTATATCCGACTTACTCACATTATCTTGAGTCTTTGCAAGCAAGTGGAAACTTTGCGCATATCACCTTTGATAAACTTGAGCAGAAGTTTGCAGAAAGAGAGAAAGCTTTTGGGAAGATGACAGTCCCTTCATCTTCCGAAGAGGTTGCATACTTGGCACATAGAGAAAAGAGTCATACTCCAGATTCATCCAGAGGAAGAGGTGGCAGAAGAGGAAGAGGAAGAAGGAACTTCACAGAAAGGGGGGGCAGACAAGCTGACAAATCCAATCTTCATTGCACACGGTGCAATAGATATGGACATGATGCATCCAAATGCAGAACACCATGGAACAAAATTGAGCAGCACAGAAATCAAGACAAAGGTAAAACCAATGACAAAGACAAAGGTAAAACCAATGACAAAGACAAAGGTAAAGCACCTGAATCCGCTCACTATGTTCTAGCACATTGTAACAATGGAGTAACTGAAAACCTCTTTGATGTTTCATTTACTTCATGGAGAGATGATTGGTTGCTAGATTTAGGAGCAACATGTCACATGACATTTAGAAAATATTTTTTTGAAGATTTCACTGACAAAGTTGATGGAGCAGTATATTTCGCAGATAAATCCAAACTCAAGCCATCAGGGCTTGGCACAGTCAGGCTTAAACTACCTGGTCTTCCTGATCATATCCTACATGAGGTTCTATACCTCCCGGAGTTGAAGAGAAACTTGCTGTCCCTGATCGAAATCCGGCAGCAAGGACACTCAATTCACTTGTTTGATGGCAAGGCAGAGGTCAGATCAGCATCAGATCACTCACTTGTCATGGAGGGAATAGAAGAAGGGAGACTTTTGAAGCTGAAAGGTTCATCTGCTCATGCTCAAAACTTTACATTCAGTTCACATCATGATGAAGGTACATTTCCATCAAGTCTTTTATGGCATGCTAGATTTGGACACTTAAATTATGACAACCTTCGTTTGTTGAAGAAAAATGGTGTTGATGGACTGCCTACAATTCCTAGAAAACCTAAGGAATGTGATGCTTGTATTCTAGGAAAGCATAGCAAACAGTCATTTCATGATTCACACTCAAGAGCACATAGGAAACTTGAACTTGTTCATTCAGATTTATGTGGCCCTATGCCTATTGCTTCTGCAAATGGAAACAAATACAAGATGACATTTATTGATGACTACACCAGAATGTGTTGGATTTACTTACTGAAGAATAAGTCTGATGCTTTTCAAACTTTCAAGAATTTTCATACATGGATTGAAAATGATGCACAAACACATATTGGCTCTCTACGTACTGATAATGGAAAAGAATACACTTCAAACGAATTTGAAAATTATCTTCGTCAACATGGAATCAAACATCAAACAACAGTGCCATATAATCCACAACAGAATGGTGTAGCTGAAAGAATGAACAGAACCATTTTAAATATGGTATGCTCCATGTTATTTTTCAAGAATGTAAAATTGATGTTTTGGGCTGATGCAGTTCTATGTGCTGTTTACATAAAGAATAGGTGTCCTTCAAGTTCAATTAGAAACAAAACTCCTTTTGAAATGTGGCATGGCCACATTCCTTCGGTAAAGCATTTCAGGGTCGTTGGGTCCACCTGTTATGCCTTGATACCCAAGGTTCAAAGGAACAAACTTGGTGCTAGAAGCAGAAAATGTATCTTCTTGGGGTACTCCAATACCTCCAAAGGATATCGTCTCTATGATGAAACAAATAAGAAGTTTGTGATAGCAAGAGATGTCATATTTCTTGAATCCTCCAAGAGTGACAAGGTTGTTGAGCGGCAACTTGATCGCCTGGACAGATTCACACATGAAAAGTCTTTCCAAGAATTTGATAATGTGATTCCACACCTTGAAGGGGGGATTCCGATATTGAATCAAACTGTGGAATCATTTCCTGAACCACACTTTCCCCCACATGAAGAAACAACCACGGATGACACATTGGATGATGTGATTGACAGAATTGGGAGATTGAATCTTGAATCAATCCCAACTCAGTCAAGTGACCAGCCTGGGCCATCTCAGAAAGGTCCCCCCAAATGGCTGACAAAGACACTAGAGGATGTTCATCCTGATGAGGTTGGAAAAACAGGAACAAGAAGTTCCACTCAAGAAATCGAAGGTGATGTAGATAATTCTGATTCTCCTGTTGATATGGATATTGCTTATAATTGTGAATTGAGTTTGTCTACAGATCATGAACCAACTTCCTTCAAAGAAGCCTCTTCTCATGATGAATGGAAAGAAGCGATGCAGAAGGAGTATGATGCCTTGATAAAGAATGGCACTTGGAAGCTGGTTGATCCGCCTTTGGGAACAAAACCAATTGGCTGTAAGTGGGTCTACAAGAACAAGTACAAAGCAGATGGCTCACTTGACAAGCACAAGGCCGGGCTTGTGGCAAAAGGATTCGCACAAAAAGAAGGAGTCGATTATGAAGAAACTTTTGCTCCCACAGCAAAATGGACCACCATCCGGACTCTCTTTGCCTTAGCAGCTCAGAATGGATGGAAATTCCATCAGATGGATGTAAAAACAACCTTCTTGAATGGAGATCTAAAGGAGAAAGTTTATATGTCCCAACCAGAAGGATTTGTGATAAAGGGTCAAGAACACAAAGTTTGCAAACTTGTAAAATCCTTGTATGGCCTCAAGCAAGCACCACGAGCCTGGTATGAGAAATCGACCGAGCATCTTCTGAAACTTGATTTCAAACACTTTGATCTTGATGATGCAACTTTGTTTGTTAAGAAAGTTGGAAAAACAGTTGTATATCTTGTGGTATATGTAGATGATCTTTTGATAACAAGAAACAATGAGAGCTATATTGCATCCATGAAGAAAGAGTTGAAGAAAGGTTTTGAAATGACTGATTTGGGTCATGTTCATTACTATTTGGGTATTGAAGTAATTCAACATCCTAAATTCATATTTATTTCTCAGAAGAAGTACATTGGAGATCTCTTGAACAAGTTTGGCATAGATGACTGTAAACCCTTAAGTACTCCAATGGAACAAAACTTGAATCTCACATCTATTGAAGGGAAGGAATTTGAGGATGCAACTAAGTATAGACAGCTTGTAGGAAGTCTTATCTATCTGACCACCACCAGACCTGACATCTCATTTGCTGTTGGAATCCTCTCAAGGTTTATGCAAAAACCTTGTGAAGGACATTGGTCTGCTGCAAAAAGAGTGCTAAGGTACTTGAAGGGGACTCAAGACTTTGGACTCAAATATACACAGGTAGGTGACTTCAACTTGACCGGATACTCTGATTCAGACTTTGATGGCAACAAAGAAACAGGGGTGTCTACTACAGGTTACACCATGAGTCTTGGATCAGGAGCTGTCTCATGGAGATCACGCAAACAGTCAGTTCCAGCAGATTCCACGACCGAGGCAGAATATGTGGCAGCAGCTGAAGCAACAAAGGAAATTGTGTGGCTCGGGAAAATCCTGGAAGATTTGCAGATGAAACAGATGTATTCCACTCCACTCATGATCGACAACACTTCTGCAATAAAGTTGGCCAAGAACCCAAAGTTCCATGATCGAACAAAGCACATCAATACAAAGTACGATCTCATTCGACATCATGTTCAGGCCAAGACCATCCATCTACATCATTGTTCCACAAATGAGCAAACCGATTTGGTATCTTCACCAAAGCACTTGGAAGAGAAAAGTTTGAAAAGTTCAGATCGATGCTTGACTCACCAACATCCCTTCCTGACAAAGTTGGGAATGTTGACACCTAATCCTATGGATGGGTGTGTATATGTATTTTTGTATATTATTTATTATTAGGAAATAAGGAAGGCCAAGAGTCATTGGGAGCTGAATCCCAATAGCCTCACCTCCCATCTATATAAGCATGTACATTCTTCAGCTAATACACATTCTAGTTTTGAGGAGTTACCTCCTGGTTTGACAAATTTATTTAAAAATAATTTTAATTATATGTAAAATTAATTTTCAAATTTAATATATTAATATTTTAATAAAATTAAGTTTTATATATATTAATATTTTTATTTTAAAAATATATATATATAATTTAAATAAGCTTAAATATATTTATTTTTTTTATTTTTTTATAAGACTTATAATTTTTAAATTAATAAAAAAACTTATTCATTAAAATTGAGTTTAACTAACTAAACATGAAGATGATGTTTCATATTTAGCAGAAAAAAGTTCAAACATAATTTCCATGTACAACTCATTGAAAGCAACAATTTATTGAAAAGAATTGGCAATGTCTTTCTTCACTGGTATCCAAAGTTTTCAGTCCGAGGACGTTTCGTTGAAAGGGATGGATATTTTTTCTCACTCATAGTTTTAAAAGTAAAACACGTTTTATTGAAAGAGACTTGTGAGCAAAGTCAAGGCACCGTTAAAAATGGAGTGGGGTAATTTTGTGGGGATGGATATTTCTAAGCATATTCTTTTGTAAGTATAAATTTTGTTGTTCTCTTCTGTTTTGTGTTTAATTTTCATTGTGGTTGATATAAAATTATAATTATATATATTTGATAGTAGGAATATACATAGTTTGTCTATTATATTCATTTTTGTTATATAATTTATGAGAATTGAATTTATTTTATGGAAAATTTTACTTATTTTTCTTAATTATTGAAGCTAATTTAAATTATACATATTGAAAATTTATAGTAATTCAATTGCCAAACGAGTAGTAAAGACAATCATTAGTGATTTCTATTTATCAATACACAATGACTCATCATCATTATTCAAGAAAAATCATACCCCCTGGAATTACCCAGTTGTAGTTCATAAGAGAGCAAGCTTTCACTTCTACTATATATCTTTAAGTATTGTTCCATATATATATATATATATATATATATATATATATATATATATATATATAATTTTAATATAATATTAATAAAAATAAATTAATTATTGTAATTTTTTATATAATAATAAGTATTTCATAATGAATTTCCTTAAAATATTATATATATATATTTTTAAACAAAATATAAATGAATTTTAGTTTTCCAACAAATTTAAATTTAATGGAGGTTAATCATCGTTATCTTATATATCTTATTTTAAAATATATAATATTTTTTTTTAAAGTATCTTACTGTAAGTATTAATTAATAGTTTTATTTTCCTGATGATGAGTAGTTCGAAATTGGCCCTTAATGTGATTTTGCCGAAATTTTTTGTAAATTGTTTTATAGCTATTTTGAAATATTAGATAAATGCATTATTTGATAAGTATAAAAAAATAAATGTTCATGGAACTTTGAAATGATGGTGAATGGATAGGTTGTAAACTGTTTTATAGCTATTTTGAAATATTAGATAAATATATTATTTAATAAGTTTAAAAAAAAAAATTCATGGAACTTTGAAATGATGGTGAATGGATATGTCGTTAAAAAACTCTCTAGGAAAAATTTATCAGTGCAAATCACCCTATGTATTAGCCAACAAAACATTAGAAAAAAAGAGATTAATTTTAATCTATTTATAATAAAAATACTATTATTTTGAACATTTAATAATGATGATAATGATTAATATCCACTAAAATTGAATATGGTCTATGGGATCTTAAGAATATAAGAGATTACTCATAATTCTTTAGATTTTTATTTCTATAGTAGAAAAACATTAAGAGAAGTGCTCCAAGATCATCATAATTTTGTTAAGCTAAAACGTTTAAGAAGATGAGTAGTGTAACAAATATTTTGAAATTTAGATTTAATGTGAGTTGGAAAAAATAAGAGAAAGTGTTTTTCATCTTCAACTCTCACAAAGATGACATACTCTTTCATGCCATGATGTTTTGGGAATTGACCAACACCAAGTATCACTAATAATGGAGTTCATGAGAATTTGTTCTTATTTTAGCAATGTGTTTTTTTTTCTTTACATTTGTTAAGGTAGGAGATGTTTTTTATTTTTGAGATTCAGGTAGATCATCTCCTTATAATTTATTAGTTTCCTTTTCCTCTTTAACTCTTTATCACTCCTTAAATTTTGATATAATAATATTTTGAATATTATCCTTATTCTACAAAATGATCTCATGCTTTATGCCCCAATGGTCTAACCAAGATTGGGTACCCTTATGCCATCCCCACTTGAGGTTAAGACAATTTTAGTTAGAGTTAGAAGAAATTTTAGGAAGTCTCTTGTCTTCCAAGTTGTTTAACCTTTTCTTATACATAGAATGTCTTGTTATAGCCATGCATTCAAAGGGGAAATACTTGCTTCTATGAGGAGGATAAGATAGGGTGTATTTCCTTTAATCTTGAGATTATTAGTTATAAATTGATTTTTCATATATTCCATTTTCTTTCACAATTCTCTGAGACACTACATCCTCAAACCTCACACCCAAATAAAATAAAAGGGGTGACTAGAGTCTCAAAGAGGAGTTTCTTTTAATCCCATATCTAAATATCAATTTACTTACAATTATTTTCAAGTATGATGATAAGTATTCAACCCTTCATTTATCATTTTCTCAATGCTACAATTCCAATTGAGTTTGTGTTGGATATTGATTCCAAGATATTTTTATAAAGGAACTTCATGTAGGTTGTTGTTAGATATGAAAGTATCATATGTGATCTTTTCGGATTTAATGATCATGACTTTTGTTTTGTTAGAATTGACATACCTATCTTGGAACATAAATCTTGGAGGATTCTTAGTTGTTTTCCAAGATTGTAAGGACCCCACACCAAAAGAACAATATCATTAGCATAAAGAAGAAGAGTGATGACTATACTAGTGAGAGAAGAGTCAACGCACCCTGCTTTCTCCAAACACTCTTCTAACTTGTCAATGTATGTGTCAAAAAGGTGGGGAACAAGTAAGTGACCCTTTCTTAACTTAGATATTGTAGTTAAATTCTTCTAACCAATTCTCAAAAATTCTAAACTTGGCAATAATGTTCTCATTAAACCTTGTTGCAACAACCTCAACTCAAGAGGAATCTTTATTTCTTCCAACCTCTTCCAAAGGTTTGTCCTGATAATAGTATCAAAATATTTTTAGAGTGTATGCTTTTGTGAGAAGAGTGGAGGTGATCAAGCATTGAGAGATAAAAAGGTCAAATATGTCTCTTCTCCATTCCCGACCCTGCATCTCTCACCTATTTATCTATCAACACTTCATAAAATTATGTATCTATGTCCTGAGGATAAGCCACACTTGTTTTTTTTTTGTTAATTTCGAAGAACCTTTCTATTTTCTGTTTTGTAAAGAGAAAGTTCCTATACATATTCTACTGAAGTTGTTGGCCTCAACCTGCCCATAGGAAACCAGATCTCTTGGCCACCTCATAGAGTTATAAGCCAACCAAAATTGGTATTGTTTTATCCTCCTACACACCGCTAAGATCCCTTGACTACGTCCATAAAATTTACATATAAAACATAAACTATACATGCTATCTTCAAAAAACATACAAAATTTGAAACTGTAAAGTATCAATCATCTGATGAATCCACCGATGATGGGTCTTTTGCAGTAGACCCTGGCATCTCTGTTTGTTGCATGCTCAAAATATTTTGCTCAATCCTTCCTATTCATGCATTTACTTGTATCTGTGCTTTAGTCATGTCACGCATATCCTATTTCATCTGTTGCAATTCAAAGATCATTGAGGAGTTGGCTTCTTCTTCTTGCATAGTTAACAACGCTTTTGCTAATACACACTTGAATTTCCAATAAGTCTTAACCGATTGTTGAAATAGTGAAACTCTGCCTCTTGTGTTTCCTGGGTCTAAAATGAAGTCCATTCTAGCCTCTTGTTCTTTAAGTGCATCATCATCATCATCACTTTCTTTCTCCCAACCTTGAATGGTTTTCTAAATGTGCATTGGGGTCCCTCAATCATAAATGTTTGCTAGGTGTTCAAGAGTCTGCTTATTACTCTTTCTACCTCTTTTACTTGGACCAGCTGCCTGAGTTTGTTGAAGCTTATTCCCTTTACCTATGTCTTTACAAGAGCCATTTTTTCCTTTTTTCATTCTGCCCTGGTAGAGACTATCTATTATTGCAAATGACAGAAACCCTGTATTTCGAAAGGGAACAATCATACAAAACTTAGATTCAATAAGAAATTGCAGATAATTCTGATGACTCCGATCATTGAAGTAGTGCTATTGCAAACCAATCCGTCGAAAATTAACAATCTGTGTTTTCTCATTTGCAACTTTCAGCGAGCATTGGATTAACACTAAGAATTTTTTTCTCAGAGAAAACAATATATATTCAGTACCCCGAAATTGAGAAGGCAATGAATACTCAGTTCCTTGAATTTTATGATTGACCCTATGAAGGCGCAACAGAAGATAACAAGAATTCTCAGTCCAGACACATAAAATGATTTGTATACAACGAGACTTCCCAATCCAGACGTATAAATAGATTTGAAGATTAGAAGACTTCCCAATCCAGACGCATGAGCAGGTTTGAAGACAAGAAGACCTCAAATTACAGACTGGAACACTTACATGATTTAATGAGATATTGGTAGTGCAAACCCAGGAATACCTACAATAAAATCTACCCCTAATCTTCTGATACACAATAACATGCTCATTCATATACTTGTAGATAAGAAGATAAAGCTCTACCAAACCATTGAAGACCATAAGAAGAGAATTCCAGAACCTACAACCATTATCATAAAAAAAACACGGACCGAACCAATGCAATTTTACAGAGATGAGGATTTGGTAATGAGGACCGGGAGGGCTGCGAAAGCATGGATCAATTTCCAACTCAGCCCCTTCTGCCAATACATGCAAACCATAACCAACAAAAAAGCTAACATTGCATGATAAATACTCGGTTACCCCTATAGAACCAGTTGTTGGCATTATTAGATTTCTAATAGGAAAACCTCTTTTTAAACATAGAATGACAGAAACCAGGACATACCAAATATTCAACCTCCCGCTAAGCTGAAATTCCTCTATCACAGCTTCCTCCCAAATTGTAACTACTGTTTGGAAGAATGCAATACAACCAAGAAAACTTACCATATGCATTCTCTTACACCACAACAAATGTACTTTCCCACTCTCTGTTTTACATTGATGAGATGGGTCGTCGCGTGTATTGATCATTCAATGAAATTCGTGTGGGTATGCTTACCACTGCTCGTCATTAACTATTACTTGGTGGTCAGCTGACAAGGCTCCCCGTGTGGCATTGTCCTGCTGCCATCTTCCATTCCTTGACACCCCAATCAGGGGATAAGCTGCACTTGTTGGCTTGAAATGTCTACCATAAAAATTTTGATGAGAGTAATCCAGAAATGCGAGAAAAAAAATATCAAAATATTTTTTAAGTTAATGAAACAATAAAATAAATTAATTTTATTATTACAACACTTCTTTACAATGATCTTGAAAGTAACAAAGCAGTGCACACTTAAATACTATCTTTTATATTTAATCTTTAACCATTTTATCATTAGCTTTATTATCATAATTTTAAAATTATGTTATCTACATTTGAAAATTTTAATAAATTAATTATCTTTAAACATATAGGAATAAAGTATATGATTAAAGTTAATTCTCTCCTCAATTTCCAAAAGGGTTTAAAAAAATACTTTTATTATTCCCAAAATAAGATGAGGGTTTAAAAAAAAAATTTATTATTTCCAAAATAAGATGAGTACATTTTTTTGGTAATATGTTTTAATTATAATAAATTTTATTATCTAAATCAAATCACAATAAAAGGATTTGAACATTGCATTTTTTAGTTATCATAGACTTGCATTATTTCAATCACTAATTGAGCTATCATTTTGGAACATTACTAAAAGAATTTTTTAATAAAATATTAATAATTAAATTTGGTCTCCTCGTGGTATGATGGGGTGGTTGTCTCACTGGGATGTTATACCCTCCATCCCCTTTCAAATCCCAAGGGGGATATCGGTTCGAAGGATAGGCATCCCATATATCTAGGGAGGTTGCTAATCCCCCATCAACCATTGGAACAACAAAATTTTAATATAAACAACAAATAATTAAACTCATAATATTTTAATTACAATAATATTAATATTTAAACTATTTTTAAAATAATCATATAATAATTTAATAATTAAATTAATTCTAAAAAAATATTTATATAATATATATTGAAGTGAAAATATAAATATTTAATACCAAATTAAATTAATGATGATGATGATTAAAGTCAACTAAGAAAGAAGCACTCCAAGATCGCTATAGGTGGGTTGGCTTAATAGGTCAAGAAGATTGGAAGTGTGGTAGATGTTAGGGAATTGAGAGTGGATGTGAGTGAGTGCTGGAAAGTCTAAAAGGAAGTGTTTTTCATCTTCTACTTGCTTAGTATTGCAAACCTGACAGATTCTATCGTTCCAAGGAGTCTTGGGAATAGACAACTGCCCCGTCTCACTCTGACAGGTTCTATTTTGGTCCATTTTGTCCCCAAATGTCATCTTTTCTGGTTCAATAACTTCATTTTCGATCTATTCTACGATAATAGGTGAAGTGGGAGCATTTACTATCCGCCCAGATCGTAAGTTTATCTCATTAAGTCCTGTGGTAGAAATGTTATAAGATGGAAGGTTAAGAGTATATGTTTGTTGGACCCCTTTATTATTAGGATTTGGATTGGGCTGGACAAGAAGTTGGGGTCGAAGGGTTGGATCGCTAGGAGGTACATTAGAGGGAAAATGAAGTTGTTGTTGAGGCATAGATTGCGTAAATTGCACAGTAGGAGAGGGTCCACGCCAGTTCTGATTCCACAAAGGATTCGTACTGGTCTGGGGAACCCATTGTTGCCAAGTGGGGTATTGATATTGAGACCACATAGATGAAAAAGGCATAGACTGGGGACCCATATTAAAATTATCAAAATACTGGGATGGGTCCTGAAACATACCTGGATTCATAGCTGGTGGTCGAGGTTTCCATGACTTTTTCGGCCCCAAAAAGTATAGCTGGTCTACCACATTTTCTTCACTTTCTCCTTGCAAAACTGCCTTCAGTTCGGGCAAGGAAGGACACGAGTTGGTCACATGAGTCTGTTCATAGATTGCGCAGGCTTCCACTGTGTTTAATGGGCATTCTTTCAAAGGATGCTTCTTTCTGCACTGTGGGAAAAATATAGCCATAGTATTATCCAAGTCTATTTGTTTATGTTTTGCTTACAAAGTGTCCATATGGGCGGATAATGTGCTCAGGATATCAGTCCTTAGGTTATCCAGTAGGTTTCCAATTTCTGCCTTTGTAACCCCTCCACCAGAAGTCTTTAACGACTGAATTCCTTGTCCACTCCTTGCAGCCCCCCGTGAACACTGAATGCAATAGTCACAGATGGTGTCGAAGTCTTCTTTTGAAATGTCCCCCTTTCCTACTATGTTCAGAAGTTGTAGGAAGTCTTCCCTAAGTGCCCGGAGAAGAGTGATCTTCAGAATATCCTTATCCAAGTCACTATGGCCTGATCTCTGCAATATATATTTGAATCGTTCCACACAGTATTCCATGTTCTCATCCTATTTCTGTACAAACTTAAATATTTCCTCCTTAATGTCACAGGATTTACAGTAATCTTTTTATTTCTCCAAAAATGCTTCTTTCATCCCATCCCATGAGGAAACAGTTCTCCCTCCTAAACCCATCAACCATCGTAGGGTTTTCCCTTTTAAGGTAATAGGAAATATTTTTAGTTTATGAGCATCGGAGATATAATCATACCCTCGACAAAAAATGTCAAATTTTAAGAGGAATGTATCAGGGTCTTTCGAAGAAAGCCCAACAAAATTAGGCAGAGTTGTTAAAGGAATGGGCTTCATCGGTGCATCACCTATAATGTTTCCAATTGGAAAATCAATAGAAGAACTTGCAAGTGCCATAAATATCCTCCAATACTCACCTGGGATTTCAACTAGTTCTGCGACTGGTACTTGGGGTGATTTAACTGTAGGAGGTTTCGCCGCACTCCACTGGTCTCTTGGTGATGCAAAATCCTTCATGAACTCTCTTTCCAAATCGAAATTTCTTAATTCAACTGTTGGAGGCTTCAAAACACTCTCTTGGTCTCGTGGTGATGAAAACCCTTTCGGAGGTTCTTCTTCCCAATTGGAATTACTCAATTCTTCTGACCCTCTGCTCGTTATTTCTTCCCCTTCTTCTAACAGCAGGGATGTCTCCTCCACCAGTAACTTATTTATTGCTTCTTTCGTCATTGAAATAATTTCCTCGGGTACAGTGGCTGGCACCGGTTGTTTAACCGACTACCCTTCGGACCTCGTCTGAACCCTTACCCTGATGGCAACGCGAGAGGATGCTTCAGATTTAGCCTTTTCGATGATCTCCTGGATATAGTTCTTCCTCCCCAGATCCTTTCCTTTCTTTGGGGGTCTTCCTCTGCCCCTCTTATTCAGATCTTTGTTAATACAATTGGTGAGAAAAATTCATGAAAATAACAAAAGCGCTTAGGACCCAGAGCAGGACAGATAGCTTCCTCCTTGGGATGAGAGAGTAGGTTCAAACAAAAAAAATCAAATAAACTAAAAAAAAAGAAAATTGAAGTTCAGGACCTGAAGTAGGGTAATAAAATGCCCTCCCCGGGATAAGAAGTTAGCGCTTTTCAGAAAAATAATAAAAAAGCATAAAATCTGAAAACTATGCTCAGGACTTAGAGCAGGGTAAAAAATACCCTCCCTAAGACGAGAGTTCAGTCTTAACAAAAAATCAAAGCAAGGAAAAACAACACACTATGCTCAGGACTTGGAGCAGGGTAATGGATGCCCTCCCCAAGACGAGAGATCAATTCTAAAGAAAACAATAAAAAGCATAAAAACACAAAAAAATACGCTCAGGACTTGAAGTAGGGCAATAAATTCCCTCCTCAAGACGAGATATCAACCCTTAGATCAATTTCAAATCGTTTTCTTACACCTTGTTAGCCTTCCCCGACAACGGCGCTAAAATTTTGGTGTCCAGATGTGAACAATATTCAGACCCTTTTACCACATAAATTATCAACTTGAGGGCGTTAGTTATTTCAAGACTAACGCGCACATTATATGCAAGAGAAATCACACAACCTGCTATTGGATCACAGGGTTTAATTAATGAAAAATCAACTACTGTAGAAACAATTAAAAAGGATTTCATAATTAAAAGGGTGTTCACATCAATTGCATAGTTATACTGAAACAACAGCTACAAAACCAAACTAAAATATAACATCAACAAGAGAAAAAGAACGCAACACTTGATCATAAGAATGGACCCAACTCTCTGATCTTTGATGCGGCAACCTCACGATTTACAGGTGAAACAACAGAGTGTTGTGCATTCAATTAATTGGAAAATACTTCTGTTACAAAATCTGTATATTTTTTCTTAACCCCGATTCACAGCCCAAAGGCCTTCTTTATACAACTGTTCAGGAAATCGCAGATTCCCTTCAACAACTAAATATTTACATTTATACAATTCGTTACAACAGCAACCTAGTTGCCAAAAGGAAATCATGAAAAAGCCTGAATTATCGCTTGGGTGAAACAGAGTCTGTTGCACTGTAGAAGCAAGTAAAGATAGCACTGGAAATTAAAAGCTGCTCCGTGACTCACAGTTGTAATCCTCTTTCTTTTGCCAAATCTATAAAAATATCAGATTTAATTTTTGCAAAGGTAAAACCTCTATGACTATTACTTCATTAATCAAATATTCCATGTAAGATAATGGAAAGGGGTTTACCTTGTGTGTTTAAGAACAATAATGATACAAAGAGATAGAAAGGTGGGTGAAAATGGGAGAGAAAAGTATACAAATCCTATACCCAACACTTACATACCTGCATAAGTGACATACAAACACCTAATCCCCCCCACATATGCAAACACACTCACAAATATAAATGGCACACTCATGTACATAATAGACACAATCACTAAGAAGAGATGTGTAGTGCTATTTTCATCTATTCATTCAACACATGATAAGAGGTTGATGCCTTTATTCATTACAAATATTGTAGAATTGAGCAAGATAGAGGATGGATAGGCTAGAAGCTAGAATGGTAAGAGTCAGATGCATTGAGTTGGAAAAAATATAATCAACATTAAGACCATAACATTTACATAAAACTTAGATTTAGGAGTGAAATGTCTCACTAAAAAGCTTGTTATGAGGAGAAACATGAGATGAAAAAGAGAAGATAATAGACACAAGTTGGATGCTTGCAAAAGAGACACTAGTGACACGTAAAATAGATGCAAAGTGGAGGAAATAGGGACACGAAGTAGACACAAAGTGGAAACAAGATAAAATGGATGGTGGCTGAAAGAGGACATGAAGTAGACACAAAGTGGATGCAATCTAAACTGAAAGTAAAAAATTATGATGCAAAATTGGTTACAAGGGGAGGCGAAAATAGATGCAACAAAGACAAAAAATTTGTAAAGAGGATTAAAAAAATATGACATACATAAACGTAAAATAAGATGAAGAAACAAGGTATGTTTTGTGTAAACTATGATTGTTAAAACGTTGTATTATAATAATGAATTAAACCTTGTAGATGCCATTTTTAGAGAATAGACTATCATGAGTTTAGGATTCATATAATTTTATTAAAAGTAAAAATTACATATAAAATGTTTGGAGAAAAATAATGAAATATATATGGAATTAAATTCCAACTTATAAAATCATATTGATTAACCGATCCTCCTAAGTCATTAACGATCCTCCTTCGGGGATCCTCTTGTTTCTCCCTTCCCTCTTCTCTTCCCCATATCTCTACCTTTCCATTAATTGAATCTACACCCCCCCTCCCCAACATCCTTTCCTCCTTCCTTGATCTTAATTTTTTGCTTGCTCTTTCTTTTGGCTTGTTTAATTTCTCTGCCTCTATTATTCTTTTCTTTGTAATATCTCATTAACACAATGAGATTTTCATTATTTTATCCATTGTCACTAGAGTATTTATTTTTTAATAATATTAGAAAGGGTTATTATTCTTCTAATCAATTTTATTTCTAGTTAATAACCATAAACTATTATTATTAATATTATTTTATTAATTGCGTCCAAATAATTAATCATTATTATCTTCCTCTTTGTTTATTGGATGAATATGTTCTCAAAGGTCAAAATGTTTATGCCATTGTCAATAATTTTAGGTCAATTTCTCTTAATAATATATAATTTCTATATTCATTAAATCTATTTAACTTTCATTTACTTATTTCTTCATTTATAACCATCTCAATACTATTTTCCTATCTAATATGTTTTAGTTGAGTCTCGAATGATGGGTGATGAGATCACTTGAATAACTCTAAATTTATCCACAACATATATGCAGAAATCCACATTAAACCTAATTATAAGCTATAAAAAAATTAATACATTTTTAATTATTACTTTAAATTAATTTATTTAAAAATAATGTTAATTATATGTAAAATTAATTTTCAAATTTAATATATTAATATTTTAATAAAATTAAGTTTTATATATATTAATATTTTTATTTTTAAAATATATATAATTTAAATAAGCTCATTCATATATATATATGACTTATAATTTTTAAATTAATAAAAAAAACTTATTCATTAAAATTGAGTTTAACTAACTATTTAGCAAAAAAAAGTTCAAACATAATTTCCATGTACAACTCATTGAAAGCAACAATTTATTGAAAAGAATTGGCAATGGCTTTCTTCACTGGTATCCAAAGTTTTCAGTCCAAGGACGTTTCGTTGAAAGGGATGGATATTTTTTCTCACTAATAGTTTTAAAAGTAAAACACGTTTTATTGAAAGAGAGTTGTGAGCAAAGTCAAGGCACCGTTAAAGATGGAGTGGGGTAATTTTGTGGGGATGGATATTTCTAAGCATATTCTTTTGTAAGTATAAATTTTGTTGTTCTGTTCTGTTTCGTGTTTAATTTTTATTGTGGTTGATATAAAATTATGATTATATATATTTGATAGTAGGAATATACATTGTTTGTCTATTATTGAATTTATTTTATTGAAAATTTTATTTATTTTTTTTAATTATTGAAGTTAATTTAAATTATACATATGGAAAATTTATAGTAATTCAATTGCCAAACGAGTAGTAAAGATAATCATTAGTGATTTCTATTTACCAATGCACAATGACTCATCACCATTATTCAAGAAAAATCATACTCCCTGGAATTACCCAGTTGTAATTCATAAGGGAACAAGCTTTCACTTCTACTATATCTCTTTAAGTATTGTTCCTTATGTCCAAAATATATATATATATATATATATATATATATATATATATATATATATATATATATATATATATATATATATATATAATATTAATAAAAATAAATTAACTATTGTAATTTTTTATATAATAATAAGTATTTCATAATGAATTTCCTTAAAATATTATATATATATTTTTAAACAAAATATAAATGAATTTTAGTTTTCCAACCAATTAATGGAGGTTAATCATCGTTATCTTATATATCTTATTTTAAAATATATAATATTTTTTTTAAAGTATCTTATTGTAAGTATTAATTAATAGTTTTATTTTCTTGATGATGAGTAGTTCGAAATTGGCCCTTAATGTGATTTTGCCGAAAATTTTTGTAAATTGTTTTATAGCTATTTTGAAATATTAGATAAATGTATTATTTGATAAGTATAAAAAAATAAATGTTCATGGGACTTTGAAATGATGGTGAATGGATATGTTGTAAATTGTTTTATAGCTATTTTGAAATATTAGATAAATATATTATTTAATAAGTTTAAAAAAAAAAAATTCATGGAACTTTGAAATGATGGTGAATGGATATGTCTTAAAAAAACTCTCTAGGAAAAATTTATCAATGCAAATCACCCTATGTATTAGCCAACAAAACATTAGAAAAAAAGAGATAAATTTTAATCTATTTATAATAAAAATACTATTATTTTGATCATTTAATAATGATCATAATGATTAACATCCACTAAAATTGAAAATGGTCTATGGGATCTTAAGAATATAAGAGATTACTCATAATTCTTTAGATTTTTATTTCTATACTAGAAAAACATTAAGAGAAGTGCTCCAAGATCATCATAATTTTGTTAAGCTAAAACGTTTAAGAAGATGAGTAGTGTAACAAATATTTTGAAATTTAGATTTAATGTGAGTTGGAAAAACTAAGAGAAAGTGTTTTTCATCTTCAAATCTCACAAAGATGACATACTCTTTCATCCCATGATGTTTTGGGAATTGACCAACACCAAGTATCACTAATAATAGAGTTCATGAGAATTTGTTCTTATTTTAGCAATGTGTTTTTTATTCTTTACATTAGTTAAGGTAGGAGATGTTTTTTATTTTTGAGATTCAGGTAGATCATCTCCTTATAATATATTAGTTTCATTTTCCTCCTTAACTCTTTATCACTCCTTAAATTTTGATATAATAATATTTTGAATATTATCCTTATTCTACAAAATGATCTCATGCTTTATGCCCCAATGGTCTAACCAAGATTGGGTACCCTTATGCCATCCCCACTTGAGGTTAAGACAATTTTAGTTAGTGTTAGAAGAAATTTTAGGAAGTCTCTTGTCTTCCAAGTTGTTTAACCTTTTCTTATACATAGAATGTCTTGTTATAGCCATGCATTCAAAGGGGAAATACTTGCTTCTATGAGGAGGATAAGATAGGGTGTATTTCCTTTAATCTTGAGATTATTAGTTATAAATTGATTTTTCATATATTCCATTTTCTTTCACAATTCTCTGAGACACTACATCCTCAAACCTCACACCCAAATAAAATAAAAGGGGTGACTAGAGTCTCAAAGAGGAGTTTCTTTTAATCTCATATCTAAATATCAATTTACTTACAATTATTTTCAAGTATGATGATAAGTATTCAGCCCTTCATTTATCATTTTCTCAATGCTACAATTCCAATTTACTTACAATTTGTGTTGGATATTGATTCCAAGATATTTTTATAAAGGAACTTCATGTAGGTTGTTGTTAGATATGAAAGTATCATATGTGATCTTTTCGGATGTAATGATCATTACTTTTGTTTTGTTAGAATTGACATACCTATCTTGGAACATAAATCTTGGAGGATTCTTAGTTGTTTTCCAAGATTGTAAGGACCCCACACCAAAAGAACAATATCATTAGCATAAAGAAGAAGAGTGATGACTATACTAGTGAGAGAGGAGTCAACACACCCTGCTTTCTCCAAACACTCTTCTAAATTGTCAATGTATGTGTCAAAAAGGTGGGGAACAAGTAAGTGACCCTTTCTTAACTTAGATATTGTAGTTAAATTCTTCTAACCAATTCTCAAAAATTCTAAACTTGGCAATAATGTTCTCATTAAACCTTGTTGTAACAACCTCAACTCAAGAGGAATATTTATTTCTTCCAACCTCTTCCAAAGGTTTGTCCTGATAATAGTATAAAAATATTTTTAGAGTGTATGCTTTTGTGAGAAGAGTGGAGGTGATCAAGAAATGAGAGATAAATAGGTCAAATATGTCTCTTCTCCATTCCCGACCCTGCATCTCTCACCTATGTATCTGTCAACGCTTGATAAAATTATGTATCTATGTCCTGAGGATAAGCCACTCTTGTTTTTTTTTTCGTTAATTTTGAAGAACCTTTCTATTTTCTGTTTTGTAAAGAGCAAGTTCCTATACATATTCTACTGAAGTTGGTGGCCTCAACCTGCCCATAGGAAACCAGATCTGTTGGCCACCCCATAGAGTTATAATCCAACCAAAATTGGTATTGTTTTATCTTCCTACACACTGCTAATATACCTTGACTATGTCCATAAAATTTACATATAAAACATAAACTATACATGCTATCTTCAAAAAACATACAAAATTTGAAACTGTAAAGTATCAATCCTTTGATGAATCCACCGGTGCTTGGTCTTTTGCAGTAGACCCTGGCATCTCTGATTGTTGCGTGCTCAAAAGATGTTGCTCAATCCTTCCTATTCATGCATTTTCTTGTATCTGTGCTTTGGTCATGTCACGCATATCCTGTTTCATCTGTTGCAGTTGAAAGATCATTGAGGAGTTGGCTTCTTCTTCTTGCATACTTAACAATGCTTTTGCTAATACACACTTGAATTTCCAATAAGTCTTAACCGATTGTTGAAATAGTGAAACTCTGCCTCTTGTGTTTCCTGGGTCTGAAATGAAGTACATTCTAGCCTCTTATTCTTTAAGTGCATCATCATCATCATCACTTTCTTTCTCCCAACCTTGAATGGTTTTCTGAATGTGCATTGGGGTCCCTCAATCATAAATGTTTGCTAGGTGTTCAAGAGTCTACTTATTACTCTTTCTACCTCTTTTACTTGGACCAGCTGCCTGAGTTTGTTGAAGCTTCTTCCCTTTACCTATGTCTTTACAAGAACCATTTTTGCCTTTTGTCATTCTGCCCTGGTAGAGACTGTCTATTATTGAAAATGACAGAAACCCTGTATTTCGAAAGGGAACAATCATACAAAACTTAGATTCAATAAGAAATTCCAGATAATTCTGATGACTTCGATCATTGAAGTAGTGCTATTGCAAACCAATCCGTCGAAAATTAACAATCTGTGTTTTCTCATTTGCAACTTTCAGCGAGCATTGGATTAACACTAAGATTTTTTTCTCAGAGAAAACAATATATATTCAGTACCCCGAAATTGAGAAGGCAATGAATACTCAGTTCCTCGAATTTTATGATTGACCCTATGAAGGCGCAACAGAAGATAACAAGAATTCTCAGTCCAGACACATAAAAAGATTTGTATACAAGGAGACTTCCCAATCCAGAAGTATAAATAGATTTGAAGACCAGAAGACTTCCCAATCCAGACGCATGAGCAGGTTTGAAGACAAGAAGACCTCAAATTACAGACTGGAACACTTACATGATTTAATGAGATATTGGTAGTGCAAACCCAGGAATACCTACAATAAAATCTACCCCTAATCTTCTGATAGGCAATAACATGCTCATTCAGATACTTGTGGATAAGAAGATAAAGCTCTACCAAACCATTAAAGACCATAAGAAGAGAGTTCGAGAACCTACAACCATTATGATCAGAAAAACACGGACCGAACCAATGCAATTTTACAGAGATGAGGATTTGGTAATGAGGACCAGGAGGGCTGCGAAAGCATGGATCAATTTCCAACTCAGCCCCCTTTTCCATTACATGCAAACCATAACCAACAAAAAAGCTAACATTGCATGATAAATACTCGGTTACCCCTATAGAACCAGCTGTTGGCATTATTAGATTGCTAATAGGAAAACCTCTTTTAAAACATAGAATGAAAGAAACCAGGACATACCAAATATTCGACCTCCCGCTAAGCTGAAATTCCTCTGTCGCAGCTTCCTCCCAAATTGTAACTACTGTTTGGAAGAATGCAATACAACCAAGAAAACTTACCATATGCGTTCTCTTACGCCACAACAAATTTACTTTCCCACTCTTTGTTTTACATTTATGAGATGGGTCGTCGCGTGTATTGATCATTCAATGAAATTCGTGTGGGTACGCCTACCACTGCTCGTCATTAACTATTACCTGGTGGTCAGCTGACAATGCTCCCCGCGTGGCATTGTCCTGCTGCCATCTTCCATTCCTTGACACCCCGATCGGGGGATAAGCCGCACTTGTTGGCTTCAAATGTCTACCATAAAAATTTTGATGAGAGTAATCCAGAAATGCGAGAAAAAAAATATCAAAATATTTTTTAAGTTAATGAAACAATAAAATAAATTAATTTTATTATTACAACACTTCTTTACAATGATCTTGAAAGTAACAAAGCAGTGCACACTTAAATACTATCTTTTATATTTAATCTTTAACCATTTTATCATTAGCTTTATTATCATAATTTTAAAATTATGTTATCTACATTTGAAAAAATTAATAAATTAATTATCTTTAAACATATAGGAATAAAGTATATGATTAAAGTTAATTCTCTCCTCAATTTCCAAAAGGGTTTAAAAAAATACTTTTATTATTTCCAAAATAAGATGAGGGTTTAAAAAAAAAATTTATTATTTCCAAAGTAAGATGAGTACATTTTTTTTGTAATATGTTTTAATTATAAGAAATTTTATTATCTAAATCAAATCACAATAAAAGGATTTGAACATTGCATTTTTTTAGTTACCATAGACTTGCATTATTTCAATCACTAATTGAGCTATCATTTGGAACATTACTAAAAGAAAATTTTAATAAAATTTTAATAATTAAATTTGGTCTCCTCGTGGTATGATGGGGTGGTTGTCTCACTAGGATGTTATACCCTCCATCCCCTTTCAAATCCCAAGGGGGATATCGGTTGGAAGGATAGGCATCCCATATATCTAGGGAGGTTGCTAATTCCCCATTGGAACAACAAAATTTTAATATAAACAACAAACAATTAAATTCATAATATTTTAATTACAATAATATTAATATTTAAACTATTTTTAAAATAATCATATAATAATTTAATAATTAAATTAATTCTAAAATAATATTTATATAATATATATTGAAGTGAAAATATAAATATTTAATACCAAATTAAATTAATGATGATGATGATGATGATGATTAATGTCAACTAAGAAAGAAGTGCTCCAAGATCGTTATAGGTGGGTTGGCTTAATAGGTCAAGAAGATTGGAAGTGTGGTAGATGTTAGGGAATTGAGAGTGGATGTGAGTGAGAGTTGGAAAGTCTAAAAGGAAGTATTTTTCATCTTCCACTTGCTTAGTATTGCAAACCTGACAGATTCCATCGTTCCAAGGAGTCTTGGGAATAGACCACTGCCCCGTCTCACTCTGACAGATTCTATTTTGGTCCATTTTATCCCCAACTGTCCTCTTTTCTCGTTCAATAAATTCATTGTCGATCTGTTCTACGATAATAGGTGAAGTGGGAGCATTTACTATCTACCCAGATCGTAATTTTATCTCATTAAGTCTTGTGGTAGAAATGCTATAAGATGGAAGGTTAAGAGTATCTGTTTGCTGGACCCCACAATATGAAATGGGACCCTTTGATTTTTTAAATTGGTATCAATTTTGTATTATTTTGGAAAAGGTCCGAACATGAAATAAAGAACATTATAAGAAAACTTTTTATATACAAACCAATAATGGCCTTGGGATATAAATAATTAAATCTTTCATCATTGCGATAAAGCGATCGCAAGATCGCATATCGCAAATGACAGAGGAGACATAACTTAGGGAACCATTGGTTTGCACCGATGCGATAACACGCAATCGGCGATCAGCAATACAACCATGCATGCTTTAACAAAGAGCCCCGGTCAATGCTCCCGATGCGATGCAATATCGCTATCGGCGATCGAATATTTTAAGAGATGCTAATATAAGAAAAGCTCCTTTTCGCCCCGATGCGATGCTATAAAAGCCAAAACACGAATTTCAAGAAAAATGTTATAACGGAGATATTACGATTAATTCGTATTTAAAATCCTTATCTTTCTAATGAAGATTCACCTGCGCTCAACCGCCAAAAACGGCCAAGGCACGCTTAAACTAATCATTTCACCAATAAACGACGTGATGGAAATTTAAATGATTGACGGGTTTTTGCGGCCATTTAATGAAATAATAAGTTCAAATCTTTTCACGGATTGGATTCACGGCCTCATTTACATTCTTCATCATGCATTAATCAAATATATTTCCCCCGTATTTGGTTTTCACTGCCAATTCTCTGTGTTACGCTTATTTTTACTCCTGTGCAGAATTCGTCCAAGTTGATAGATACAAGCAGAATGGGGAAGAAGTCCGTTGCAACCGCAAACGCTTTCGCCTCGCCGCCATGTGAGCAAGCCATCACTGATCAGGGAAACAAAAAGAAAGGATTGATATCCGATACTACATGTTTTCGTCTTGGCAAAACTTCTTGGCAAAGTACCTATAATTTGATAGAAGCTGAAGAACCTGAAGCGACAACAGTAGAAGCCACAGTCGATACCACTCAGAAATCTGAAGGTACTTTAAAGGACTTAGCTGACTCTTTCCTTCACCTGACAGCGCCGGTGAACAAATTCTCCCATACACGATGTAGTAAGGTGGGCACTGAGGAACTCCCAATCACAGACAGAACCTTCTGCACCAGAGATGGGAGAGTCTTCGGTTCATTCCAAGCTAATGATTTGAGGCAGATGTATCATTTGCCTTAGCCTGAGAAGAAGTACAACAAAGCATTTCTGGAGAAATTCCGAAGTGAGAACGAAACTGAATCCGAACCCATTCGAAATTGGAGGCAGAATCCGGCAAAACACAAGCATAAGTCTTCCGGTAAATTGACATCAGCGAAAACATTGGAGCAATCATGTTACTCAGAGCTGGAGAAAACTGGCAGATTAATTGCAGGAATTAACAGTTTGACATGGGACACCTATTGGATGTTCTTAGTCAAACCTTACAGCCAGAGAGCCGCCCTCAAATGCCTCTCAGATGCAATCGGATGCATCATTCCTGAAATGCAGGACGCCACCTATGATGCTCAACTCAATTCTCACCTTAACCGACCACCAGAAGCGGAGCCAATGCTTGCGATTTGCCAGCTCAGAATTAGAGATGAACAGCCTAAGTGATGATTCATGCCGCCGACTGCCAGATTGCCATGATGGAGATATTCAAGATCGTATGATACCAATTAAGTAGGATTTTTCAGTTTCATAGATATTTAGATAGAATTAGTATTTATAGACCCTTTCATGCATTTAGAAAGGGTCGTAAAGTTTTGTATATGACTTAAAATTTGAAGTTACACTACTGTACTTCAGGTGTATTCTTTTATAAAACTCGACCAATTATTCTAATTTTGATAAGAAAGCTTTTATGCAAATGTGCACTACTGTCTTTGTGTGAAAGTATTTTTGCGTTGAAAGAAGAATCTCAAATAGCAATTGATATTGGGGAACGACTTCAACTCATATGGTACTATTATCTATGTCTGAATCCATTTCTTTTATATTAATTGTTGTTTGATTACTTTTTCTATCATTGGATATATGTATGTGTTTTAACAGTATTTCTGTATTCCTTCCACTATTGGATGTTTATGGTATGCTTTCCTTTCAATCATATATATGTCAATGATATAAATTGAGATAAGTGTAATAATATTTTATCAATTACTTCATTCAACTAATTGAATGAAGTAATTATTATTTAAATGAATATCTTTGTTTATTGAATAATGTCATCTATATGCCTATTGACAAACATTGATCATCAAACGTTGCACTTAAGAATAGAAATTTCCCGGGATATAATAGTCATTTATATTTGTTGTTTATAGATTAAATACTCCATCCAATACCACTTATTATCACTCATTCACCCATTTCTATTCTTTATCGGGAAACTGGTACCATCATATCCAGTCGGAGCCACTATTCCAAACGGAAAAGGAGCTGTCTTAAGGTCCGGACCGGGTGGTTATCCCCCAATGTTGTTGCAACGATTTTCGAGGCATCAACATTTTTGGCGCTAGAAGGAGGGCCATCAACTGTGAATGGCAAGCAAACCTAAGTCTGCAAACCATTCTAAGAGTAATTCTCCCTCCACATCACCTCATACTTCCCAATTGCATGCTGATTCAGCATCCAAGCAAGAAAGAGAGGTATCCACTATCACTGCTCAAACTCACCATACTTCAGAACAATTAAGTATTGAATCTCCTGAAGTTCAGTCTCTCATCCATAAACTTCAGAGTTTCTCGATTTCACCACAGAAATCTGAGCTATCTCAAAGTAGTGAGACTTCGCAATTCAATCTACCTCACCCTCTCACTAGACTTCAGAGTGAAAAGCTCGGTATTGAACCTACTGAATTCCCTTTACCTAAAAGGAAAAGGGCAAAGAAAAATATTGAAGATTCTGACAGTGAAGCACTTTCATCCACATCCTCCATCTCATCTTCCCCAGTGCGAAGTCAACCATCCACTCCCTCATTACATATTGTTGTTCACCAGGAACTTGGAACTTCAACATCTCAAACTGCTCACTCCTCAACATCAATTCCTTCCCAAACATCTAGAATTTCAACAACAGTATCATCCACCACTGGTATTACAATGGCAGATCCATGGACCAGACCTGGTGCAGTCAATATGCCCGCACCATTACATGCATTACCTGATGCTCCTGAAAAATGGCTACCCAAGTTTAATCCAGAAAATGGAACCCAAGCCGAGGAACATATCAATAACTTCATGTTAGCAGTTAATTTGAAGGGAGTAACTGAGCAAGATGTCGTTGTTAGGCTTTTTCCTTATACATTGCAAGGATCAGCAGGATCCTGGTATTTTTCCCTGCCTTCTGATTCTATTACCAGTTGGGACATTTGCCAAGAACAGCTTCTCACTAAGTATGGAGACGATAGATCTTTAGCTACACTAATAAATGATCTCTCCAATCTTAGGATAGAGCATAGGGAACCCATTAAAGAATTTAATGCTCGTTTCAATAAACTTTTGAATAAAATCCCAACGACTTCCAAACCAAGTGAACAAATCAGAAGTGAGTGGTATATTACTGCCCTACCTGCCAATATAGCTATTTTTGCAGACAGGGCCGCAAAACCAACACTTGCTGAAAACATGAAAGAAGCACTTGCTGTGGAAAAACGTATTAATGCTCTAGAAAAGAAAGCAGCTCTTGAGGAAATAAAAACCAAAAAAGTTTCATTCAAAGAAGACTCAAAGAAGAAAATCTCGAAAGATCCATATGATATGGAAGGCCTCCAAAAGGTCCTCAAGACTATGTCAAATGAAATGATTGAAATCAAGAAACAAGTCACTGAAACTTCAACCAAAAGGCCCTTTAAGAATTATAAGAAAACCGAATCAAAACCACCAAATATCATATCTTATGCAGATTCTGATCAAGAAGAAGAAGAAGAGGAAACAATCTCACCAACTGATGATGAAGAGGAAGTTGTTGAATGCCATGGCATGTGGGATTTCATACTGCCCAACTCCGATACAGATAATGATGAAGAAGCTTTTCCTGTCTCTACTAGGAGTAAAGGTACTTCCGAACCTGTTCAGACAACTTCAAAGAAACGGAGTGCAGGTGCTGCTACAACAAAGGAAAAAGTACCTACAAAGAAATCACCCGCAGCAGTCCCCCAAAACCTACCTTCAACTTCAAGTACTCCTTCAACATCCAAAACATTAGTAGTATCTGATTCAATGGATTACAATATTGTTGATGATATGAAGAAAACTAAGGCAAACATTACTATGTTTGAACTTAGCAAATTAAAACATCAGCAGAAATTGCTTCTCAAAGAATTGAATGCTGTTCCCTGTTCACCTCTTCCCAGTGCTAAAGCTGCAAATGATTCTGGTCAACCACCTTCTGGTATGATAGAAGCGACTGATTTAGTCCTGATTGGGGATAGATCAAATTCTCATACTCCACCCTTCCTTTTGACTTTTGAGATCTACAACAGAAACCTACACAATTGTTTGATTGACTCAGGGGCATCATCCAATATAATGCCAGCTTTAGTTTGTTCCAAGCTGAACATAGAACCCCAAAAGTATTCCATACACATTGTACAGTTAGACAGAACCAAGGTCCAGGTTTTAGGAGAGATTAACTCTGTAACTATCAGGTTAGCAGCTGATCCACGGGTAGTTCAACGAATTGATATCTTAATAGCTGAAATACCTGAATTTTATGGGTTGATCTTGAGTAGGGATTGGTCTGAAAAGCTCCATGGGTATATTTCCACCGATTGGTCTCACATGTGGTTACCCTATAAGGGAAAGCCAAATCAAATAAAAATCAATCGAGAAAAACACATGACCCATACTGTAACAGATTTTGAACAGGAAAATCAACCAATTGCTTTCAATAACAACATCTTGGGAAATTATTCATCAGAGTCATTTTTTGGAAATCTCACTGCTCAACCATCCCCTTTCTCAGTAAACAGTTTAACATCACAGATTGAAAACTATTCACAAACTGATAGGTCAAGATGTTTTAGTGATACTGGGGAAACTGTAAATAAGATTGTTAATACTTCTTTATTTTGGTATTTATATTTTGACGGCTCTAAACCTAACGAAGGTTCAGGAGCAGGGTGTATCTTGGTTAGCCCGCAAGGAGAAAAAACAATGCTGTCCTGTAGGTTAGAATTTGAATGCACAAACAATACAGCCGAGTATGAAGCCTTAATCCAAGGTTTGTATAAAGCAATTGGCCTTAAAGTGCAATATTTGAAGGTATTCGGCGATTCTGAAATTATTGTCAAACAGGTGAGAAATACAATTCACTGTCTTTCAAATCACCTCAAACATTATCAATCGCTGGTACAAGAACTCACCACGCACTTTTCTGCATTCAATATTTCTTCTATCCCTAGGTCTCAAAATTCAACAGCAGACTTGCTAGCCAATGTTGCCTCCAGACTCATACCCTCCGAAGATTATAGCCCAGATAGATTTTCAATAGAATTACTTTTTAGGCCATCAATTCCTAACAATGTCACTAATTGGAGAGTGTTTAATCACGATGAAGACATTTTACAATTTTTAACTTCAGAAAAGTCCTATGATGACCAGATCATTGAGGAAAGCGAACATGACCTTCAGATGAGAGGTAAATTCGAAGAAAATTCGATTCCAAAGCCTGTGGTGAAGCTTGAAGATCTTTATGATATTAAAGACAGATTTAAACCTGTAACTAATCCAAAGCTCCAAAGCTCTACTTTAAGATTTGAATTGATAAACCTTGGCACTGAACAAAATCCTCAAAACGTTAATCTAGGATTAGGACTTTCTGTAGAAGAAAAAGAAGCATTCATTAAACTCTTAAAGAAACATAAACATGTTTTTGCTTGGAAATATGATGATCTAAAGACGTATGATACAACTATTATCCAACATACCATTCCAATGCTTCCCAATCAGAAACCAGTTCAGCAGAAATTAAGGAAAATACATCCAAACTTAGAGAGTCAAATAAAATCAGAACTCAATAAACTCTTGAAAGCTAAGATTATTTTTCCCGTTCGACACTCAAACTGGGTCTCTAATATGGTGCCTGTCAGAAAGAAAAATGGCGACATTAGGATTTGTATAGATTTCAGAAATCTGAATAAAGCAAGCCTCAAAGATAACTTCCCATTACCTACTATGGAGCAAATACTCCAATCAGTAGCAGGCTCTGAATTAATGTCCTTTTTAGATGGTTTTTCAGGATATAACCAAGTTTTGGTTCATCCTGATGACAGACTTAAAACCACATTCAGAACAAAATGGGGAACTTATGCTTATCATAAAATGCCTTTCGGACTTATTAATGCAGGGGCCACATTCCAAAGAGCAATGGATATCGCTTTCAAAGGATTGATTAATAAAACAGTAGTTGTCTATCTAGATGATATTACTGTATTTTCTAAAAAGAGATCCAATCATTTGTGTGACTTAAATCAAATTTTTCAACGCTGCAAAAGATATGGTATCTCACTCAATCCTAAAAAATCCTTCTTTGTTCTTGATCAAGGAAAGCTCCTGGGTTTTATTGTTTCCAAAGATGGTATTTATATTGATCCTGACAGGATTAAAGAAATTTCTGAAATCCCATTTCCTCATAATAAAAAATCCATGCAGTCTTTTTTAGGTCAGATCAACTTTGTCAAAAGATTTGTTCCTGATTTTTCTCAGATCATTTTACCATTACAAAGCATGATTAAGAAAAATTCAGTGTTTAAATGGGGATCCGTGGAAAAAGAAGCATTTGATTTAATCAAACAATCAATAATCAATGCCCCCGCTCTAAACACTCCTAATTTTTCTAATCATTTCACATTGTATACTATCGCATCTGATTCATCTTATGCAGCAGTACTCACTCAGATTAATGATCATGACCTTGAAGCACCGATTTCATTTTTTAGTTCAAATTTCCAGAGTGCAGAACTAAATTACTCCGAAGTTGAAAAACAAGCCTTCGCTGTATACAAAGCCATTAAACACTATAGGCCATTCCTTTTAAAAGCTCATACAAAGGTGATAGTTCCTTTTTCTGCAGTAAGACAATTACTGATCCAAAGGGAATTAGGTGAAAAAAGGGCCAATTGGGTTACAGCACTTCAAGAATATGACTTGGAAATCAAGCCAGCAAAGATTGTGAGGGGTCAAGGTTTTTGCAGATTGTTAGCAGGAACATCCAACATTCCAGAATCAGGTGATACATAACATATGGAAGAAATCAATCAGATAAGTAATACCAATTCTGAATCTCAATATGCAGATTTAATCTTTTATTTGAAAAATGGATATGCACCTCCTAATCTGTCTTATAAAAACAAACGAGCCATTAGATTAAAAGAAAAAAACTTCATAATCATTGATGATGTACTTTTTAAACAAAACTATGATTCAGTTTTATTAAGATGCCTAGAAAAACCTGAAGCACAAAAGGTTTTGCAGGAGCTACATGATGGACCAGCTGGAGGAAATTTTGGAGCTGACACAACAGCTCACAAAATCATTCATGCTGGATATTATTGGCCCACTTTATTCAGAGATACTCACGAATATGTAAGGAAATGTCAAAGTTGTCAAACCTCCAGTGGAAGACAAAGGAAAGCAGCTTTCCCTTTGCAACCAGTCAACATTGAGCAACCTTTTGAACAATGGGGATTAGATATCGTTGGGGAAATTTCTCCTCAGTCTTCTAAACAGCATAAGTATATCCTTACTGCTACTGATTACTTCACCAAGTGGGTTGAAGCAATTCCGTTAAAAACAACAAACTCTGAAGGAATTATAGAATTTATAGATCAATTCATCATTACCAGGTTTGGTGTCCCGAATGCTCTTGTTTTTGATAATGCATCTTATTTCTCTGGTAATGCCATGTTTGAGTTTGCTATTAAAAGAGGTTTTAAACTAAAATATTCCGCAAATTATTATCCCCAGGGTAATGGTCTAGCAGAATCTACCAATAAAAATCTCCTTAAAATAATTAAGCGAACCATTGAACAGAATCATAAAAATTGGCATAAATCTTTAATATTCGCACTATGGGCAGATAGAATAACACAGAAGGCCTCTATAGGTACTTCTCCATTCAATCTTGTATATGGGAAAGAAGCAATACTACCAACCAATTTAGCACTTCCTTCTCTAGCCTTAGTACAGTTTATTGAAGAAAGCCCCTCTTCTTCTATCCAACTTAGACATGATCAAATTTTAAAATTAGAAGAAGAAAGAGAAAAGGCTAAAATTACTCATGCAAAACATCAGCAAATAATAAAAAAATCATTTGATTCAGCTTCATCTAGTTCTAAACAGTTGCAGGTTGGTGATCTAGTTCTGAAATGGGATAAAGCCCATGAGGATAAAGGTAAACATACCAAGTTCCAAAAGATGTGGCTTGGACCATTTCAGATTAGTGAGAAGATAGGCCATTCGACATTCATGTTACAATATCTAACAGGAAAGAAGGATTCTCTTCCTGTTAATGGCCTCATCTTAAAGAAATTCTTCAATTGAGAAGGTATTTCCTTCTCCTTTAGTTCTAAGTAGGATTTAATTTTTAGGATCATTAGGAAATAAAGTTGTAAGGTATCTTCTATTTTGACCTTTGCTGTATTTAAAAGTTACTCAAAAGAAAGAACTGTTGATATTTACTTTTAAATAAATAGAAGTCTTGAACAAGAGGAACAATTTCTAGGAAACTAGGTATAATTGCATTCTGAAGCCACCCTTCAATTTTTGCCAACTTTTCTCAAAGTTTAGAAGTATTGAAAATCATTTTATGTTTTTAAATTGGTCAACTAAAAGGTTATCAATATCAAAACAGAAACTAATCCAATTTCAACATCTTCAACTCTTACCCTGTCATCCATTTGCTCTTAAGGAGAAAATTGTCCATCCCATTCACCAAAGTTTATGATTACTCAGAGTGTAATTCTAAAATTTTGATATAAAAGATAAGAGGTCTTATTACAAGCCTGCTTACCATGATCATAGGGAAATAGTTTAATCGACATTACCAATACTGCATACCAAAACAGGGTAATGGCTTAGAATTATAAGACAAGGGGTCTCATCACGAGCCAGCTTGTTCGGTTAGATTACTACTAGTGAATGGCATTGTCAAACAGCTGGCCACCAAACCAGGACAATGGCTTTTTATCTTAGAAATAACAGAAAAATGAAAGGAAATACAAAATATGAAAGTATATTTTGAATTCATTCTGTTAATCATACTCTCAAATGGATGGGATAATGGACAATAACATGGTTAAAAGGTATCCCTGTCGAAACTATGAACGTTTGCTGGCAGCAGAGGCTCTACCTATGACAGATGAGTTAACCAAAAAAGCTACTTTGGAAAGGTTTTCTGTTTTATCATTATAAACCAATAAAGGCCTATTAAAAACTTAGAATGTATCTAATTTTAAACAAAGAGAGGAAATTAGCAAGAAATAGTTTCATGTTATTCGGAATGCATATATACTTAGTTATATTAGAATTTTCTTTTTTGATTGAAACTCTATTTTGAAAAAGTTTAAGTATTTTCATACTTTTCAGAGATAATTGTTTCTTCCAGCGAATCTCCAATTGTTGTCCTCTACAACAACCCCCCATTTCATATAATTTTTATTCACAATACCATAATATGAAATGGGACCCTTTTACTTTTTAATTGGTATCAATTTTGTATTATTTTGAAAAGGTCCGAACATGAAATAAAGAACATTACAAGAAACCTTTTCAATATACAAACCAATAATGACCTTGGGATATAAACAATTAAATCTTTTATCATTGCGATAAAGCGATCGCAAGATCGCATATCGCAATGACAGAGGAGACATAACTTATGGAAACATTGGTTGGCACCGATGCGATAACACGCAATCGGCGATCGGCAATACAACCATGCATGCTTTAACAAAGAGCCCCGGTCAATGCTCCCGATGCGATGCGATATCGCTATCGGCGGTCGAAGATTCTAAGAGATGCTAATATAAGAAAAGCGTCGTTTCGTCCCGATGCGATGCGATAAAGCCAAAACACGAACTTCGAAAAAGTTGTTAAAACGGGGATATTACGATTAATTCGTATTAAAAGCCTTATCTTTATAATGGAGATTCACCTGCGCTCAACCGCCAAAACGGCCAAGGCATGCTTAAACAAATCATTTCACCAATAAACGACGTGATGGACATTTAAATGATTGACAGGTTTTTTGCGGCCATTTAATGAAATAGTAAGTCTAAATCTTTTTACGGATTGGATCCATGGCAACCTTAAATTAATTCTTCATCACGCATTAATCAATATATTTCGCCCGTATTTGGTTTTTACTGCCAATTCTCTGTGTTACGCTTATTTTTACTCCTGTGCAGAATTCTTCTAAGCTGATAGATGCAAGCAAAATGGGGAAGAAGTCCAAGAAAACTGCAAACGCTTCCGCTTCGCCAGCCATAGAACAAGCTATTACTGATCCAGGAAATAAAAAGAAAGGATTGATATCTGATACTACATGTTCAGGTCTTGGCAAAACTTCTTGGCAAAGTACCTATAATTTGATAGAAGCTGAAGAACCTGAAGCGACAACAGTAGAAGCCACAGTCGATACCACTCAAAAATCTGAAGGTACTTTAAAGGACTTAGCTGACTCTTTCCTTCATCGGATAGCAGCTCGGGAACAAATTCTCCCATACACGGATGTAGTAAGGTGGGCAATTGAGGAACTCCCAATCACGGACAGAACCTTCTGCACCAGAGATGGGAGAGTCTTCGGTTCATTCCAAGCTAATGATTTGAGGCAGATGTATCATTTGCCTGAGCCCGAGAAGAAGTACAACAAAGCATTTCTGGAGAAATTCCGAAGTGAGAACGAAACTGAATCCGAACCCATTCGAAATTGGAGGCAGAATCCGGCAAAGCACAAGCATAAGTCTTCCGGTAAATTGACATCAGCGAAAACATTGGAGCAGTCATGTTACTGAGAGCTGGAGAAAACTGGCAGGTTAATTGCAGGAATTAACAGTTTGACATGGGACACCTATTGGATGTTCTTAGTCAAACCTTACAGCCAGAGAGCCGCCCTCAAATGCCTCTCAGATGCAATCGGATGCATCATTCCTGAAATGCAGGACACCACCTATGATGCCCAACTCAATTCTCGCCTTAACCGACCACCAGAAGCGGAGCCGATGCTTGCAATTTGCCAGCTCAGAATTAGAGATGAACAGCCTAAGTGATGATTCATGCCGCCGACTGCCAGATTGCCATGATGGAGATATTCAAGATCGTATGATACCAATTAAGTAGGATTTTTCAGTTTCATAGATATTTAGATAGAATTAGTATTTATAGACCCTTTCATGCATTTAGAAAAGGTCGTAAAGTTTTGTATATGACTTAAAATCTGAAGTTACACTACTGTACTTCAGGTGTATTTTTTTATAAAACTCGACCAATTATTCTAATTTTGATAAGAAAGCTTTTATGCAAATGTGCACTACTGTCTTTGTGTGAAAGTATTTTTGCGTTGAAAGAAGAATCTCAAATAGCAATTGATATTGGGGAACGACTTGCAGCTCATATGGTACTATTATCTATGTCTGAATCCATTTCTTTTATATTAATTGTTGTTTGATTACTTTTGCTATCATTGGATATATGTATGTGTTTTAACAGTATTTCTATATTCCTTCCACTATTGGATGTTTATGGTATGCTTTCCTTTCAATCATATATATGTCAATGATATAAATTGAGATAAGTGTAATAATATTTTATCAATTACTTCATTCAACTAATTGAATGAAGTAATTATTATTTAAATAAATATCTTTGTTTATTAAATAGTGTCATCTATATGCCTATTGACAAACATAGATCATCAAACGTTACACTTAAGAATAGAAACCTCTCGGGATATAATAGTCATTTATACTTGTTGTTTATAGATTAAATACTTCATCCAATACCACTTATTATTACTCATTCACCCATTTCTATTCTTTATCGGGAAACTGGTCCCATCATATCCAGTCGGAGCCACTATTCCAAACGGAAAAGGGAGTCGTCTTAAGGTCGGACCGGGTGGTTATCCCCCCAATGTTGTTGCAACGATTTTCGAGGCATCAACGGGACCCCCTTTATTATTAGGATTTGGATTGGGTTGGATAGGAAGTTGGGGTCGAAGGGTTGGATTGCTAGGAGGTACATTAGAGGGAAACTGAAGTTGTTGTTGAGGCATAGATTGGGTAAATTGCACAGTAGGAGAGGGTCTGCGCCAGTTCTGATTCCACAAAGGATTCATAGTGGTCTGGGGAACCCATTGTTGCCAAGGGGGGTATTGATATTGAGACCACATAGATGAAAAAGGCACAGACTAGGGACCCATATTAAAATTATTAAAATATTGGGATGGGTCCTGAAACATACCTGGATTCATAACTGGTGGTCAAGGTTGCCATGGCTTTTATGGCCCCAAAATGTATAGCTGGTCTACCACATTTTCTTCACTTTCTCCTTGCAAAACTGCCTTCAGTTCGGGCAAGGAAGGACACGAGTTGGTCACATGATTTTGTTCATAGATTGCGCAGGCTTCCACTGTGTTTAATGGGCATTCTTTCAAAGGATGATTCTTTTTGCACTGTGGGAAAAATATAGCCATAGTATTCTCCAACTCTATTTGTTTCTATTTTGCTTACATAGTGTCCATATGGGCGGATAATGTGCTCAGGATATCAGTCCTTAGGTTATCCAGTAGGTTTCCAATTTCTGCCTTTGTAACCCCTCCACCAGAAGTCTTTAACGACTGAATTCCTTGTCCACTCCTTGCAGCCCCCCGTGAACACTGAATGCAATAGTCACAGATGGTGTCGAAGTCTTCTTTTGAAATGTCCCCCTTTCCTACTATGTTCAGAAGTTGCAGGAAGTCTTCCCTAAGTGCCCAGAGAAGAGTGATCTTCAAAATATCCTTATCCAGGTCACTATGGCCTGATCTCTGCAATATATATTTGAATCGTTCCACACAGTCTTCCATGTTCTCATCCTATTTTTGTACAAACTTAAATATTTCCTCCTTAATGTCACAGGATTTACAGTAATCTTTTTATTTCTCCAAAAAGGCTTCTTTCATCCCATCCCATGAGGAAACAGTTCTCCCTCCTAAACCCATCAACCATCATTGGGTTGTCCCTTTTAAGGTAATAGGAAATATTTTTAGTTTATGAGCATCGAAGATATAATCATACCCTCGACAGACAATGTCAAATTTGAAGAGGAATGTATCAGGGTCTTCCGAAGAAAACCCAAGAAAATTAGGCAGATTTGTTAAAGGAATGGGCTTCATCAGTGCATCACCTATAATGTTTCCAATTGGAAAATCAACAGAAGAACTTGCAAGTGCCATAAATATCCTCCAATACTCACCTGGGATTTCAACTAGTTCTGCGACTGGTACTTGGGGTGATTTAATTGTAGGAGGTTTCACCGCACTCTGTTGGTCTCTTTGTGATGCAAAATCCTTCATGAACTCTCTTTCCAAATCGAAATTGCTTAATTCAACTACAGGAGGCTTCAAAACACTCTCTTGGTCTCGTGGTGATGAAAACCCTTTCGGAGGTTCTTCTTCCCAATTGGAATTACTCAGTTCTTCCGACCCTCTACTCGTTATTTCTTCCCCTTCTACTAACAACAGGGATGTATCCTCCACTAGTACCTTATTTATTGCTTCCTTCGTCATCGAAATAATTTCCTCTGGTATAGTGGTTGGCACTGGTTGTTTAACCGACTGCCCTTCGGACCTCGTCTGAACCCTTAACCTGATGGCAGCGCGAGAGGATGCTTCAGATTTAGCCTTTTCGATGATCTCCTGGATATAGTTCTTCCTCCCCAGATCCTTTCCTTTCTTTGGGGGTCTTCCTCTGCCCCTCTTATTCAGATCTTTGTTAATACAATTGGTGAGAAAATTTCATGAAAATAACAAAAGCGCTTAGGATCCAGAGCAGAACAGATAGCTTCCTCCCCGAGATGAGAGAGTAGGTTCAAACAAAAAAAACAAATAAACTAAAAAAAAAGAAAATTGAAGTTCAGGACCTGAAGTAGGGTAATCAAATGCTCTCCCCAGGATAAGAAGTTGGCCCTTTTCAGAAAAATAATCAAAAAGCATAAAATCTGAAAACTATGCTCAGGACTTAGAGCAGGGTAACAAATACCCTCCCTAAGACGAGAGTTCAATCTTAACAAAAAATCAAAGCAAGGAAAAACAACACACTATGCTCAGGACTTGGAGCGGGGTAATGGATGCCCTCCCCAAGATGAGAGATCAATTCTAAAGAAAACAATAAAAAGCATAAAAACAAAGAAAACTACGCTCAGGAATTGAAGTAGGGCAATAAATTCCCTCCTCAAGACGAGAGATCAACCCTTAGATCAATTTCAAATCGTTTTCTTACACCTTGTTAGCCTTCCTCGGCAACGGTGCTAAAATTTTGGTGTCCAGATGTGAACAATATTCAAACCCTTTTACCACATAAATTATCAACCTGAGGGCGTTAGTTATTTCAAGACTAACGCACACATTATATGCAAGAGAAATCACACAACCTGCTATTGGATCACAGGCTTTAATTAATGAACAAGCAACTACTATAGAAACAATTAAAATGGATTTCATAATTAAAAAGGTATTCACATCAATTGCATAGTTATACTGAAACAACAATTACAAAACCAAACTAAAATATAACATCAACAAGAGAAAAAGAACGCAGCACCTGATAATAAGAGTGGACCCAACTCTCTGATCATTGATGCGGCAACCTCACGATTTACAGGTGAAACAACAGAGTGTTGTGCATTCAATTAATTGGAAAATACTTTTGTTACAAAATCTGTATATTTTTTCTTAACCCTGATTCACAGCCCAAAGGCCTTCTTTATACAACTGTTCAGGAAATCGTAGATTCCCCTCAACAACTAAATATTTACAAGTATACAATTCGTTACAACAGCAACCTAGTTGCCAAAAGGAAATCATAAAAAAGCCTGAAATATCGCTAGGGTGAAACAGATTTTGTTGCACTGTAGAAGCAAGTAAAGATAGCACTGGAAATTAAAAGCTGCTCCGTGACTCACAGTTGTAATCCTCTTTCTTTTGCCAAATCTATAAAAATATCAGAGTTAATTTTTGCAAAGGTAAAACCTCTATGACTATTACTTCATTAATCAAATATTCCGTGTAAGATAATGGAAATGGGTTTACCTCATGTGTTTAAGAACAATAATGATACAAAGAGATAGAAAGGTGGGCGAAAATGGGAGAGAAAAGTATACAAATCCTATACCCAACACTTACATACCTGCATAAGTGACATACAAACACCTAATCCCCCCCACATATGCAAACACACTCACAAATATAAATGGCACACTCATGTACATAATAGACACAATCACTAAGAAGAGATGTGTAGTGCTATTTTCATCTATTCATTCAACACATGATAAGAGGTTGATGCCTTTATTCATTACAAATATTGTAGAATTGAGCAAGATAGAGGATGGATAGGCTAGAAGCTAGAATGGTAAGAGTCAGATGCATTGAGTTGGAAAAAATATAATCAACATTAAGACCATAATATTTACATAAAACTTAGATTTAGGAGTGAAATATCTCACTAAAAAACTTGTTATGAGGAGAAACATGAGATGAAAAAGAGAAGATAACAGACACAAGTTGGATGCTTGCAAAAGAGACACTAGTGACATGTAAAATAGATGCAAAGTGGAGGAAAGAGGGACACGAAGTAGACACAAAGTGGACACAAGTGAGACATAAAATGGATGGTGGTTGAATGAGGACATGAAGTAGACATAAAGTGGATGCAATCTAAACTGAAAGTAAAAAATTATGATGCAAAATTGGTTACAAGGGGATGCGAAAATAGATGCAACAAAGACAAAAAATTTGTAAAGAGGATTAAAAAAATATGACATACATAAACGTAAAATAAGATGAAGAAACAAGGTATGTTTTGTGTAAACTATGATAGTTAAAACGTTGTATTATAATAATGAATTAAACCTTGTAGATGACATTTTTAGAGAATAGACTATCATGAGTTTAGGATTCATATATTTTTATTAAAAGTAAAAATTACATATAAAATGTTTGGAGAAAAATAATGAAATATATATGGAATTAAATTCCAACTTATAAAATCATATTGATTAACCGATCCTCCTAAGTCATTAACGATCCTCCTTCGGGGATCCTCTTATTTCTCCCTTCCCTCTTCTCTTCCCCATATCTCTACCTTTCCATTAATTGAATCTACACCCCCCCTCCCCAACATCCTTTCCTCCTTCCTTGTTCTTAATTTTTTTGCTTGCTCTTTCTTTTGGCTTGTTTAATTTCTCTGCCTCTATTATTCTTTTCTTCATAATATCTCATTAACACAATTCGATTTTTATTATTTTATCCATTGTCACTAGAGTATTTATTTTTTAATAATATTAATTGTATTATTTTATATTAGAAAGGGCTATTATTCTTCTAATCAATTTTATTTCTAGTTAATAACCATAAATTATTATTATTAATATTATTTTATTAATTGAGTCCAAATAATTAATCATTATTATCTTCCTCTTTGTTTATTGGATGAATATGTTCTCAATGGTCAAAACGTTTATGCCATCGTCAATAATTTTAGGTCAATTTCTCTTAATAATATATAATTTCTATATTCATTAAATCTATTTAACTTTCATTTACTTATTTCTTCATTTATAACCATCTCAATACTATTTTCCTATCTAATATGTTTTAGTTGAGTCTCTAATGATGGGTGATGAGATCACTTGAACAACTCTAAATTTATCCACAACATATATGCAGAAATCCACATTAAACCTAATTATAAGCTATAAAAAAAATTAATACATTTTTAATTATTACTTTAAATTAATTTATTTAAAAATAATTTTAATTATATGTAAAATTAATTTTCATATTTAATATATTAATATTTTAATAAAATTAAGTTATATATATAGTAATATTTTTATTTAAAAATAAATATATATATATATATATATATATATAATTTAAATAAGCTTAAATATATTTAATTTTTTTTATTTTTTTATAAGACTTATAATTTTTAAATTAATAAAAAAACTTATTCATTAAAATTGAGTTTAACTAACTAAACATGAAACATGAAGATGATGTTTCATATTAGCAAAAAAAAGTTCAAACATAATTTCCATGTACAACTCATTGAAAGCAACAATTTATTGAAAAGAATTGGCAATGTCTTTCTTCACTGGTATCCAAAGTTTTCAGTCCAAGGACGTTTCGTTGAAAGGGATGGATATTTTTTCTCACTCATTTGCATGGTTTTAAAAGTAAAACACGTTTTATTGAAAGAGAGTTGTGAGCAAAGTCAAGGCACCGTTAAAGATGGAGTGTTTTATTGAAAGAGAGTTGTGAGCAAAGTCAAGGCACCGTTAAAGATGGAGTGGGGTAATTTTGTGGGGATGGATATTTCTAAGCATATTCTTTTGTTGTTCTGTTCTGTTTTGTGTTTAATTTTTATTGTGGTTGATATAAAATTATAATTATATATATTTGATAGTAGGAATATACATAGTTTGTCTATTATATTCATTTTTCTCATATAATTTATGAGAATTGAATTTATTTTATAGAAAATTTTATTTATTTTTCTTAATTATTGAAGCTAATTCAAATTATACATATGGAAAATTTATAGTAATTTAATTGCCAAACGAGTAGTAAAGACAATCATTAGTGATTTCTATTTACCAATACACAATGACTCATCACCATTATTCAAGAAAAATCATACCCCTTGGAATTACCCAGTTGTAGTTCATAAGGAAGCAAGCTTTCACTTCTACTATATATCTTTAAGTATTGTTCCTTATATATATATATATATATATATATATATATATATATATATGTTGGATATAAGGAACAATACTTAAAGATATATATATGTTAAAGATATATATATGTTGGATATAAAGAACAATACTTCTACTATATATCTTTAAGTATTGTTCCTTATCTATATATATATATATATATATATATATATATATATATATAATTATATAATTTTAATATAATATTAATAAAAATAAATTAATTATTGTAATTTTTTATATAATAATAAGTATTTCATAATGAATTTCCTTAAAATATTATATATATATTTTTAAACAAAATATAAATGAATTTTAGTTTTCCAACCAATTTAAATTTAATGGAGGTTAATCATCGTTATGATGAGTAGTTCGAAATTGGCCCTTAATGTGATTTTGCCAAAAAAAATTGTAAACTGTTTTATAGCTATTTTGAAATATTAGATAAATGTATTATTTGATAAGTATAAAAAAATAAATGTTCATGGAACTTTGTAATGATGGTGAATGGATATGTTGTAAACTGTTTTATAGCTATTTTGAAATATTAGATAAATATATTATTTAATAAGTTTAAAAAAAAAAAAAATTTATGGAACTTTGAAATGATGGTGAATGGATATGTCCTTAAAAAACTCTCTAGGAAAAATTTATCAGTGCAAATCACCCTACGTATTAGCCAACAAAACATTAGAAAAAAAGAGATAATTTTTAATCTATTTATAATAAAAATACTATTATTTTGAACATTTAATAATGATGATAATGATTAACATCCACTAAAATTGAATATGGTCTATGGGATCTTAAAAATATAAGAGATTACTCATAATTCTTTAGATTTTTATTTCTATACTAGAAAAACATTAAGAGAAGTGCTCCAAGATCATCATAATTTTGTTAAGCTAAAACGTTTAAGAAGATGAGTAGTGTAACCAATATTTTGAAATTTAGATTTAATGTGAGTTGGAAAAACTAAGAGAAAGTGTTTTTCACCTTCAAATCTCACAAAGATGACATACTCTTTCATCCCATGATTGTTTTGGGAATTGACCAACACCAAGTATCACTAATAATGGAGTTCATAAGAATTTGTTCTTATTTTAGCAATGTGCTTTTTTTTCTTTACATTAGTTAAGGTAGGAGATGTTTTTTATTTTTGATATTCAGGTAGATCATCTCCTTATAATTTATTAGTTTCCTTTTCATCTTTAACTCTTTATCACTCCTTAAATTTTGATATAGTAATATTTTGAATATTATCCTTATTCTACAAAATGATCTCATGCTTTATGCCCCAATGGTCTAACCAAGATTGGGTACCCTTATGCCATCCCCACTTGAGTTTAAGACAATTTTAGTTAGAGTTAGAAGAAATTTTAGGAAGTCTCTTGTCTTCCAAGTTGTTTAACCTTTTCTTATACATAGAATGTCTTGTTATAGCCATGCATTCAAAGGGGAAATACTTGCTTCTATGAGGAGGATAAGATAGGGTGTATTTCCTTTAATCTTGATATTATTAGTTATAAATTGATTTTTCATATATTCCATTTTCTTTCACAATTCTCTGAGACACTACATCCTCAAACCTCACACCCAAATAAAATAAAAGGGGTGACTAGAGTCTCAAAGAGGAGTTTCTTTTAATCCCATATCTAAATATCAATTTACTTACAATTATTTTCAAGTATGATGATAAGTATTCAACCCTTCATTTATCATTTTCTCAATGCTACAATTCCAATTGAGTTTGTGTTGGATATTGATTCCAAGATATTTTTATAAAGGAACTTCATGTAGGTTGTTGTTAGATATGAAAGTATCATATGTGATCTTTTCGGATTTAATGATCATGACTTTTGTTTTGTTAGAATTGACATACCTATCTTGGAACATAAATCTTGGAGGATTCTTAGTTGTTTTCCAAGATTGTAAGGACCCCACACCAAAAGAACAATATCATTAGCATAAAGAAGAAGAGTGATGACTATACTAGTGAGAGAGGAGTAAACGCACCCTGCTTTCTCCAAACACTCTTCTAACTTGTCAATGTATGTGTCAAAAAGGTGGGGAACAAGTAAGTGACCCTTTCTTAACTTAGATATTGTAGTTAATTTCTTCTAACCAATTATCAAAAATTCTAAACTTGGCAATAATGTTCTCATTAAACCTTGTTGTAACAACCTCAACTCAAGAGGAATATTTATTTCTTCCAACCTCTTCCAAAGGTTTTTCCTGATAATAGTATCAAAATATTTTCAGAGTGTATGCTTTTGTGAGAATGTTGAGATTTCTTTTTTATTAAATTTGGAGAAAATCTCATGTAGGTGACAACAATAGGATTTGTTGCTACATTGGCTCCAACAATTTCTGATGAGGAGTTAATGCATCATATATTTGTTGTGAGAGAATTTATGAGTCTGTTTCCATTCACAGCTATAAAATGAAAGCCCATAGAGGCAAATCAGCATGATGAGGAATGTGTAGTGAGGTAGAGCTGAGCAGATGAGAAACTCTGCTATTGTATTTCTCTAGTTGATTAATGAGATTGCCGATGCCCTGTTAGGTGGACGTAGCCCAGATTGGTTGGGTGAACCACGTTAAAATCTGTGTTTTTCATGATTGAATGCTGTGTGTTATTCATTTTATTGTTTTTCCGCTGTGCTAACTTAAAAATTGGTATCGGAGCCAGGTTTCCACCGATCTGCGTGGCTGTGTGGACTTGTTGTCTACCTTAAGCCGTGGTAGCTGCTGTTTGCAGTTGCGTTTGCAGTTGAGTAAAGCCGTAAGCCAAGTCTTGACACAAGCCGTGAACCAAGCTGCCGTCTGTGATAGGATAGGAGCTGCCATCTGTGATATGGATGTGCACAGCACGTGAGCTGAAGGATCGGTATCCGCAGATACATGTGAATGCCAAGAGTCATGGCTGTGTAGAGTCATTGTTTTAACAACGTCGTAAGCTGTGAGGGCCAAGTTCTTTGCTTTGCGTGGATTGATTTGCAGGTTTGCTGTGTGTGGAAAGCTATCTGCGCTGATCGGCAGTTAGACGTGGAAAGTTGTATGTGCATACAGGAGTGTTGTGCACATAAATTGAAGGTGGAAATTTGCTGCGTATTAAGTTATGGAGACTTGCACGAGAAGCGAATTCAAGCCCAGAGTTGTGTGAAGCTACGGTTGAGTAGTCTGTGACCCATGACAGCGTGCAGATTGGGTCTATTGATTCCCGAGCAGCGATTGAGAATGGCAAGCACAGAGAATAGCGGTTGAACACGGAGCTGAAGTCTTGACTCCGTTGAACTGGAGGTGAATTGTGCGTTGAACTTTGACAGCGAGGCCGTGAAGCCATTAGCGTGAATGCAGAGTGTCGTGAGTCAATTTTATGCCATCAGTTTTATAAATATGCCAATCAAATCGATTTTATGCCATCGATTTTGAAGGTTTTTTTTTTTAAATCGATATGTTTTTTATTATATGCTTTTTTAAAAAGGAAAATGCATTTTTGAAAATGCATATGGTAAATCGATAGTTTTTTTTTTCATCGATTTAAAAGAGGGTTTATAAAAGTGTACTATCCATTATATTGAAAAAAGGGTGGCACTTTATTGATTTAAGAGGAGGTGGCCCATTAATAAATCGATTTGTAATTTAAATACCATTCGCATATGGTATTAAGAGGAAAGACATTTTATAAAGTGAAGGGCATTATTTTTTAAATAAAACTTCATTTATTAAAAGTTGCAATTGGAGATTGTTTTTGTGACACAATATGGCAAAAACTCAAAGTGCCCGGTTTGAGATCGAGAAGTTCAATGGAAAAAACAACTTCGAGATCTGGAAAGTGAAGATGTATGATCTACTTGTGCAACAAGGCGTGGCGAAGGCGTTGTTGGGAAAAGCCAAACAGCCTTACACCATGACAGATGATGAATGGAGTGACTTGGATGAAAGAGCACTGAGCGGCATTCGACTGTGTTTGGCGGATGATGTTTTGTTTAACATCGTGTCAGAGAAAACTGTTGCTGGTTTGTGGACAAAGCTTGAAAAGTTGTACATGACAAAATCCTTAACCAATAGGATTCTTTTGAAGCGACAGTTGTACATCTTGTGCATGAAGGAAGGTATGATGATAACTGATCATCTGAATACCTTTAATACTCTCCTGGTGCAATTAGAAAGTATAGAAGTAAAATTTGAATCAGAAGATAAAGCTGTAACTTTATTATGCTCATTGCCCGAGTCATGGGATCATTTTGTTACTTCTATAAGTCTTAGTTCATCAGAAACCCTTGAATTTGATGATGTTGTTGGAGCTTTGTTGTCCGAAGAAACAAGGAAGAGGTCAAATTCAGAAACCTCTACATCAGAAGCAATGATGGTCAGAGGTCGTTCTAAAGAAATACGCTTCAGTAAGCACAACAACTCGCGTTCAAAATCGAAAGGGAAGAAGAGTAAGGTAAAGTGCTGGTTTTGTGGCAAATCTGGACATTTGAAGAAGGACTATTGGAAGAGACAACAAACATCCAAAGGAGACTCTTTGACAGAGAAGAAAGAAGCAAACACAACAGATACAGGTTCGGCATCCATTTCAGGTATGAGTGATGAAGTGTTATCAGTTAGTTTGTCTAATCATTATCAACATTGGTTGTTAGATTCTGGTGCGTCAAATCACATGTGCATTCATAGAGAGTGGTTTAAAACTTATAAATCAATCAATGATGGAGTTGTTTACATGGGAAATGATGTCTCCTGTAATATTGTTGGAATTGGAAGCATCCAGATTAAAATGTTTGATGGGACAAATAAAATTCTAACTGATGTAAGACACGTACCTGAACTAAGAAAAACCTCATTTCACTAGGAATACTAGACACTAATGGATATAAAACCTTTATTCAGGGTGGAGTAATGAAAGTTTATAAAGGAATTTTATTAGTAATGAAAGCAAAGAAGGTTGGAAATATTTTTCAGTTAGAAGGAAGAACAGAGTCAGATCATGCTTCTACAGTATCTGAAAATGACAGTAATTCTATTCGTTTATGGCATCAAAGGTTGGGCCATATGAGCGAAAGAGGATTAAAATTTTTATCTGATCGTAAGTTACTTCCTAGTTTAAAATCTTCTAAGTTAGATTTCTGCAAACATTATCTGTTTGGGAAACAAAGCAAGCAGAAGTTTAAAACTGGAAAACATACTAGTAAGGGAATCCTTGATTATATCCATTCTGATGTTTGGGGTCCATCTCCTACAACCTCATATGGAGGATCGTCATATTTTGTATCTTTTATTGATGATTTATCTAGAAAAGTGTGGGTCTACATGCTAAAGAAGAAGTCTGATGTATTCACATTTTTCAAACAGTTTAGAGCATTAGTTGAAAACATCACTGGAAGAACCATTAAATGTTTAAGAACTAACAATGGTGGTGAGTTTACTTCAAAGGAATTTGATAATTATTGCAAGGACGCTGGGATCGAAAGACATAAAACCACTGTATATACTCCTCAGCAAAATGGATTTGTTGAACGCATGAATATGACTCTTTTAGAGAGAGCAAGAAGTATGCTTAGTAACACCAATTTGCAGAAGGAATTGTGGACAGAAGCAGTTTCTACAACTTGTTACTTGGTAAATCGATCACCATCAACTGCGATAGGATGCAAAATTCCTCAAGAGGTATGGAAAAGTTATCCATGTGATTATTGTAAACTGAAAGTTTTTGGTTGTGATGCATATGCTCTAGTTCTGAAACATCAGCGTTCTAAATTAGATCCTAAATCAAAAAGATATATCTTTGTTGGATATGGTGATGGGACTAAGGGATACAGGTTGTGGGATCCTACTACTCACAAGATCATCATTAACATAGATGTTAAATTTAATGAATCTTCACTTGAAAATCCAGATGCAGATGATAAATTGAAACAGGATAATGTACCTAAGCTTCAACACATTCAGTTTGAAACCAGTTCAAATACTGATGATAGTCCAGATGAACAAGTTTCAGATTCAGATCATGAACAAGTTTCAGATGCAGATCATGAACGTGTTTCAGATGTTGATCATGAAGAAGTTCCTACAGACAATAATCAGCAAATTGGAGAAGTACCAGAAACATCTTTAAGGAGGTCTACAAGAATCAGACGTTTTCCTAGAAGGTATGATGATTATGTTACTTCAGTTGCTTTAACTGCTAACGATGATGAACCTTTGTGCTATCAAGAAGCTGTAGAAGGTTCTAACAGTGGTAAGTGGAAAGAGGCTATGAAGGACGAGATGAAGGCATTAGCCAAAAATGCCACATGGGATCTGGTAGAACTTCCTAAGGACAGGAAAACTGTGGGATGTAAGTGGGTTTACAAATTGAAAAGGGGTATTGATGATACAGAAGACAGGTACAAAGCAATACTAGTCGCGAAAGGTTTTTCTCAGAAAGCCGGCATTGACTTTCATGAGATATTTTCACCAGTTGTAAAAATTGTTTCAATTCGGATTGTGTTAGCATTAGTTGCTTTACTTGATTTAGAATTACAGCAACTAGATGTTAAAACTGCATTTCTACATGGAGATTTAGATGAGGAGATTTACATGGAACAACTGGAAGGATTTGTTCAAAATCACAAGAAGAAATTTGTCTGCAAGCTCAAGAAATCATTGTATGGTCTGAAGCAGTCGCCTCGACAATGGTACAAGAAATTTGATTCTTTCATGATGAGTCAAAATTATATAAGAATTGAATATGATCATTGTGTTTACTTTAAGAAATTAAGTAATGGCATGTTCATTATCTTAGTGTTGTATGTTGACAATATGCTTTTAGCAAGCAAAAGCATAACAGAGATCAACAGGTTAAAGGCTCAGATGGCTAGGACGTTTGATATGAAAGATCTAGGAGCAGCAAGACAGATTTTGGGCATGGAGATTTTCAGAGACAGGAGCAATGGTAAGCTGTGGCTATCACAACAGAAGTATGTTGAGAAGATACTCTTGAGGTTTGGTATGAACAATGTGAAGCTTGTTTCAGTCCCTTTTGCTTCCCATTTTAAGCTTTCTTCAAGTTTATGTCCTAACACTAATGAAGAAAAGGAATATATGTCTCGAATTCCATATGCCAATGTAGTAGGTTGTTTGATGTATGCGATGGTTTGTACTCGACCATATATTTCACATGCAGTTGGGGTTGTCAGCAGGTATATGGAAAATCTAGGAAAAGAACATTGGTCAGCAGTGAAATGGGTGCTTCGGTATCTGAGGGGCACAAGTGATTACTGTATCACTTATAACAGGAGTAGTGAATTTGTTTGCGGATATGTTGATTCCGATTTTGCAGGTGATTTGGATAAGAGAAGGTCAACTTCAGGGTATGTCTTTACTCTTGCAGGTGGAGCTATTAGCTGGATGTCAAAGCTACAGAACATTGTTGCTTTATCCACTACTGAAGCAGAATACATAGTTGCTTCACATGCTTGCAAAGAAGCAGTTTGGTTGAAAGGTTTGTTTGGTGAGTTTGGTAGGTTGCAGGACAACATCAAGTTATTTTGTGATAGTCAAAGTGCAATTCACTTGGCTAAAAATCCTGCCTATCATAGTAAATCAAAGCACATACCTATCAAATACCATTTTGTAAGACAGGTTATCACTGAAAGGGGAGTCTCTCTTGAAAAGGTGCATACAAAGGAAAATTGTGCAGACATGTTCACGAAACCAGTTTTGTTAGAGAAGCTACGATGGTGTCTGGCTTCTCTTGGCTTGCAGAAAAGATAAAAATAATAATGAAATAGGGTATCAGGCTAATTGTTGTCAAGGTGGAGATTGTTGAGATTTTTTTTCTTATTTTTAATTAAATTTGGAGAAAATCTCATGTAGGTGACAACAATACGACATGTTGCTACATTGGCTCCATCAATTTCTGATGAGGAGTTAATGCATCCTATATTTGTTGTGAGAGAATTTATGAGTCTGTTGCCATTCACAGCTATAAAATGAAAGCTCGTAGAGGCAAATCAGCATGATGAGGAATGTGTAGTGAGGAAGAGAGAAACTCTGCTATTGTATTTCTCCAGTTGATTAATGAGATTTACGATGCCCTGTTAGGTGGACGTAGCCTAGATTGGTTCGGTGAACCACATTAAAATCTTTGTTTTTCATGATTGAATGTTGTGTGTGTTATTTGTTTTATTGTTTTTCCGCTGTGCTAACTTAACAGAGAAGAGTGGAGGTGATCAAGAATTGAGAGATAAATAGGTCAAATATGTCTCTTCTCCATTCCCGACCCTGCATCTCTCACCTATTTATCTGTCAACGCTCGATAAAATTATGTATCTATGTCCTGAGGATAAGCCACACTTGTTTTTTTTTTTTTTGTTAAGAACCTTTCTATTTTGTATTTTGTAAAGAGCAAGTTCCTATACATATTCTACTGAAGTTGGTGGCCTCAACCTGCCCATAGGAAACCAGATCTGTTGGCCACCTCATAGAGTTATAAGCCAACCAAAATTGGTATTGTTTTATCCTCCTACACACCGCTAAGATCCCTTGACTATGTCCATAAAATTTACATATAAAACATAAACTATACATGCTATCTTCAAAAAACATACAAAATTTGAAACTATAAAGTATCAATAATCTGATGAATCCACCGGTGCTGGGTCTTTTGCAGTAGACCCTGGCATCTCTACTTTTTGCATGCTCAAAAGCCGATGCTCAATCCTTCCTATTCGCACATTTGCTTGTATTTTCACTTTGGTCATTTCACGCATATCATGTTTCATCTGCTGCAGTACAAAGATCATTGAGGAGTTGGCTTCATTTTCTTGCATACTTAACAACGCTTTTGCTAATACACACTTGAATTTCCAATAAGTCTTAACCGATTGTTGAAATAGTGAAACTTTGCCTCTTGTGTTTCCTGGGTCTGAAATGAAGTCCATTCTAGCCTTTTGTTCTTTAAGTGCATCATCATCATCATCACTTTCTTTCTCCCAAACTTGAATGGTTTTCCGAATGTGCATGGGGGTCCCTCAATCATAAATGTTTGCTAGGTGTTAAAGAGTCTACTTACTACTCTTTCTACCACTTTTACTTGGACCAGCTACCTAATTTTGTTGAAGCTTCTTCCCTTTACCTATGTCTTTACAAGAACCATTTTTGCCTTTTGTCATTCTGCCCTGGTAGAGACTGTCTATTATTGCAAATGACAGAAACCTTGTATTTCGAAAGGGAACAATCATACAAAACTTAGATTTAATAAGAAATTGCAGATAATTCTGATGACTCTAATCATTGAAGTAGTGTTGTTGCAAACCAATCCGTCGAAAATTAACAATTTGTGTTTTCCCATTTGCAACTTTCAGCGAGCATTGGATTAACACTAAGAAATTTTTTCTCAAAGAAAACAAAATATATTCAGTACCTCGAAATTGAGAAGGCAATGAATACTCAATTCCTCGAATTTTATGACTGACCCTATGAAGGCGCAACAGAAGATAACAAGACTTCCCAGTCCAGACACATAAAAAGATTTGTATACAGGGAGACTTCCCAATCCAGACGTATAAATAGATTTGAAGACCAGAAGACTTTCCAATCCAGACGCATGAGCAAGTTTGAAGACAATAAGACCTCAAATTATAGACTGGAACACTTATATGATTTAATGAGATATTGGTAGTGCAAACCTAGGAATACCTACAATAAACTCTACCCCTAATCTTCTGATACCCAATAACATGATCATTCAGATACTTGTGGATAAGAAGATAAAGCTCTACCAAACCATTGAAGACCATGAGAAGAGAATTCCAGAACATACAACCATTATCATCAGAAAAACACGAACCGAACCAATGCAATTTTACAGAGATGAGGATTTGTTAATGAGGACCGGGAGGGCTGCGAAAGCATGGATCAATTTCCAGCTCAGCCCCCTCTGCCATTACATGCAAACCATAACCAACAAAAAAGCTAACATTGCATGAGAAATGAATAGGAAAACCAATTTTGAAACATAGAATGACAGAAACTAGGACATACCAAATATTCGACCTCCCGCTAAGCTGAAATTCCTCTGTCGCAACTTCCTCCCAAATTGTAACTGTTGTTTGGAAGAATGCAATACAACCAAGAAAACTTACCATATGCGTTCTCTTACCCCGCAACCAATTTACTTTCCCACTCTCTGTTTTACATTTATGAGATGGGTTGTTACGTGTATTGATCATTCAATGAAATTCATGTGGGTACGCTTACCACTGCTTGTCCTTAACTATTACCTGGTGGTCAGCTGACAAGCCTCCTCGCGTGGCATTGTCCTGCTGCCATCTTCCATTCCTTGACACCCCGATCGGGGGATAAGCCACACTTGTTGGCTTGAAATGTCTACCATAAAAATTTTGATGAGAGTAATCCAGAGATGCGAGAAGAAAAATATCAAAATATTTTTTAATTTAATGAAACAATGAAATAAACTAATTTTATTATTACAACACTTCTTTACAATGATCTTGAAAGTAACAAAGGTGCACACTTAAATACTATCTTTTATGTTTAATCTTTAACCATTTTATCATTAGCTTTACTATCATAATTTTAAAATTATGTTATCTACATTCTAATTTTTAATGAATGAATAAATTAATAAATTAATTATCTTTAAACATATAGGAATAAAGTATATGATTAAATTTAATTCTCTCCTCAATTTCCAAAAGGGTTTAAAAAATACTTTTATTTTTCCCAAAATAAGATGAGGGTTTAAAAAAAAAAAAAAATATTATTTCCAAAATAAGATGAGTACTTTTTTTTGGTAATATGTTTTAATTATAAGAATTTTTATTATCTAAATCAAATCACAATAAAAGGATTTGAACATTTCATTTTTTAGTTACCATAGACTTGCATTATTTCAATCACTAATTGAGCTACCATTTGGAACATTACTAAAAGAAAATTTTAATAAAATATTAATAATTAAATTTGGTCTCCTCGTGGTATAATGAGGTGGTTGTCTCACTGGGATGTTATACCTTCCATCCCCTTTCAAATCCCAAGGGGGATACCCGTTGGAAGGATAGGCATCCCATATATCTAGGGAGGTTGCTAATTCCCCATCAACCATTAGAACAACAAAATTTTAATATAAACAACAAATAATTAAATTCATAATATTTTAATTACAATAATATTAATATTTAAACTATTTTTAAAATAATCATATAATAATTTAATAATTTAATTAATTCTAAAAAAATATTTATATAATATATATTGAAGTGGAAATATAAATATTTAATATCAAATTAAATTAATGATGATGATGATGATGATGATTAACGTCAACTAAGAAAGAAGCGCTCCAAGATCGCTATAGGTGGGTTGGCTTAATAGGTCAAGAAGATTGGAAGTGTGGTAGATGTTAGGGAATTGAGAGTAGATGTGAGTGAGAGTTGGGAAGTCTAAAAGGAAGTGCTTTTCATCTTCCACTTGCTTAGTATTGCAAATCTGACAGATTCTATCATTCCAGGGAGTCTTGGGAATAGACCATTGCCCCGTCTCACTCTAAAGCTCATGAGAATTAGTTTTGATCCTAGCATTTTTCATTTTTTTATTAGTGTTGATCAACAGAGAGATAGTTCTAATTATCAAGGGTGGGGTTGATCACCTCCTTATAGTATCGAAGCTTTCTTTTACCCTCGAGCTCCTAATCCTCCCATAGCTTGTCCTCAAACTTGGAGGTAATAGTATTTTTGACACTATCTTTGCTTCCCGTACTGAGCTCTTCCTTAATTCCCCAATGGTTGAGCGAAGATTGGGCATCCTTATGCCACCCGCACTTGAGGCGAAAGTGGGGCTTTTGACTAAATTTAGAGGCAATTTTGGGTAGCCTTTTGGATTCCATGATGTAAAGCTTCTTCTTATACAGTAGATATCTAAACATAGTCGTACTTTCAATGGGGGACAAACCAACTTCGATCAAGAGGATAGGATAGAGACTATTTCCCTTAACCTTTAGGTTGTAGGTTATGAATTGTTTTTGGATCATCTCAATCTTCCTCCATGACTCTCTGGATATACTGCAACCCCAAACTTTACATATGTATAAGATAACAGGGATGACAAGAGTCTCAAAGAGGAACCTCTTTTTACTCCAAATGTAAAGATCTACTAACTTACAATTGTTTTCAAGCTCATAATAAGCTTTTGAACCTCCAATAATCCTTTTGAGGCTAAAATTCTAATTGACTTAATGAGGGAAGTCAATGCCCAAATAAATAAATAAGAAAAAAACATTTAAAATAAAATTTTATCTTAATATATTTATTTTTCTTGAAATTCATATAACACACTTTCCTAAAATATTTTGAAAGTTTTAATAACAAATTTTTTTAATTAAGTTTGAATAATAAATTTTTATAATTCGAAATTACAATCAATTAAATAGAATTAAACATACTTATTTTTAACAAAATTCTTTTTAAATTTAGAATTTTTAATAAAAATATAAAATGAATGTAAATAAAAAATTCTTTATTCAATCCCAAATGTTGATCTATATACCTTCACAAAGGTAGAAACACAATTAATTACTAATTCCACTATTATTATATATATTAAACATAATTTTTTGTATTATTTATTTCTTGATACACACTCTATAAAGACTTACACATATAGTCAAATAAAGAATTATAAAGACTTACACATATAGTCAAATAAAGAATTAAGGATATAATATTCATAGTTTTTTTTATTTAAAATGTTTTTTTGAATATATAAATAGATTTAACTATATGAAAAACACTAAAAATAATAAAATTATACAAATTTCACAATTAAAAATTAAAAATTGTGATTGCTGAAATTGAAATTGAAAATAAAAAATATAAAAATATAATTTTAATTTTAATTTTTAATATATAATTCTACAAACAATATGAAACTAAAATATAAGTCTATAATAAATTTAAATGTGTGTGTGGGGATGAGCGTATATGTATATTTTCCTGTGTAAGTGCAGTTTACTTAGCCATCACAATTATGTGAAGTATTGTATAAACTAAAATATCCAAAAAAATTTAGTTCGTCATTATAATAATATGAAATATTGTATAAACTAAAATATTCAAAAAAATAATAATTAGTCATTATAGTAATATTGTGTAAACTAAAATATCCAAAAAAAAAAAAAAAAAAACAATTAATTAATCATTATAGTAATATGAAATATTGTATAAATTAAAATATCCAAAAAAATAGTTAATCATCATAATAATGTGAAATATTCTATAAACTAAAATACCCAAAATAGCCCTGCCCCAAAATAAACCAAATTCAAATACCAAAAGTAGGCCGAGAGAGAAAGAGACAAGTTGTGACCATCCTTACTTATTCTGGTTTCCTTTAACTACCAATAAATATATATATATATATATATATATATATATATATATTTATTTATTTATTTTATTTTATTTTGTTATAAACTTAGTCCAAACAAATCACCTCATAAGTTAACCTCAATTGGCTGGTCTCCCCATCATGAGATTGCCAATCGGATTGAACATCTGGTAGTCTTTCTGGCAAAACATGGGCTTTACCAGTACAAAATCGAATAGGATATCGAGTATCAAATTGTTGGATACTCTGGGCCACAACTTCCCCATCACAAACTTCAGCGGAAGAAAAAATAAAAAGGAACAGTGCATTCATTTTTCCATCACAACCTTCAGCGGAAGGAAACATAAACAGGAACAGTTCATTCATTTTTCCAATTTTGGGTGGCGGGGTTTAACGCTGAGAGTTCGAATTTGCTGTTCATGGTATTGAATTTAGAGGTACAACAATTGGGTTTCATAAGATCTCGTTAACACTTCGTGTTATTCTACATAATTTTTGTGTGCCAGAGATCGAAGAAGATCTCATCCTTTCCACTTTATATTCTTAGATACAACTGATGACAGTTTGAAGCTGCAGGCATATTCTTGACTACATCCGTTCATAGTTTATTTATAGATTAAATGATATTGATATGAGCATGTATTTTGATTTTGACCATGCCCGGATATTATTATTGATTCAACTGATCATGTCTATCGATTCTGAGCATACCCAGATAGCATATTTGATTCAAACCTGGCATGTTTATTGATTCTGTACATAAACATATCATCCTTTTAATGCAAACGTGGTATGTTTGCTGGTTGATTCCGAACATACCAGATTGAAACTTACCATATATATATTGATTCTTTGTGTGTTGAATTGATTTTTGGATTGAAATATTGATTTATAGAAAGCCCAATGCGTGCTTTTATCAAATTTTGTTGTTACATATTAGACTCTGAACCTTACATAATTGTCACTTTGAATTCAGAAGCAATGGAGAATCCATCTGCTGCTCCTTTTAGAGGAATTCTAAGAGACGTTAGAGGAAGGCTGCCCTGTTACAAACAAGATTGGGTTCAAGGACTCAATGCAGGAATCAGGTCATATTATGAGTTTTTTCGATTTAGATTTTTCAAACGTTTGTATATGTGATGATCTTGCTGGATCATAAGCCTGCAGGGCTTTTAGCATCGTTGGGATATTACCCATAAAAGAAAGATTAGCCAGGCATCTCAGAACTTTGTTTTCTTCATGTTATAGATCTCAAGTTTTTTCTGTAATATTGAGTGTTTTGGCTCACTGTATTCATTTTCATACATGGCAGAATTTTGGCGCCAACCACCTACATCTTCTTTGCTTCGGCTCTTCCTGTTATAGCATTTGGGGAACAGCTTAATAGAGCCACGGGTAGCTTTTAGTTTTCTTTATTGGCTTCAGTGTCAATGTAAAATCTAATTTCTTCTCTCGTAAATATATCTAAACGTTCTGCTATGTATATGGTATTGTTAGATGGGACCTTAACTGCTATTCAAACACTGGTCTCTACTGCTATTTGTGGAATCCTACACGCTATTTTTGGTGGACAACCCCTGTTAATTATTGGAGTTGCAGAACCCACTGTCCTCATGTATACATACATGTATAATTTTGCAAAAGGCAGAGATGATTTGGGACATAAGCTGTTTCTTGCATGGGCAGGATGGTAAGCACGAATACTTACAATAACAAAAAGACCAACATCTGCATAGATTTTTTGTTTTTTCCAATCAGATTCAAAGATTAAGATATGGAAAAACATAATATGTATTTGACAGTTTGCTTGGAGGAGCTTTTGGTATTGTGTTCCATGTATTTTGCATTTTCAGAGATACATATCTTGTATTTGTATTCCCATTTTCTGCAAGGTATAGAGCTATATAGAGATGTATAAATCGTCTGTTCTCTCTGCTTTTATGGCATCCGGTGGATCTATTTTGGGATTTCAACAAAAGTGATGGACGATTGGTGTGCAGGGCTTGTATGTGGACGGCGTTGCTTTTATGCCTTCTAGCTATTTTCGGTGCCGGTTCAATCATCAACAGGTTTACAAGAGTGGCTGGAGAGCTCTTTGGCATCTTGATTGCTGTCTTGTTCACGAAGGAAGCTATCAAGGCATGTGCACTTACCATCCCTGTATTTGGGTGCCAAGTTTTCACTATTTTGCTGAAATTCCCTATTAAAAGAATCCCGTTGAAACTGTGTTTTCAGGGTTTGGTAGATGAATTTCGTATACCTGAAAATGAGAACCCCGATGTCGATCAGTTCAAATTTCCATGGCGTTTTGCAAATGGGTTATTTGGGCTTGTTTTATCTTTTGGTCTCCTGCTCACAGCCTTAAAAAGCAGATTGGCTCGATCATGGCGATATGGCACAAGTAGAGTTTCTTCCTTTCTTACAGCTGGCAATTTAGAATCTATGATAATGATATAATTTATGGTTTATAATAATCCAACGCATAACTTTGTCAACAGGTTGGTTGAGAAGTTTCTGTGCAGACTACGGAGTACCTCTGATGATTGTGGTGTGGACAGCAATCTCATACAGTGCAAATGATAGTGTACCCGCTGGAATTCCTAGAAGGCTTTCTAGTCCTAATCCCTGGGCTACTGGAGCTTCATCCAATTGGGCAGTAATTAAGGTGATTGGAAGCCCATTTATTCTTAGGATAATAGTGAACCTTCTTGTTTTTATATAACCACGTATTCAATTATGATCTTTTTAAGTGTTGAAATTAAACTGGCAATCTTGGCAGGATATGCATAAAGTTCCACCCCTCTACATTCTAGCTGCATTTATCCCTGCAATTATGATATCAGGGCTGTATTTTTTCGATCACAGCGTGGCAGCTCAAATGGCTCAACAGAAAGAATTCAATTTGAGAAATCCATCGGCTTACCACTACGACTTACTTTTATTGGGTATTATGGTGTGTGTTGTGGTCTGTCTCTAAGATTAAATTTTGATTTCCAATTGATATTTGCACCTATGCTGATCATTGATGTTGGAATTGAATTTTCTACAATTTATTATGGGTTGGATTCCCTTAATTCAGGTCTTTATATGTGGATTACTTGGGATTCCTCCGTCTAATGGGGTATTACCGCAATCCCCAATGCATACGAAGAGTCTTGCAACTCTGAAGAGACAGGTTGGTAATGTACTTATTAAGCACTAAAAATAGGAATTCTCCCCCCTTCGATTTACATTGTATAATAGGAAGTCTAATCACAATATTTCATTTGTGTCCAGCAAAATGTTTCATATTTTTCATCCTTCCCATATTAACGTTTTAAATGGGGGTATTCCATCTTTTTACTCAGGTGGATCCAACTTAGAAAATTAAAAATCTTTACACACTCCTTGCTGATTTATGAATACAAGCTGGTCTTCACCCAGTTTATTGCGTACTTGCAGTCCCTTTAAAATCATATGCGATTGTTGCTTACTTATAAGTTATTAGAATGGTCATGAAGACATATGTTCTTCCTTTGAACAGTAAATAGAACCTGATCTAGATACTTTGGATGCAGATAGTGCGGAAAGAATTGGTAGAGAATGCTAAGGAAAGCATGCAGAAACAGGCTAGTGTGTCAGAGATTTATGACAATATTCAGCAAGTATTTACAAACATGGAGATGAATAATTTCCATCAACTTCCAAACCCGGTATGTTTGAAAGAGCTTGACATTTTTCCAAAAAAAAAAGTTTGTCTAGGGTCTTTATCTAAATAATTTGTTATCCCTATCTTTACTAGTCAGGGGTATTTCATTTAGCAAATTAATATTTCCCTGTATTTTAGGGCACCTGTAATCCGGAGGAATCGTTCCAAATAAGTATATTATATTAAAAACAGAGTTTTCGAAGAATGGTGCAATTTAAATACAAATATGTTGCTTTTAATATGTGTGGACTTGCAATTCTTGATAGTAAATTACATGTATCTCTCAGTTCTCCTCGTTTCAGTCAATCTTATTTCTTCGGTAATTAGCAATATTCCTCTTCAGACAACCTGGTATTGGTTTCGTATCGGAAGGGATATTCCTGGACCTTGCATCACCCTTGTGCCTTTTCATATTAATTAGAATGGAGGTACTGAAGAGTTTATGCCAATTGAAATGGTGTCTTATGTATTGTTTGATTGGCATTACAGTCACTGAAGCAGCTGAATGAGTTAGAACAATTTAAGTCTATAGACTTGAGGGGCCTGGACACCAATATGAATGGAAATGCTTTCGACCCTGAAAAACATGTTGATGGTTTGCTTCCAGTCAGAGTTAAAGAGCAGAGGCTGAGCAATTTAGTCCAATCCTTGCTTGTTGGTATCTGTGTGGCTGTGATGCCTGTTATCAAAAAGGTCCCTACATCTGTATTATGGGGCTACTTTGCTTACATGGCAATAGAGAGTTTACCAGGGAATCAATTTTGGGAGAGGTTTCTTTTTTTCTTTATTACACCATCAAGGAGATATAAGTGAGTCCCCAACTTCTCTGTGAGGTCTTTTGGATAATCTAAAGATTGAGTATTGGATAGTCTGCTTCTTGGAAGGTTAACTAAATTCTGATGAGAGCCTGAAACTTTCTAAATGGCAATTATATCTGCAGGGTGCTCGAGGATGTGCATGCATCATTTGTTGAAACCGTACCGTTCAAGACCATTGCAAAATTTACACTGTTTCAGCTTCTTTACCTACTGGTATGCTTTGGCATAACATGGATACCTATAGCAGGAGTACTTTTCCCTGCCCCATTCTTTTTGTTAATCCCCATCAGACAGCATATTCTTCCAAAGCTATTTGAACCTGAGCATCTAAGTGAACTAGATGCAGCTGAGTATGAGGAGAGTGAAGCCCTTCCTCATCACCCACGTAGCTCCATATTGTTGGTATGTACCTTATGAAGCATATTTCCGAGAGCATTGCATCAGAATATTAAACTACTTGGGCTTTTTATTTATCTTGGTGGATATTTTCTGTAGAGTTGAAGTCAATAATTCAGTTTTAGGATTTTTAATGCTTATGTCTTGACATTCCCCTTCTGTAAATACAGGAGCCTGAGGCAAATGTGATAGACAGAATGGAAGAGATTGAGGAAGATGTTGATGATGCTGAAATTTTGGATGAAATAACTACTAGAAGTCGTGGCGAATTGAAGCACCGTCCTGTAAAATTCATACCTATTATTGAACATCTTTGGAAAAAGTCTGATTTGTGTTTTATTTTGGTAAAAAACGCAAAGTCATTCTTTTGGAAATTGTCTTAATAAGTGTTTCTCATAAAATTGCATAGGCTGAAGGGAAACTATCCAATTTGAACAGAAAATTTGAGTTTCAAAATTTCAAGAAAGGTCTTTTTTTGTGTAAATAGATCTCTGATTTAACTCCACTCCTAGGAATGGGCACTCTCATAAATCTTTGATTTAACCTTACTCATAAGAATGCACTTCTCAAGTAAACAGAGCTATGTGATAGATGAGATGGATTTGGCTGATGGATTGCTCATATATGTCCTCTTATTGCAGGTTCACGTTGAGGATCGGAATCAAGTGGTCTAGATCTGAAGGGAAAAATTACTTTTACATGTAAGGGCAACACCATTGAAGGGCCTTTTCAGGTTATACTAGTGAATGCACACTGCTGACTGCATATGTAGAATTGTTGCACTTGGATAGTGTTGCTGACATAAAGCAAGGTGAACCAATATAAATTAGTTATGTAATTAGATTTTTCTGCCATAAAATGGGACCATTCTTCAAATTCTTTTCTCATAGAAGCATCAGGAAAGGAAATGCTGCAACGAGGAGCTCAAATTTTTAAATTCAGTTATTGTTTTTACTGCGATTTTTTTGGAGTTTCTCGTATTGGAATGAGGGAAAAAATTTTGAGGTGAAATTTTGATTTCTGTTATTTAAACTGGTTTTTTCACTATATATAGGGATTCAACACCTTAAAAAACCCTAGGATACTTTAATTGTGCAAGATTATTCATTGAACTAATGTTTTCAATGAATTCCTACCAAATTTTTGAAAAATTAAACCAAAAAATCCAAAAAAAATCAAAAAAAAAATCCCACTAAAAACAACTCGGTTATGTACACGCATGAAATGATATGACAAGGTTGGTCAATACATCGACGGCCAAAGTCTGTGCCTCAGCCTCTTTGACTGTCGGTAAATATTGAAATGATCGATTCGCGAAAACGAGGGTGAACGAATATGAGCTTATTGACTTTGAAGCCTGCATCAATCACGTAATGTTATTTAATAGTTTATTATTAGACTACTGGATGAATTAAATGTGAAAAAGATATCTAGTTGTTTTTAGTGTATTTTTTTGAAGTTTTTCTAGTGTATTTTTTGGGTTTTATTTTTTTTAAATTTCGCAGAAATTTATTGAAATCATAAGTTTGATGGGTAACTTTGCACAATAAGGTTCTAGGAATTTTTCAGGATGTTGAATCCACATATATAAAGTCTAAAAGCCTATTTAAATAACACAAATCAAGATTTCACGTCGAAATTTCCCACAGAATTTCAGCACAAGAAAGTCCAAAAAATAACAATAAAGACAACTCTAAAAGATATTAGTCTTTATCATATTAACTATTTAAAATATTTTTTTCATATTAATAATACATTATTAAAATGTTTTAATTATTTACTAAAATAAAAAACTAAATTGTTGGCTTTATATGTAATTAATATTGAAATATTAATTTAATAGAATTTTGTTATTTATTTTTTAAATGTTTGTTGTATTTTATATATCATTGGTATTGAAATATATTTTTTTAGTGTTTTCTTTTTAAGATGTTTGTTGAATTTATTTAAGTATTTTATATATATTGATATTCAATTATTTTATTTAAAATAGATATTGAAATATTATGTATTTTTTTAAGAGGTAGTACATGCTTTTGACATAGATCAATCTTATTTCATATGAGAAATATTCATATTTATGTCTTTAAGGGACTTTTAGGCAACTAGGGTCTAAGTCATTACAAGGATATACTACTCATTATGAAATACATAGAGTTGATATTGAAATATTTTATTTGAAGTGGACATTGAAATATTTTATTTACAATTAGCAATGAAATAATTTTTTTATTTATATTTTTTTCTAAAATATTTTAAGTTGGACACACACACTGCTTATATATAACATTGAAATATGACATACATACATATATACATAATAATCATCCATTGTGTTAGTAAGAGACACCACACCCTTGTAGTTGCTTCGTTGACATAAGGATCATGGGATGTTGCAACTTATATGCAATTACAAAGTAGCATGCACAACCAATGTGGATAACACACAAAAGGAGATGATATTTAATAGGTATAGAAGTTATTCTAAGGGACCACAAGATTAGCATATATAATTGTTGTTTCACACACATACCCCTGAAAGGAAGAGAGGAAGGTTGATCAAGCAAACATATTCACCCTGCAACCAATAACTCATTATGTGTAATATTCCTAATGGAAAATTTACAATGATAACAAAAAGCATGCAATAAATTTCAACACAATTTTTCAACAAACACCTATAAAACAAAAATGCTCCAAACACACCAAAATGGGCAAATTTTACTATAAGATCTTGCTAGAGTACAATATGAAATAGGAAATGTTCACGTCATTCTCGCTCACCCGGATCTGATGGTACCCTGAGCATTGATCTATCTTGGAGAAGTACTTCACTCCCCTAAGTTCATCCATCAGCGCGTCAATACATGGAATGGGGTACTTGTTCTTCAACGTCCTCTTGTTGAGGGCCCCGTAGTTAATGCAAATGTGGAGGGTCCCATCCTTCTTCTTCACCAACACCATAGAAGAAGCGAAGGGACTTGAAATGGGTCGAATGTGCTCCAACCTCATCAAATCCTAAATGACTCTCTCAATCTCATCTCGATAGGCTTTGGGATGCCTATACGGGGTCATGATAACTGCATGCACCTCCTCCTCCAACTCTATAGTGTGCTCGAATCCCCGGTCTGGTGGCTTGCCTAGAGGGATCTCCCCCAAAACCCCCTGGTGCCTCTCCAATAAGGCTAATATGTCTGGGTGCACTAGTCATGATTGAGCCCCTCCATCCGAAATCCTCAACTCAACCGCCCACTCTATGTCCCCATGTTGTAGATCTACCTCCATCTGGTGTGCTGAGGCTGTCTGGGGTGTGTTGAGACTGTATGTCCCCTCAGCAAAACTAGCTTCCCATCTGGCCCCACAAAATCCATCTCTAGATTTTGCTAGTCAGTGGAGACCGTGCCTAATGAGTAGAACCACTGGACACCCAACACCACGTTGTTGTCTGAGACATCAACTATAAAAAAGTGGTCAATGGCTGAGTAGTTCCCCATCACCACGGTCAACCCGGGAATGTACTTCGTGCATTGCATGGCCCGATCTCCTGGCACCAATACGGAGAACCCCTCAAATTTCTTTGTGTGGATGCCCCTACGCCCCACCATCTAGGCATGAATAAAGTTGTGGGTGGCCCCACTGTCCACAAAGACTGAAACTCGTTGTCCCTATATCGCTCCCCTGATCTTGAGTGTCAAATACTTCAGAACTCCTTTAAGTGAAGCAAGAACTCTCCCTGATGGGGAAAATGGCCCCCCTCTAGGTTGTGGTGATGGTGGTGCTCCCCCTCATGATGGTCCTCCCTCATCTCCCATATCTGCTCCAATCTCAAACCCCTTGTCCGAATCATTATCCGAATACACCTCAATGTAGTGGGCCTTGCCCTTGGTGCACTTGTGCTCGAGTGCCCAATGCTCCTGACACGTAAAGCATAGTTTCCTCCTCCTAAAGTCCCTCCAAGTCTCCTTGTCCATCTGACCACGTCCTCCATCCCTCTGGGGTGGTCTAGTGTCTCGGTTCCCCTGTGGGGCAGTGGGTCTAGTGGGGAAAAAGGCCCGAGTATTGGGCACTGCATCAATCATATCTCGGGTCTTGGAGATAGCATCTGTCAAAGATGTGGGCTTGTAGGCCCTCACCCAACCACACAATGGATCTTCTAGCCCCTCCATAAATAGCATGATCAACTAGGCCTCCGAAATGTCAGTCACCATCAATGACAGTCTCTAAAACTCTGTAATGTAGGTCTCCACGTTGTCAGTTTTCCTCAGGTGGGCTAACTCCTTGAAATGTAACTCTGGGTCCTTTCTCTCAAACCTCTCCAACAACCTCTGGGTGAACTCTATGTAAGAAGTGATGTGAATTTGTCGCTACCTGATTAGCCCATGGTACCACCACTCATGGGCATCCCCCTCCAAGTGAAGAGTGGAAAAGTTTGAAATATATGTCTAGCTTCTGGACCCAAGCTCTAGTCGAACTCTTGGCTGACCCATCGAAGCTAGGGAGTACGACCTTCCTTGTTATCTTCTGTGCCTCCTAGTTAGAGGATCCCCCTATGTAATGTGCTCTAACCCCGGTAGTACGTCTCTCCTTGAGATGTATGTACTCCCCAAAATACATCACATGCTTGATTGTGCCATCCAACCCCTCATACTCATCAATACCCGATGCAATAGAATTGAGCAAGTCTACAACCGGGTCTGGCTCCTGCTTTGGTTTTGTCTCATCCATAAAGTGAAGCATAGTGAGACAATCAGCCTGCCCACGTTGGGGGGTGTGTGGGAGCTGATAGGTACGTCTGCCCCCTCCTTCTCTCGAACCCCCATCACTATGGACCTTCCCTTCATGCCTTCCATTCGTCTGTAGCCCCATCACTTGCTACATCATATCCATCATAGGCTGCTTTTCCTCAACATTTATTGGTTGGTTCTCAATAGCTCTTCCAGAACTTGGTTTTGGATCACCTTCCTGGGTTTCTCATTGTGTCCTTGGTTATCCATATGGCTCCTAAGATGGTCCACCTCAGTATCTGAAAAGGGGTCAATTTCCACCTCTCTACCTCTGCCCCTGTCTCTGCCTCTATGACGATAGACTGCTCCTGTGAATGGCCATGTCATCACCTACTCTCAAGACCACAATTGGCCAAGAACATGCTCTGATACTACTATAATATTCCTAACAAAAAATTTACAGTGATAGCAAAAAGCATGCAATAAATTCCAACACAAAATTTTTCAACAAACACCCATAAAAAGAAATGCTCCAAACATGTCAAAATGGGAAAATTTTATTATAAGATCTGGTTGGAGTACAATATGAAATAGGAAATATGCACCTGGGCTTGCACAAGGCAAGCTACAAGCCTCATGTGGATGCTTTAACAATGCCCAACTATTGTCAGAATCTGCCCACTAGAAATCTGTGTTGGCCTTGTATTTTCTACATTGTTGGTTGTGTTGAGACCCTAATTTGACCCCTCCAATCTGACCAAAAAATTCTAATAAATTAATTTTGGAATCCTTGTCAAAAACCCAGAAAGGTTTTTCCTTGGTTTTTACGCTCCAAATGGACCCCAAAATCCTTGGCCCCCTCCACAAGCAGAAAACAAGAACCGTGACAGGTGCTGGAATGACTGTCCCAAAATGGCCAGAAAATTATTTTCAATTCCACCTGAAACCAACCCAAAAAAACCCAGCTCTCAAAACCCCTTCACAACCCATCCTACAATCTGGCCTCCATGGTGACTATGTAATCTCTGGATAGGATGGCGCAGTCTCTCCTCCAGAAAATCGATTTGTTGTTTTGTGCTAAATTCTACCCATGTAAATCTTCCTCCTCTACCCTAGATTGGATCAGAAATTACTGTGGCAATGCTACAACTCCAAGCTCCTGCTTTTCCTCCTCAAATCTTTGTGTGGATCCTTGAACTGTGTCCCAATTGGCCAAAAAATTTACCACCTTTGTGGCCCTCTCTCCAACTCCTAAAACTGATGCAATATCCTTCCTAGGGTGGCACTCGGAGTCCACCAAAGAAAGGTTGAGCTTCCTCCTTGACAAACTCTTGTGTTCAACAATAATATGTAACTTCGCTAAACAACTATAGCAACACTTCAATTTTCAAATTATTAAAAGGCCTCAAATGTTTTTGCCCCTCTCCTATTTATAATTGTTGTTCATTGCCTCCATGTGGGCCCCTCACTAGGAAATTCGAACGTCTTCCCTTGGCTATACAATTTCTCTCTCCCCGATGAGTGCGTAATAGTTGGGGAGGTGGCCCCCACATTCCACTAAGGCATACATTTCGACCCCCTTGTCCTATGTTTCCTCTCCAAAATTGTATTAGGCCCCCAAAATTAGCAAAATGGAAAAATTGTGGTGCTATTGATAAAATTATTTAGGAACGGACATACATTATGTTAGTGGGAGACATCACTCCCCTATGGTTTCCTCCATGAGCATAAGGATCATGGCATGTTAAGGCATATATGAAGCCACATAACTACCCTCACAACATGGTATAATATCCAATAGGATATGAGATTAAACCATTGTAGAAGTTATTCCAATGCACACCTAGATAATCATATTTGATTGTTATCTCATGCGTGTGCATCCACACAAAACATCCTACAGAGGAGGAGGGAAAGATCAATACAACAAACATACTCATCCTATAACCAATCAACCATTATGTTATTAGGATAAGTTCCCATTCAGTTGTCCCCATTGGCTTAAGGATCATGATTTGTTAAGAGTTATATGCAGTCTAAAACCTTCCTTCACACCAATGTGGGGTAATGCATATGAGGAAAGGATATTTTATATTTGTTGATGTTATTCCAAGTTACCATAAGAAAAAAATTAAGCAAGTGAGTGCTCATTTTTTGGTAGAAATTAGTAACTACCTCTTGTGATAGAACCAATATGTAATGTATCGAGTTCCTCCTACCCCCTTGAGAAACACAGTATTTACCTATCCACGTTATCTTAATTTAAACAATGATCTTGAAAACACCATTGAATATCTTGAATCTTGTCAGTGTCTCAACATAATTCAACTGGGCTCCTTTGAAAATAGAATAATAATAGAACTTAAACAAATATTCAAATCATAATGAAAGAAAGAATACTTAGCTCAAAAAAGGGATTGTACACCATGATAATAATTGAGCAAGGAAATTCAAGATGTATATTGGAAAAACCCTAATGGAGAAAAACTCATTTCAAACTGTTATCTTGCATGAATATCGAAAAAATACCATGTTATAATATCATGTGATAAACCTTTGTAATGCTACACTCAATCTACCACTTTGCCACCTTTCTTTTAGCCTCTACCAATCTTAGCCTCGTGAAGTTCCTCCATCTTTTATCACTCGATGAATTCTTTCATTTACCTATTTGATTAGGCAAGGAAATTACATGGCACATTGTAGTTGTTATAATACTAATCGATAATGCTACAATTATCAAAGTTTATTAGTGAAGGAAAACCAAAAATCTAGTAAAAGTTTGTCTCTAATAGAGTGTATCAACAACATAGTCTTTCATATGACATCATAACCATATTGGTATAATAAACCATGGTTATTGTTGGAATATAATGTAATGTTTCCTAGTAGCTACACATGTTGTTATACAAAATGTCATTATAGTGGTTGCAAGAGCATTGTTTATGGAGGATTTTTCATTTATAAGCAGACATAATTAGACTATTTGAAGTTTCTCAATACCTCATTATTTGGCTCAATATTGTAGTTACTCACTCACAATTTACAAAATGAATTTATCTTGCATTCATCATGGGATTTTATCTCGGATATGTTTTTTTATTAAAGACTACGTCATTAGTGCAATCGGTGTACTAGAGGCTGGTGAAATGTGTGTTCAATAAATAGGGTATATCCACACAGATCAAACATCTTAATCACTCACACAAACATATCACATTATGTCTAGAACATAATTATCACTATCATATTAGTTAGTTATTGAATCATACTAGCGAAACACGCTTTACCTAAAGAAACATTAGACCAAGTTGATTTTATCTCAATTTTAAGTGTATATCCTAACATTTTTGTTAAAAACAAGGGATAGGATTAAAGGATTTACAAAAGTGACACAATAGTAGAAAGAAGTGGGCATTAGAGCTTATCCCCCCTTAATATCAAATTCTTGAATGAAAAAGAATAAATCACTATATAATTTGTTACAAATTTTGGTACTCTCTAGGTGGAAAAATTGGACCTATTGGCTTGTAGGACCCATTTTAGAGGTAGGTCCTACATTGGTGACTTGGGTTTAAAAACATTCTAAAGCTAGTTTTAGAACTTAAATAGCCTTTTTGGTGTTAAAATTTTATGAACAATATTCCTACCATCGTGATGTTGTTTTACACATCAAGAGATTTCCAATGGTGCAAAGATCACCTCAACCAAATTTTTTATGTGGAAATTATGTCTCCTGCAAGTTTACCTATCCTATTGACCACCATGATATTGATTGAATGCCACATCAACTCATAATACCCACACATGTGGAGCTAGTCACATGTGGACTTTCAAAAATATTCTAGGGGATCCAAAATTCTAACATTAATTGTGGGTTGAGGCATGCGAAAACCCTAACCCTAAATAACTATTACAATATGTTAAATACTATTACACTAGGAAAGGAAGTTGTTCTATTTTTATTGTTTTATAGTTGGGAAGTGCAGCTAGGAGTGGGAGATTAAAGTAAAATAGAGAAAGTAGAAGATTATGTAGTAGCCATGTTAAACATAATGTCTATGGAAACTCCATAGTGAATGCCCCTTTCTTTGTATTTTCATTTCATAACTAAGAATAAAAGAGCATTGCATAGGCCTCACCTTCTAGCTAGGTTTTTCTTGTATCTGGTTTTCATGAGGTACATATTGTATTTGTTGTGTCAATGGTGTGTTTGATTATTTTCTTTCATTTCAATTTATTATATTTCAATGTTTTGATGCACTAATACAATAACATTAAATATGAACATTAAAGTAAAAATCTACATAGTAAGATATTTCAAAATATTGTGACATATATTGCAACGTAATGTTCCAATGGAATATCTATGGAAAATTACAAATCATATTGATATGAGATCAATTTAATTAGAGTTTTGTGGGAACCTATACGATTTAGAAGTTGTTGTAAAGTTTGAAAACTCTAACCATGGTAGATGAGCCACTGATAAGTTGGAAGAGATATTTTCAAAGTTGGAAGCACAAGTCAAAGATATTCTCATGGTGGCTCTAGAGAAAAATTTTGGGCCATTTGGTGAGTTTGATGGTTGTGACTCAAGCATTAGATTAGAAGATGAATTTGGAGATAACAAAGAACCAAAAAAGGTGTTAAAAAGGGAGCCAAACAAAGAGATACATAGTTATAATTCCATCACTCCTTCTTAAACTATGTTTAAAGAGGATATCAAACCCTACTAAGGGGTGACTGATGTTTTCAAGTTAAATAAATGGTTGCAACAAATATAAGTTTATTTTAGTTTTTATAACATAGAAAAAAGAAAAATATTTTATTTTCTTGACTAAAGTTATAGGGCCATGTTTAAATTTGGTGGTAAAGTCACATAGATACACTTAGGTTGGAGGATGATCCCTCGGTAACTAATTGGGAGGTGTTTGAAGCCCTCATTAAGTCTGTGATTATACCCTATTAGGTAGAAAGAGGAATAATAAATCTATAGACATTAATTTTGGTAGAACCAAAGAAAAAGTATGCAAGAGTACACCACCGAGTTTCGAAAAATGGCCATTGTGTTGGGTATATCTCCCAAAATACTAGATGCACTTCTCAAATATTTGGGTGTTCTACATATTTTTATGTATGGAGACAAGTGATGTTCTTTAAACCTAAGATAGTTGATGAGTCTTGTTGCAAGAAAATATTTGGAGAGTATGGGTAACAAAAAAAGAATACCCAAGTGGTTCCAAACATAAATACCACTAAGATGCTTCAAAGGAGAGAAAGAAGAAATGGAAAGGAAAGATAAAGAAGACAAAAATCTTGCACATCAGTGTAAGGATCCAAAAAATCATTGTAACCATTATAATATTGATTCTCTCACAAAATATAAGTGTTGGAAGCTACATCTAGAGTTGAATTCAAAGATATACAAGAATAATGCATAGAAGAAGAACATGATAGACATGTAATCAAGAAACCAAGTAGAAAATGACTTAGTTGTATATGAAAATATTGTCTACATGACAATGTAGAAGAATGTGAGTTTAATTAGCATTCATCCCAAGGAAGAGAGGGAGATGACTAAACTCTTCCGTGCTAAGATCTAGGTCAAGAAAACAAATATCAATTCTTTATTTGATTCCAATCCACAAGGAATCCATATAGCATAATATATGGTCAATGAGCTTGGATGGGAATTCCATGACTCTCCTTCCCCATATCCGTTAGGATGGGTAAATAAGGATGTAAATCTCAAGGTTATTATGTTGGACACCTAATCCTCTAAGGGTTGATGTAGAAGGTGAATAGACAAAGAATGTCCAGAAAACCTTGGAAGATGAATCCAATGGTCACAAGAATGTATTATATATGTACATATATGTTAATAAGAAATACAATCACATACATTTCTTTCTTATTCTATCTATTCCATGCGTGTGTTTAACATGGTATTATACCCACACATCATAGCCTTCTCCCACCATTAATTGTGTGGTATTCTTCAAAGTGGGTTCTCTGCCATTTGACCATTGACCATTGAATATTCGACATTTGTGCACTATTTTAGATGTTGTCTCTGCGTTCTGGTCTGTCCTTCCTGCATAAAAGTTACATTTACCAGAAAGAGAATCTTGTCAGCTATATTCTAGCTGCAATCTCTACCCACAATCCGTTGGACGAAATTCTCATAATTTATCCGGGATAGTCTATCTCTCTACGCTATTAAATCTCTGCCCGGGCATTACTATTGCATTCTCTTCCCAAGGATGAACAAAGACTCATCCACTATAGGCACTATAGATGGAGTCCACACATAGTTGTAGCTTGTTGTGCCCATATTTGAATCATTTTTAGTCAAATCCCCTAATACCAATTAAGGGGTTTTATGGAGATCCTACAAAATCATATATTTTTTTCACCCTCTCTGCATCACGCTCTACAAAAGGCCAAGATGTGGATGTTCCTCCTGCAACAAGTGTATAGAGTATGGCCATAGTGTCTTCTTCTTTGAGCCTGGAATCAAGCACCTTTCCATGAAAACATGTATTCTTTGTATTGACCACTTTTTTCAATGCCTTAACTCTGTCTTCCCTCTCCACATTCGTCAGAGGTGATTCTTCTCGATTCACAAAATTGTACATAAGAATATTCTTAGTTTTATATTTCCAGTTCACCAATGTGCTCTCAAGCTGCCCTGAGGTACCAAAACTATCGGTTATCCTATCACACTCTTCGACAATCCCCTTCTCTAGTTGTGATTCAACATCATGTAGGTAGTGGTACTTCTCCCTTGCCTTCTTCTTAATTTTGTCAAAAATATTTGAAAAAATCTCATTATCCTCACTAGTGTGGCGCTTCAAAAACGCATCCAGAGACATGGAAGTTTCAACGGGCAACTCGTTGTCTGAATCACCAACCGGGTCTAGGCTCAAAGGATGTTGACTAAGATTCCTCAATGATCTAACTGACGATGGTATCGGAGAAGGGGAAAAAAGAGATGTAGGAGTTCCAAAAGGATCCACAACCGACGATACTAGCATGACAAGGGCTCGATCCTGGCCGAACCTTTCTCGCCTCCTTTCAATCGAAGCGATCGTGAAGCTTAGGAAAATCGGGGAAAAAATACCTTTCAATGATCTTTTCAAGAGTTGCAACATATGTGTCTTTGTCTAATACGGTTTCATGTTTTTTCCTCTTCTTAGGAGTCAAAGGCCCCATGAACAAAGCTCTTTTTCCATCATCAGAGTGGCACAGCGGGAGCGTGGAGCATAGACCCTGTAGTGGGAAGAGGGGTGAGTGGTCTCAAGCAGTAAAACTTTGATTTGTGGGTCTTTTCTCAGAAATTTGCTACTGGTTGTGAGTTCAATTTGTCTTAAGAAAGCTCTGCTCATTATTATGGCCATACACTTGAATAAATGAAATATATTCCTCTCAGCTTTGCGTTGAGTTGAAACTCTTTTGGGGTGTCACTTTCTCTTTTTGAGACCAAGGCTTTTTACATTCACTTATTGCATCTGGAAGATGGTTCTACTCCTCTTCTCACTGTGTTGAGAGTACAAGTGTGTATATTTTTCATTATCGTATCATTTGTTGAAAAAATGGTCAGAATTGACAATTTATTAGAGTTATTAAGAATTCTAATCATTTCAACTGTTGAAAGCACAATTAAAGTCACCAAAGAAACTCTCACATATATTCAAATCTCTCTACAAAATGCACAAGAACAAATATAATTTTTGTAGCTAGAATATTAGTTCCAGCGAGATGAGCTTCAACAGAGGATTTGTAATTATGTTAAAAACCATCCACTATTCAAGGTTGAAACAAAAACCCATCAAAAACCAACAAGTGATGAAATCAGTAAGGTTGAGGTTGATTCACATACAATGCCCATTTCAAGAGCAGATTTGCATGCAAATGCAGAAATTCAAGTTCCAATTCCCAAGCCATCATAAAACCTTAGGAAGAGCTTGTCTATAACAAGCAAACAAATGGTCTTGGATATAACAAGGATTTGTCCTTTCATATTCCAGGTCACTCAAAACCCTTCCAGTTTCAGAGTGTTGGATTCCTTCATGACACTTTACAATAGCCACAACAGATTGATAAATTCCAATATTGTGATTGAGTCGACCATATGAAAGATCATTTTTTTATCTTCACCCATGTAAGCACTATCGTAAAACCACACATTCTTCAAACAAATGCTTTAGAAACAAGCCTCCTGCAAGAACACAGATTCATCTTGGATGGATCTCTTCTTGGCAATGGGCATCGACAACCAAGAAGACGTTTTAGTCATACGTCTAATCTCTTCTAGAATATTAAAAGGCTTTGCAGTTGATTTTTTGCCATCATCTCACCTTGTATCTGACAAGGGGGGAAATAATGGTCATCTATAAGCTTCAAAGCCACATCAAGTGAGCCTGAGCCATAACCTACCATACTAGATTTAGGATTGTACCCAGAGACACAATAGTTCAAGTGATCCTGAGCCACAACTTTCCATACTAGATTCAGAGTTGTAGCCAGAGACAAATGCCCATGAGCATGCTTTTGGTTGGTGGTCAACCTTAAACCATCTATGCGAGGTTGAGCTTCTCCCTCTTCAAATAATTGTGGCCACTTCCTCTAGCAGAAGACCTCAACTTCTTGCAAGATTTGGAAGAGTTCCAAGAATTGCATCAAACATTCTAGAGTTGGTGGTAGTCCTTAAACCATCACAGGTTGAGACCTCCAATTTAGGTTGAGGCTCTTCCTTTTTATGCGGGTTGCATACCTCCCTTTTCCAAGTTGAAGGTCTCCCTCTTCAAAACATTAGGAGAATTTCCTCTAACAGAAGACCTCAGCTTCTTTCTAGATTTGGAAGAGTTCCGAGAGCTGCACTAAGTGTTCCAGTGTTGGTTGTCATCCTTAAACCACCACCTTATACCTATATCGCAGAGAGCACATTCAACCTAGTGCTGCCATTTTGTGTTACAACTCTCTTCTTGGACTCATACATACCCCTTTGAATTAAAGGGGGAATGTTGGACACCTAATCCTTTAAGGGTTGGTGTAGAAGGCGAATAGACAAAGAAAGTCCAAGAGACCTTGGAAGATGAATCCAAGGGTCACAAGAATGTATTATATATGTACATCTATGTTAATAGAAAATACATTCTCATGCTTATCTTTCCTATTTTTTCTATTCCATGTGTGTGTTTAACACATTAAATAGTGATATCAAATTTTGTATAAGTGAAAACTATATTGATGAAGTGGAGGTTGACGTAGTACCACTTAATGTGGGTCATACAATGTTGGAAGCCCCTACTTATATATGAGGGATGTAATCTTTTCAAGGAGAGGAAACTATATCACTTAATCAAGGATAGAAAATTCTTCCTCATCAATGCACACAATAATAATCCAATATCTCTCTTATAAATTCCAACCAAGCCAAGAGATTAATTAGTTCTAGTAGGAAGTTTGTATTATTCTTCTAAAGAAAGAATTAACTACTTGAGATTAATCAATAAAACTAAAGGTGTCTCTCGAGGGGTATACTAAAGAGAAGAAATGACAAATGAAGGAAATTTTGTAGGAATATAAACAAGTGTTCTAAGATCCTAAAGGATTACCACATAATAGGGAAGTGTAGCCTGAGATATATATGTTTCTTGACTCCCCATGTGAAACATTCGATTGTCTAAGTAGTCCACCCTGGAAGAAAATGATTTGAATAAGAAGTTGTGGCACTTAATGCACTAGAGAGTAATTCAACCAAGCACATCATCTCATGGGTCACCTATCAACATAGTAGCAAAAAAGGATGGGATTTAGAGAATGTGTATTGAATATAGATATTTAAATAAGCTCATGCTTAAGAATCAATACATTCTACCTAGCATCAATAAATTGTTAGATTACTTATAACATGTTAATGAATTCACCTAGTCAGATCTCAAATTGGGATACCATTATGTATGAGTTAAATAAGAAAACACTTAAAATGCCACCTTCAAAACAAGGCAACATATATATGAATTTCTAGTAATTCTTTTTGGTTTATGTAATGTACCAACTAATGATGTATTGCATACCTTTCTAGATCTAGTGTACGTAGATGATATATTGGCTTATAGCTTTACCTGAGAAGAGTATATGCCACATCCCATGCGAGTGTTAGAGACTCTTAAAGAGAATTGATTGCTAGAAAATATTAAGAAATGTGAATTTTCCTAATAGTTATTGGTGTATTTAGGGTGTGTGATTGGTGGAGAGTAACTCAAGATAGAGGAACATTTTAACAGTGGAAATTTACCTTAAAATCTAGAAACCTTGGTGAACCTCATTAGTCCCTAATATACAAATTGTAAAATATTTTGTGATATTTTTGTAAAAATATTAAAATTTCTAATGATTTTATATAGATACTATAAATTTTTGGCGATTTTTAAGGTAAAATAATTTTATCCTATAAAATTTAGGAAAATCATTTTTAGAAAAAATGGAGATTGGCGAATCTTTTTTTTGGAAAAAACATTGAAAATTAGTTCATCTATGAATATTATCCCATAAAAATTTCCTTGCAAGTCAAGATAGATCCAATGAATATGGAGGCCATCCATAATTGGAAAATTCCTACAAATGTCATTAAAGTTAGAAACATTATTGAGGAACATAGTGTCAATGAAAGTTTATAGCATCCTTTCATTGTAGCTATACGACTCCATTTTATCACAATCATGGAAAGAGTTTCTAGTGGGGAAAGAATCAATAGAAAAAATTAATGAGATAAAATGAAATATTAAATTAAGCAAAAGTTCTTGCATTTTCTAGTTTGCAAAAACATTTGTAGTAGAGAAAAATGCAAGTGGGTATGTTATGGGAGTGGTATTTATTCATGGAGATAAGTCAATATGCTATAGTTCTAAACAGTTCATAGTGAATTCCTAAACTACCCTACACATGAAAGGGAACTATGTGGTCTAGTTCAACTATTAAGAAATGGAAGTGTTATTGCATGGGAAACAAGGCCATCATCCACACTAATCACTACCCATTCTAGTATTTGTAGTCCCACAACAAACTTCAACAAACTAGATAGTACAAGCGGATAGGGTTTTCACAACAATTTTATCTAATCATCAAATATAAGAAGGTTAGAACAAATAAGTTGATAAACATGTTTTTAAGGATGGCCACAACCAATATCATAGCTAAAAAAATTTATACTATTACACACGTGGATCCTTTCACCCATAATGCATACAAAGACATAAGCATTGAAAATCCTAAAATTGAATTATTTACATAAGAGACAAACATAAGCAACAAACTCATGCACATACGAGGAAAAATCACTAAGAAGAGATGTGTGGCATTATTTCCATATATTTCTTAAGCTCGTGATAAGAGGTTGATGCCTTTATTTATTACAAATATTGCATAATAGAAATGCTAAAATGTGGAGACACTAGAAGTTAAATTGACAAAAGACAAATGCGTTGAATTGGAAAAGAGATGGTCAAATTTTCAGTACCATAATATTTGCATAGAATGCAAATTTGAAAGTATAATTGCTCACTAAAAAGCATCTAATGAGGAGAAAAACACTAGATGAAAAAAAAGATGTTAAAAGACACAAATCAGATGCAAGAGAGATGTAATACAAATGCAAAGAAAGAAATATTGATGTAAAATTGGTTTCAATAAGATATAAATATATATTATACAAGCACAAAATTCATAAAATGGATAGAGTTGTCATAAATCATACAAAATTAGAAACTCTATTGGATTCAGGCTCTCAAGAAAATTTAATCTCAAAATCCTTGGTTAAAATGTTAGGCTTAGAAGTTAAGCCTCATCTGAAACCTTATCCACTTGGATGGATACATGAAAAAGTAAATTAAATGTAACCAAGCAATGTAAGTTTAAATTTGTAATTTTTTCTAAACTAGCAGATGAAGTAGAGCTGGATTTCATACCACTGGATATTTGTGGTATTGTGTTAGGGAGTCCCTATCTTTACGATAGGAAAGCAGTTTTCTTTCGATATGAAAATAAATACCAAATCAAAAAATATGGGGTCGAATATATTGTAAGAGCTCATCAAACCAAGGTCGGTGCCAATCTTGTAAGTGCAGGACATATGAAGAGATTAGTGAATTCAAGCAAGGGGTGTTTGCTCATAGTTGTGAGAGAAAAATATGTAGAAACATCTGACGCTTTCCAAGGATGTGATCCTGCTCATAAAAAGGAATTATGTGAATTTATTTCTAACTATGATGAGTTGTTTCAGGAACCCATAGGATTGCCTCCAAAATGAGAAATCCAACATGAGATCCATTTGCAGCATGATGCTCCATTGCCAAACATTGGTATGTACAGGATGTCATCTATCAAGATGGAGGAGATCAAAAAGTAGGTACATGAATAATTGGACCAAGGGCTCATCCACCCAAGTACTTCTCCATGTGGCTCGCCAATCGTGTTAGTGCCTAAACAAAATCACAGTGAAGAACCGATACCCTCTCCCTCACATTGATGATTTGTTAAATCAATTAAAGAATGCTATCTATTTCACCAAATTGGATTTTCATAGTGGTTATCACCAATGTTATAGGTCAATTTGGGTACCATTCCCAATAACCTGGTTAACTGGACATCATCCCCAGAATTGATGAATACGGTCTATCATACCCTATCATTTCAGTTGCCACATGCCCTAAGACAAAGAACAAGACAAATCATCCATGACTTCCATTTGCAAGGTTTCCAACATTTGAAGTACATGATAAATCACCTATGAGCTCACCAACGCAGTCTCTAAAGGGGCTAAGTGCTTTGTATATGCAGGTAACCCCACTCAAGGGTGCTTTGCAAAGCACTTCCCGACACTCAAGGGTGTGTTGGTCAATTGGGAGCGAAATTCTCATTGTTCCGGAATCTCCACTTGGCCAGTGCCTTCTAGAAGAGTGCATATGTGTCAAACTTCGAATCCGTGTGTCCATTTGACATCTCTGAGATTGGGAACATGTCTTGTCTATTATTAGAAAGTCATTGATTGTAAAAATACCTTCAGCTCATCTATAAATTGAGCACAGATCCTAGTGCTTGAGAAGGAAGAATTTGAGTATAGAAATGCTGGTGGAATTTCAATCGAGGAGTTGATTTGAGTGACATGTTGTTGGAGAGATGTGCATTGTGATGAGGCTGGGACGCTGCTAGAGATGGTGACATCAAATCAATAACTAGGTTGTAACCTCCCCTTCTATCCATTAATAAAGGTTGTTGCTTACTTTCCCACATATGTATCTGTATAAGCTTATGTCTTTCATATTATGAATTCTTATCTGATGTATATGGTTCATGTTTCATTGATTTAACTAAATAACTTGAATAGGCATCTGTATATTGCTATCTCTTTTCTGTTTAGTGTTCATTATTATAGGAAATATTTTGGCGATCTAGCTTGGATTTGAAGCTACAGAAAGAGCGACAAAAGGAGATTTTGAAGTGCTTGGACTCCAAGTAAGTTTCTTGATATGTTTTGTGTGTCTATTTACTGTTAGGAAAAGTAGTTGCAAAGTCTTTAATCTGTTGTTCTAAATGCACACCACATTTAGGGAAGAATGTTTATCCGTAATCCAGAATTCTGAATAACAAATTGGCGACTCCACTGGGGAGTTTAACTGTCATCCTTGGTGTATTTGCCTCTGTTTGTCTCTGCTTATTCACCCAGTAGCATTTACTCTGAAAGATTATGCTTTTTGAAATCAAAATTTTCATTAGAAATGTGTTAAACAGTTGAGTTTTTTGTTCTCTGCTGCGCCCAACACACTATTGAATAGGACACAGTGCTTTGCATAGCATTGTCTCCCGCTCAGGGGTGCATTGCAATGCATTGTCTCCCTTTAGAGACTGTGTTTCCCCCTAGAGTCAACCAAATTTCATTGAGTTTGTCATTGCATTTTCTTTTAGTTTTTTTTGTTGTTGTGTTTTCAAGAGCTTGATGCCTCATATTGATCAGTAAATTTATCTACCTCTTCCTCCTTTGAAAGAAAATTTTGTTCAATGTGTATTTAAAGTGTTTTTCTTTATCATTGACGAATTAATTTCAAAGTATTTTCATTGTTGCATTAGATCCATTTTCTTTTGAAAAGGAAATTGTTGTTAAATTATTCGTTTCCTATAGGAGAAATTGTAGTTAAAATCTTCATTTTCCTAAAAAGAGAAATTGTTGTTCAAATTCCTCATTTATCAAAGTAAAAGGCATTTCTTTTTATTGATTTGATGCACTTAGTTTCCTTTTTTTCATTCACATTAAAGGGACTGAAGAGAAAAACCTGCATTTGCATGTAGTGGATTGTGTGTTTTGTATAGGAACAATTAGGAAAGTTGCATTTTAGTTTGTGCTCTTTTGATTGTTTGCTCTCAAATTGATTGCTTTTTCCCTCTAGTAGCTAGGATTTTCATTGAAAAACCAAAAGTGAAAATATTGCTTATCATTTTAGTTTGCATTTTAGGAATTTCCAATACATCATCGCGGTGAACCTTGAAAGGAAAATTGATAAAAAATATCAACTTAAAATTTACATCAATTTACCTAACAAAGCATTGGAACCATAACAATAAGATTTAGAGGGTCTAGGCTAGAGACATGCTCCAGCGTCGTAAAACATAGCAGCTATCATTAATTGTCTGCGATAAATTCCAAGTGTGATACCTCACTCCATGTATGTAAGTATATCGTAGCTTGTCCACGTACTTTTGGGTATATCGGGCGTTGTTATAGTACAAAAAGCATAAAGGGGTGCTCTCACTGTGCGGTTTTTCATTAGACAACGCTAATATGGACTTGGGCCTCCATCTACCTTCGGGTATATTTTGGAGGACAGATTTAGGTTGCTATCTATCCATAGTGAACCGAGTCGTCCGCCTTGTAAATTGTGATACACTGAACACAACATCTGGGGATATTGCCTGCCCGTACTTCTTAGTTCACCAGGAGGTATCCTGCAGTTCACAGTTTCTTAGTAAACCTTTTTGCCTAGTATTACCCTTTTATTTTGTTTATTTGTTTTGGGTTAAAATAAATCAGTCGTATATTAGCATTGAAATCACCTTTACCACTGGAAGTTACTTCTAGTCAACGAAGGCGATATTGCTCTACCGAAACCAATACTATCAGTACCTTTGGTGAAGAATCATCTTCCCATATACTAGAGTTGGCACAATTTGTTTCTACAGATCTTGGTTCATCTACTATTGTCGAGACGGAGTCCTCACAACTACCTGTGGTCACAATCCATCCAATCAGTGAGACCATACCTCCCGAATCCAATGTTGTTCAACCAGAAGTTGATCCGGATCCCATCGTGCTTTAGGGGGCAGTTGTTATTGGTCAAAATGGACATCATCCCTAGGACCAATTAAATAGCACCTATCATCCCCTTATATTTCAGTTGTTATATGCCCTAAGTGGAGCAAATATTGATCCCGAAGTTGAACAATCGGAAGTTGTTTCTATATTGGTCATTCCACAATCTATTGTAGCCATTGAGTCTCCCATATCACACAGTCAACCACCTGAAATATACTTCGGGCCTGACGACGAATTTCTTCCACCTGGTTTGATTTCGATTGAAGAAATACCACAAAACGAGACACCTTTAATTCCAACTCATTTTCGTTAGGAGCTTTACATGTACGAGTCTTTTCCTCAATCACCTTCCTATGCTTTTATTGATCCTGTTTCACTTCGAGTTCCCATAGATTCTATAGGGTATACATTGAGTCATTTGACCATGGTTGAGATAACATCCTAGACTGAACCATCTATTTCAGCTGCGACAACATCTACTATTGGTTCATATTCGATTTTCAGTCCATTGAATTCACCCATGTCATCATCTGGAATCCTATCTGGTTCCTCCCTTATGAGTACTAAATGGCTTGATCCTTTACTCACATCTTCAGTGCAATATCAAGCAGGTCCCATCAATTATTCCCCTTGGTGGCTAGTGATTTCACAAAAATTACCCTCTTTTAATTATTCATTTGATTATTTGCAAATCATATTTATTGTTGTGACTATGGTTTTATTATATTTTTATTATGAAACATGTATTTTTAATCCATTTGGTGTTGTTCTGAATAGGTTTTACAACTGATGAAAAGATTATTCGTGCAGATTTATTTCAAGAATGATTTTACCACAAAGCATACTTTTATCCTTATTTTTCGAGATTTTTTAAAAATGAAAAAGGACTTGAAGCACACTTTTATCTCTTTTTCGAGCTTCGATAATAGTGAAAAAGGAATCCCTGGAGTCTTCTTTCAGCTCCTTTCAGACTCCGATAATGTGAAAATATTGTTGAGCACTTGTCTTTTCGAGCTTGTAAAATTAAATGAATTGATATCTACTCATTATAAGTTTAACCCTTTTCTGGACCGAGATAGATTATTTACGGAAAAGGAATACCTTGGTCAAACATGACTAAAGAGGTTCTCTCAGATATTATTTTACACTTTTTCGAATCTGAGCGAAAAATTTACGAAAAATTACTTATGGAGTTTTCTTTCGTCCTCTTTTTCAAACTCTCTAAATGTGAAAAAGGACTGGGCTGTCACTGTCGTTAGGCTCGTTAAAACATAAAATAGCAACAGACTTGTCGATCATGGCAAGAATCGAGTTTCATTCATCGCTAGACTCGTTAAATTATTAAATAGCGATACACCATTCACCCAAAGGGTTGAATTATAGATCAAGAATATGTTATCCTCCTCAAGATTATTAAAAAATAAAGAGGTACTGGTCGACAAATGACTAGGGAAAATTTGGGAAAGTGAGCAAAATTTTTTATGGTAGCAGGTCGCTCTTGAACATGACACTTCACTCCATCACTATGACTGTTTGGGTTGGGTAATCTTCTTCACGATTCATTCATACCTATGGTTCATCATACCTTCACTTCGGTTTTGGGTCAATGCTGCCAACTCATCTCAATTTCGCTGATATGTTCAAGAGAATTCATCCAGTGAATACACATCCTTCTGCAATACTCATAAACCTTCATTCTCATGACAGTCATCCCTGAACATTTCTATATCAAGTCATACTTTTGTCTCCAAAATCAGTAACTCCCATTTCAGAATAAGGTGGCTTCCTGTCGATGGAAAATCATTATCTAGGAAGTTCACTTAGAAACATCATATTCCAGTACCATGAGGCTTGTTATAGCATCGAAAAGATCCTCGCTTCCGGATTTTTGACCGAAATATTTTTTTTGGCATTCGACATCAAATCATCTATTCACGCCTTACGAAATTTGCTGCAATACTTTGAGGACTATTGACATCAATGGTGGTTCTCTCGCGTTTGTTAACAACTCACATTATTGGCTGGTAATCAAACGATGTCTTACCATGTTTGACTACAAATCATATATTTGCATGGCTAGACTTGTACCCGAATGACCGAGTGAATGAGATAAGAAGACCCCAGATCTAGTTTTAGCCATCTGAGCTGCGATTTCAGGATCGTTGTACACATCATCTGTACGGTGACCTTACATACAGATCATCATCTGAACATGGGCCTATATCTGTAGGCATGTTTGTATTGGGCAACATTGCGATGTAGACGACTTTCTAAACTATGTCCATGTTATTAGATAGTTTATGTGATGAGCATGGGAATGCCTTACCTCAGAAATTTATGATCAAGAGGATATATCATGATGTAATGTATTCTAAGATTGATGCAGGTCGCCACTCCGCTTCATCTCCAACCCATCACAGTGTAAAGCATCTCATTCAAAATATTGTTATTATTATTTTGAATTCATGCTTTAGGGGCAAATTTTTATAGGTCAATTTGGGCACCATCCCAAATGACCTGTTTAACTAGACACCATCCCCAGAACCAATGAATAGGGTCTATCATCCCCTATCATTTCAGTTGCTACATGCCCTAAGACAAAGAACAAGACAAGTCATCCATGACTTCCATTTGCAAGGTTTCCAAGATTTGAAGTACATGATAAATCACCTATGAGCTCACCAATGGAGTCTCTGAAGGGCCTTAGTGCTTTGCATATGCAGGTAACCCCACTCAAGGGTGATCTACAAAGAACTTCTCGACACTCAAAGGTGCATTGGTCAATTGGGAGCGAAATTATCATTATTCTGGAATCTCCACTTGGCCAGTGCCTTCTAGAAGAGTGCATATGTGTCAAACTTCGAATCCATGTGTCCATTGGACATCTATGAGATTGGGAACATGTCTTGCCTATTATTAGAAAGTCATTGATTGTAAAACTACCTTCATCTCATCTATAAATTGAGCACGGACCCTAGTGCTTGAGAAGGAAGAATTTGAGTAGAGAAATGCTGGTGGAATTTCAATTGAAGAGTTGATTTGAGTGACATGCTGCTAGAGAGATGTGCATTGTGATGAGGCTGAGATGCTGTTGGAGATGGTGACATCAAATCAATCATTGGGTTGTAACCTCCCCTTATATCCATTAATAAAGATTGCTGCTTACTTTCCCACATATGTATCTGTATAAGCTTTTGTATTTCATATTATGAATTACTATATGATGTATATAGTTCATGTTTCATTGATTTAACTAAATAACTTGAATAGGCATCTGTATATTGCTATCTCTTTGCTGTTTAGTGTTCATTATTGCAAGAAATATTTTGGAGATCTAGATTGGATTTGAAGCTACAACAAGAGCGACAGAAGGATATTTGGAAGTGCTTGGACTCCAAGTAAGTTTCTTGATTTGTTCTGTGTGTCTATTTACTATTAGGAAAAGTAGTTGCAAAGTCTTTAACTTGTTGTTCTAAATGCGCACCACATTTAGGGAAGAATGTTTTATGCGTAATCCATAATTCCGCATAACAAATTAGCGACTCCGCTAGGGAGTTTACGCTTCATCCTTGGTGTATTTTCCTCTGTTTGGCATTGTTTATTCACTCAGTAGCATTTACTCTGAAATATCAGGCTTTTTGAAATCAAAATTTGCATGATAAGTGTGTTAAAAAGTTGATTTTTTTGTTCTCTGCTGCACCCAATGCACTGTTGAACAGGACATAGTGCTTTTCATAGCACTGTCTCCCTCTCAGGGGTGCGTTGCAATGCACCGTCTCCCTTTAGAGACTGTGTTGCCCCATAGAGTCAACCAAATTCCATTGATTTTTTCATTGAATTTGCTTTCAGTTTGTTGTTTGTTGTGTTTTCAAGAGCCTGATGCCTCATATTGACCAGTAACTTTATCTAACTCTTCCTCCTTTGAAAGAAAAGTTTGTTAAATGTTCATTTAAAGTGTTTTTCTTTATCATTGACGAATTAATTTCAAAGTATTTTCATTGCTGCATTAGATCCATTTTCTTTTGAAAAGGAAATTGTCATTAAATTCTTCATTTCCTATAGGATAAATTGTAGTTAAAATCTTCATTTTTCCTAAAAAGAGAAATTTTTGTTCAAAATCCTCATTTCTCAAAGTAAAAGGCATTTTTTTTATTGATTTGATGCACTTAGTTTCCTTTTCTGCATACACATTAAAGGGATTGAAAAGAAAAACCTACATTTGCATGTAGTGGATTGTTTGTTTTGCATAGGATCAATTAGGAAAGTTGCAGTTTAGTTTGTGCTCTTTTAATTGTTTTCTCTCAAATTGATTGCTCTTTCCCTCTAGTAGCTAGGATTTTCATTGAAAAACTAAAAGTGAAAAGATTGCCTATCATTTTAGTTTGAATTTTTCGAATTTCCAATACATCATCATGGTGAACCTTGAAAGGAAAATTGATAAGCAAGATCAACTTAAAATTTACATCAATTTACCTAACAAAGCATTGGAACCATAACGATAACATTTAGAAGGTCTAGGCTAGAGACATTTTCCAGCGTCATAAAACATAGCAGCTGTCATTAATTGTCTGCGATACATTCCTAGTGTGATACCTCACTCCACGTACGTAAGTATATCGTATCTCGTCCACGTACTTTCGGGTATATCAGGCGGTGTTACAGTACGAAAAGTATAAAGGGGTGCTCTCACTGTGCGGTTTCACATTAGACAACACTAATATGGACTTGGGCCTCCACGTACCTTTAGGTATATTTGGGAGGAAAAATTTAGGTTGTTATCCATCCATAGTGAGCCGAGTCGAACACCTTGTGAATTGTGATACACAGAACACAACATTCGGGGAGATTGCCTGCCCATACTTCTTGGTTCGCCAAGAGGTATTATGCAATTCACAATTTCTTGGTAAACCTTTTTACCTAGTATTACCCTTTTATTTTGCTTATTTATTTTTGGTTAAAATAAAATAGTCATCGTTGAAGAATAAAATCCTTTCCCCCATCGTTCGCGTAGATTAGCATTGAAATCACCTTTACCACCAGAAGTTACTTCTGGTCGGCCGGCGAAGGCGATATCACTCTACCGAAACCAGTACTATCAGTACCTATGGTGAAGCATCATATTCCCATATACCAGAGTTAGCACAAGTTATTTCTACAAATCCTGGTTCATCTACTGTTGTCAAGACGGAGTCCTCACAACTACCTATGGTAACGATCCATCCAATCAGTGAGACCATAACTCTCGAACCCAACGTTGTTCAACCAGAAGTTGATCCGGATCCCATCTTACTTTAGGGGGAAGCTGTTATTGGTCAAACTGGACATCAGCCCCAGGACCAATGAAATAAGGTCTATCGTCCCCTTATATTTCAGTTTCTATATTCCCTAAGTGGAGAAAATCTTGATCTCGAAGTCGAACAACCAGAAGTTGTTTTTGTATTGGTCATTCCACAATCTATTGTAGCCATTGAGTCTCCCATATCATGCAGTCAACCACCTGAAATATACTTCAGGCCTGACGGCGAAGTTCTTCCACCTGGTTTTATTTCGATTGAAGAAATACCACAAGATGAGACACCTTTAACTCCAACTCATTTTAGGTAGGATCTTTACCTATATGAGTCTTTTCCTCAATATCACCTTCCTCTACTTTTTTTGATCCTGTTTCACTTCGAGTTCCCGTAGATTCTATAGGGTATACATTGGGTCATTTGACCATGGTTGAGATAACATCCCAGACTTAACCATCTATTTCAACTGCGACAACATCTACTGTTGCTTCATCTTCGATGTTCTGTCCATTAAATTCACCCATGTCATCATCTGGAATCCTATCTGGTTCCTCCCTTATGAGTACTGAGCGTATTGATCCTTTATTCACATCTTTAGTGCAATATCAAGCTAGTCCCATCAGTTATTCCCCTTTGTGGCTAGTGATTTCATAGAAATTACCCTCTGAAATTCCAAAATTGAATGAAAACCCTGGAGAAGTCCTGTTAACGCATGTTATAACTTAGCATTTGTGGTGCTCATCAAGCTCCTTAAATGATGACTCCGTTAGACTATGTCTTTTCTAGCACACACTCACTAGTCCAACTGCACAATGAGGATGGTTCTTTTACTATGTCAATCTCGTAAAAAAATGAAACAGGCCATGAGCATAGTTCTTTTCCTGTGTCAAGCTCGTTAAAAAAGAAACAAATCCTCCCCTATAATGATCCTTCATTCCATCCAGCTATCAGTAACTAGTATTCTACTTAGGTGAATGAAATGAAGCTTGGGGGGAATCTGCTCTTGCAGGGGGCATTCGACATGAGCTCTTGCAGGAGGCATTCAAAACATTCTTACCAATTGCACCTAAACAACGACTGAAGTTCGGGGGCAAAAACAGGTTCAGAGCTCCAAAATGAAAATGGTAACTTTCAAATCATAAAAATGAATAGTAAAACTCTTTTAATTAGTCATTTGATTATTTGAAAATCATATTTATTGCTGTGACTATGGTTTTATTATATTTTTATCATGAAACATGTATTTTTAATCCATTTGATGTCGTTCTGAACAGGTTTTACAACTGATGAACATATTAGTCGTGCAGATTTATTTCAAGAATGATTTGACCACAAAGCATACTTTTATCCTTATTTTTCAAGATTTGTTAAAAACGAAAAAGGACTTGAAGCGCATTTTTGTCTCTTTTTCGAGCTTTGAAAATAGTGAAAAAGGAACCCCTGGAGTCTTCTTTTAGCTCTTTTCAGACTCCGATAATGTGAAAAGATTGCCAAGCACCTGTCTTTTCGAGCTCGTAAAAGTAAATGAATTAATATCTACTCAGTATAAGTTTAACCCTTTTCTGGACTGAGATAGATTATTTACGAAAAAAGAATACCTTGGTTAAACATGACTAAAGAGGTTCTCTTAGATATTATTTTACAATTTTTCGGATCTGAGCGAAAATTTTATGAAAAATTACTTATGGAGTTTTCTTTCGTCCTCTTTTTCAAACTCTCTAAATATGAAAAAGGACCAAGATGTCACCATCGTTAGGCTCATTAAAACATAAAATAGAAATGGAATTTTCGATCATGGCAAGAATCGAGTTTCATTCATCGCTAGACTCATTAAATTATTAAATAGCGATACATTATTCACCCGAAGGGTTGAATTATAGATCAAGCATATGTTATCCTCCTCAAGCTTGTTAAGAAATAAAGAGGTACTGGTCGACAAATGACTGGGGAAAATTTGGGAAAGTGAGCAGAAATTTTTACGGTAGCAGGTCGCTCTTGAACATGACACTTCACTCCAACACTGTGACTATTTGGTTTGGGTAATCTTCTTGACGGTTCATTCATACCTATGGTTCATCATACCTTCACTTTGGTTTTGGGTCAATGCTGCCAACTCATCTCAGTGTTGCCGATAGGTTCAAGAGAAGTCATCCAGTGAATACTCATCCTTTTGCAATACTCATAAACCTTCATTCTCATGACAGTCATCCCTGAAAATTGCTATATCAAGTCATACCTTTGTGTCTGAAATCACTAACTCCCGTTTTGAAATAAGGTGGCTTCCTATCGACGACAAATAATTATCCAGGAAGTTCACTTAGAAACATCATATTCCAGTACCATGAGGCTTGTTACAGCATCGAAAAGATCCTCGCTTCCGGATTTTTGACCGAAAGATTTTGTTTGGTGTTCGACATAAAATCATCTATTCACACCTTATGAATTGTACTGCAGTACCTTGAGGACCATTGACATCAATGGTGGTTCTCTCGCGTTTTTTAACAGCTCGCATTATTGGCTGGTAATCAAACGATGTCTTACCATGTTTGACTACAAATCATATATTCGCATGGCTAGAATTGTACTCGAATGATAGAGTGAACAAGATAAGAAGACCCCGGATCTAGTTTTAGCCTTCCAGGATGCGATTTCAAGATTGTTGTACACATGATATGTATGGTGACCTTACATATATATTTTCATCCGAACATGGGCCTATATCTGTAGGCATGTCTGTATTGGGCAACATTCCAATGTAGAAGACTTTCTGAACTATGTACATGCTATTAGATAGTTTATGTGCTGAGCATGGAAATCCCTTCCCTCGGAAATTTATGATTAAGAGGATATATCATGATGTAATGTATTGTAAGATTTTTGCAGGTCGCCACTCCGCTTCATCTCCAACCCATCACAGTGTAAAGCATCTCATTCAAAATATTGTTATTATTATTCTGAATTCATGCTTTAGGGGGAAATAGTTATAGGTCAATTTGGGCATCATTCCCAATGACCTGGTTAACTAGACATCATCCCTAGAACCGATGAATAAGGTCTATCATCCCCTATCATTTCAGTTTCTACATGCCCTAAGACAAAGAACAGGACAAATCATCCATGACTTCCATTTGCAAGGTTTCCAAGATTTGAATCACATGATAAATCACCTATGAGCTCACCAACGTAGTCTCCAAAGGGGCTAAGTGATTTGCATATGCAGGTAAACCCACTCAAGGGTGCTCTGAAAAGCACTTCCCGACACTCAAGGATGCGTTGGTCAATTGGGAGTGAAATTATCATTGTTCCGTAATCTCTACTTGGCCAGTGCCTTCTAGAAGAGTGCATATGTGTCAAACTTCGAATCCATGTGTCCATTTGACATATCTGAGATTGGTAACATGTTTTTCCTATGATTAGAAAATCATTGATTGTAAAACTACCTTCATCTCATCTATATATTGAGCACAGATCCTAGTGCTTTAGAAGGAAGAATTTTAGTAGATAAACACTGGTGGAATTTCAATTGAGGAGTTGATTTGAGTGACATGCTGCTGGAGAGATGTGCATTGTGATGAGGTTGGAATGTTGCTGGAGATGGTGACATCAAATCAATCACTGGGTTGTAACCTCTCCTTATATCCATTAATAAAGATTTTTGCTTACGATCCCACAGATGTATCTGTATAAGCTTATGTCTTTCATATTATGAATTTTTATCTGATGTATATGGTTCATATTTCATTGATTCGATTGAATAACTTGAATAGGCATCTGTATATTTCTATCTCTTTGTTGTTTAGTGTTCATTCTTGTAGGAAATATTTTGGCGATCTAGCTTGGATATGAAGCTACAACAAGAGCGACAGAAGGAGATTTGGAAGCGCTTGGACTCCAAGTAAGTTTCTAGATTTGTTCTGTGTGTCTATTTACTGTTAGGAAAAGTAGTTGCAAAGTCTTTAACTTGTTGTTCTAAATGCACACCACATTTAGGGAAGAATGTTTTATCCATAATCCATAATTCCGCATAACAACCAGGTCATAATTGCAGAGCAGGATGTGTGGAAAACTGCCTTCAAGACCAAACACAGGTTGTTTGAATGGATCGTGATGCCATTTGGACTGTGCAATGCTCCAGACACATTCATGAGGATCATGAATGATATTTTTAGTCCTTTCATTGATGAATTTGTCCTTTTATATTTAGATGATATTCTTGTCTTTAGTAGAACTTGTGATGAACATGTATGCCATGTAAAGAAAGTGCTTGATGTATTAAAAAGGGAAGAATTGTATGTAAAATTATCAAAGTGTGAGTTTGGGAAAACCTTTTTCATTTACCTAGGTCATATTATCGGTAATGGTCAATTAAAAATGGACCCCTCCAAAGTTGAGGTGATTGTAAAATGGCCTAAGCCTACCAATGTAACAGAGGTCCACAGTTTTATAGGTGCAGTAAAATACTAGAGGAGATTCATTGCCAACTTCTTCATTATTGCATCACCCTTTCATGCACTGACAAGTATAAAACAAGCCTTTCATTGGAGAGGAAAGCAGTAGAATTCCTTCGAAGCACTTAAAGAGAAAAATTAGCACCGCACCAGTCCTGGCTTTACCCAATCTCCAGAAACCTTTTGAGATCGGAACCGATGCCAGTGGGTACGCCATGGGGGTTGTACTGTTACAAAAAAATAAGCTAATATGTTACCATTCAGAGAAGTTATCACAGGATGTCATCAATTACCCCACTTATGACAAGGAACTATATTCCTTGGTCCAAAGTGTGAAAAAATGGAAACACTACCTAATTAGCAAGGAAACTATTATCCATATGGATCACCAGCCCTTACAATACCTTCAGTCACAGACCAAGCTACAACAGGCTCATCATTTTAGGTGGATGGGTTTTCTACAATAGTTTCAATTGGTAATATAGTATAATAATGGCATTAGCAACAAAGTAGAATATATACTCTCTCACCCTCCTATTGTTGCTTCTATTATTTTTCATAATGCTTCGTTGTATTTTAAAATTTATGTTGAACAATGCGCGCTAATGATGATGAATTTAAAGCAATATATGAAAAACTAACTCATGGATCACAGGTGGATAACTACCATTTGCAGGGGAAGCTATTGTATCACCTTGGCAAACTGTGCATACCCACAATAGATAGGGTACATGTAATTCTAGAGGCACACACCTCTCTTATGTCAGGTCACTTTGGTGTCGAAAAAACCTTATGTCATTTAAAAAGGTTTTGATTTTCGCCTCATATGAAAAACATTGTAACCTGATTTGTAAAGGGATGTGTGATGTGTTCTGATCAAAGCCCTCTAATAGAAAACTAGGGCTTTACACACCACTCCCTATTCCGGGTCGTCCATGGGAAAGTGTGTCAATGGAATTTGTAGGAGGTTTGCCTATGTCTGGAAAGGGTCACGACTATTTGTATGTTGTCGTAGATCGTTTTAGCAAAATGTGCATATTAATGCCTTGTACAAAGCAAGTTACTGCTGAGTAGAATGTTGGAAATACTGAGAGGGGGGGTGAATTGGTATTCCTTTCAATTAGAGCATTAGTTAATCTTCAATTATTATCAATGTTTGTACAATGATATTAGCAAACAAGATGAACACAAATGCACACAATTTTTAAGGTGGAAACCCACTCCAGGACAAAAACCAACTAATGCTTTTCTAATAATTCTTTAATATTCAACTCCAATTGAAAATAAAGCTCCAAATTCCTAGAATCTAGAAAAGCATTCTTCTCCAGCTCCCACTGGATGGATGCTCCTGTTAAACACCATGTTGAACACACACATGGTGTATGAGAAAGATGAACACACACACACAAGAGACTCAACACAATGAAGGATAAGCGTGAGGCTTTCTTATTTTCCATTATACAAAGATGTACATTTATAGTACAATGGTGTGACTCTTGGTTTCATATTCCAAGGTCACTTGGACTCCATTGTGACTTTTCGAATTCCACACCTACCCATGTAGGATTAGGTGTTCCAACATCCCCCCTTAATCCGAAGGGGTATGTGTGAGTCCAAGAAAAGAGTTGTAATACAAATCTGCAAAGTATACATGGCAACACTTGGGCTGAATCAACTCTCTGAAATGTTGGAAAAAGAGGTGGTTTAAGGATGACCACCAACACTGGAACGCAAAACTTGTTGCAGTTCCCGGAACTCTTCCAAAACTGGCAAGAAGCTGAAAGCTTCTGCTAGAGGAATTGTCCCTCATAAAAAAGGGAGACCTTCAACCTAAAAGAAGGGAGGTCTACTACCTGTGATGGTTTTAGGATTACCAACAACTCTGGAATTCTTTGAAGCATTTCCTGGAACTCAACCAAAGCTGGCAAGAAGCTGAAGGCTGCTAAGCTGAAGGCTTCTGCTAGAGGAAGTGTTCCTCATATATGAAAGGGAGACCTTCGACCTAAAAGAAGGGAGGTCTACTACCTGTGATGGTTTTAGGTTATCCACCAACCAAAGATGATGGTTTAAGGTTGTCCATCAACCGAAGGCATGCTCATGGGCATCCGTGTCTCTGGCTACATCTCTGAATGACGAATTGTGGCTCAGGCTTGCTTGAACTGCTGTGTCGAAGCTTGTACATGACCACCATTTTCCCCCCTGTCAGGGACAAGGTGAGATGATGGTGAAAACTCAACTGCAAGTTTGCTCAATATCTGAGAACAAGTTCTGACATGTGTCTTAAACATCTTCTTGGCTGCTGATGCCCATTGCCAAGAAGCGATCCATCCAAGATGAATCTTTGTTCTTGCAGGAGGCTTGTGTCTGAAGCATCTGTCTGAAGAATGGGTGTGCCGACCATAGTGCTTGCATGGATGAAGATCAAAACAGTGATCTTTCATATGGCCAACTCGATCACAGTGTTGGCATTTCTCAATCTGTTGTGGAAGTGGAACAGGATCTGGAACAGCTGCAGGTGAACTGTCATACAAGAATCCGACACTCTGAAATATGATAGGCTTGGTGTAGTCTGGAATATGAAAGGACACATCCTTGTCATATCCAAGACCAATTCTGTGCTTGTTGTGGACAAGCTCTTCCCAAGGTCTGATGATGGGCTTGAGAAGTGCAGGTTGAACTGCTGCATCTGCATGAAAATCTGCTCTAGTACAAGGAACTGAATGTGAATAATCTTCACCTTTATTGACATGCTGCTGATGAGAGTCTTTCTCAATCTTCTGAACAGAAACAGGTTCAGAATGGTGACTCTTTTGCTGAAGTTCATCTTGTTGGAGCTGAGATTCCAACTGCAAAAACTCAATCTTTTCTTGTGCATCTAGCAAACAACTTTGAATGTTACAAAGAGAATGCTTGCTCATTTTTATCATGTCATCAACATTTGAATGAATGAGGTTATTCAAAAACTCTAATGCCTCATTGATTTTAGCCATTTCAACAACTTAGGCTAAAAAATGAAAGGGTGTCGGCTTCAACCGAGAATGCACCCGTTTACAATGTGATGCAACAAGAAATACAAATGACTCAAAAGAATTTCCAACTATGGAAATCTCAAAGTACAAAATGTGCTCCTCAAATGATGGAGGGAAATCAAAAATTTTTCAACAACTCAAGTACTGATTGCAACTATGAAGAAGATGCAAATACAATGTCAATACAATATGCAGCAAAAATGTGCAAGAAGCCTTTAAGGTAGCTAAATTTTTTCTTCAAATAACTGTTTTGCAATGATGGCAAACTTGTCTTCAAATGTCAATTTCTTCAGAAAATCATGCTTATGCCACAAATCACACAATGTCAAATCCACTTTTCTCTAAATATAGTCCATGCCTTTTCTTCAATTCTGCTATTCATTTATCTCTTTTCTCTCTCTCTGCTGTTTTTTTTTTTTTAATTAATTAAAAATTAATTAAAAAATAAATTAATTGGGATTAATTAAAAAATGGGAAAGAAGGATTGTAGTAAAAATGGAGGAAGGGGATTAATTAAAAGGGAGGGAATTTAAAAGGGGAGGGATTGTAATAATGGAAAGGGATTTTAATAAATTAAAAAATTGAATTAATTTAAAATGGGTGGGTAATTTATTTAAAGGGAGAATTATTATATGAAATGGGAGGGAATTAAAAATTGGGGAAATATTAAAATGGGATGGGATAATGGGTGAGTGGGGTTATTAAAAAATTTATTAATGAATTTAAAAAGGAGGGGGGGGTATTAATGGATGAGGGGTATTATATGAGAGGGAGAGGGGGTGTATATTTAAACAAAAAAAATTGGAATGGAATTATGAAAGTTAAAAAAATGCAATGAAGGGAGATGAGGGAAGGCCGAGCGGCCAGGATGAATAGGAAATGAGCATAAGGGAGTGTATGTAGTATGGGAAAGCGAACATGAGTGATAAGGGTGAGGGGTGGCCGCCATAGGCGGGTTGGGGGAGTCTTCGTAGGGAGGAGCGGAGTGTAGTTAGAGGGGATGGGGTAGTGTAGGCTGGGTTGGGGGAGTCGTTATAGCGTATTTTTAAGTGCAGGAAGGGCTGGCAGGGTAAGTGAGAGGACTGGCGCTGTTGCGTAGGAAAGGTGGGAGGGGGCCGCGTTAGGGAGAGAGGAGTGCGCTGGGATGTGCGTAGAGGAGCGACCGAGTGTGAGGTGAGAGTATAGAGCGATAGGGAGGGTGTGAATAGATGTGTAGGGGAATAGGTAGGTAAGGTGAGAGCGTATTGCAGAGATTTTGGAGCGGCGTAAGGTGCTGTGGGTTATGAGAGAGAGGTGAGGGCCGAAGGTTCATAATTTTTAATTTTTAATTTTAATTTTTAATTTTTTAATTTTTTAATTTCTTAAAATAGCAGAGAGCAGGAGCAGAAATTTTTTCTTCTTGCAGGAATTTTACAAATGTACAGCAGTTTGTAATTTTTCAGCAGAATAACTTTCAGAAATTGCAGAGAAAATTTCGCCAGTAAACTTAGAAATCTTTACTTAAAAAACCCATAATTTTTCTTCAAAAAATTGCAGAGGGCCATATAGCAGCAGAAAATTGCAGGGATGATGAAATCTTCAGCAAAACTCATAATTATTTTCCATTAAAAACCAAAAACTTCTTCAGAAACCCAATTTAAAACACTATTCCAGCAGCTCTTCAAAAGCAAAATTAAAGGCAGAAAATGCAAAGAAAAGATCAGAATTTAGAAAACCTTCAGATGCGTTTCTTCAACACCACCACTACTGCTCTTGTTCAAAGTCAATTTCTGAATGCTGCCACGGATTTTGAATGCTGCTCTTCTTCAAAACACTTTCTGAATGCTGCCAATTTTTGAATGCGGCAAAATGTCTGCAAAATCACTGCTGCAAAAACTCTTAGTGCTGCAAAAATCTCAAGAATTTTTGCAGATATGCATAGGCCATAAACACAAATGGCTCACTCAATTTGGAGCAGGGCCAGCAATCGCCCGCTTTGATACCATGTTAAACACCATGTTGAACACACACATGGTGTATGAGAAAGATGAACACACACACACAAGAGACTCAACACAATGAAGGATAAGCGTGAGGCTTTCTTATTTTCCATTATACAAAGATGTACATTTATAGTACAATGGTGTGACTCTTGGTTTCATATTCCAAGGTCACTTGGACTCCATTGTGACTTTCGCATTCCACACCTACCCATGTAGGATTAGGTGTTCCAACAGCTCCAACTCTCAGGGGTCCTTCACAGTAGTCCAATGAATGGGAGAGATGGAAGTTAATGAGCTTCTGGCTGCTAGGGAGGTAGCACCACCCTACCTATAGAAGAATAAAAGAAGAATGGACTCCGTGCAGAAGAATGGTCCACTTTACAATGATATAGAATGATGTGAAGAAATCTACTTCAGACCATAACCCCAACTTTGTACAACCACTAATGATTATCCTAGACATCCCAACACTACCTCTTCAACCCTTGGCAGATAGATACTAGTACAATTTGTACAATAATGTATTTACAATGACTAAGTACAATGATACCTTTACAAGGATTGTATGCAGTGCTGCCCACTTGAAGACCTCATATGATGAAATTCTTGCTGCTATTATGCACCTTGGTTTTTTCTCTTGTCATGCTACCCTCTGCTGCACCTTGCTTTGCTTTGCTGCCGTAGAAAGTCTGGTCCTTTGCAACCCTTAACAACACACGATCTAGCTTTTTCTTGCTTTCTAGGAGCTCGATATTGAATTTGGTGTATCTCTGTTATTTTAGATCCTCAATATCTGATTTTTGGTCTTGTAGTAATCCTCTGAGTCTTATTTCCAATGCCATAGGTCTGACCCAATTTAGATTCTTCAAGAAGGATTTATTCCTAATCTCTCACAATGCCCTAATTATGGACTGTTTCAGCAGAGCGCACTTGTACGACGTGCCACGTGTCACTGTTTCTTCATTTGGCTCTGAAATTTATAGAGTGAAAATTTTGTGCACTATCTGCCACTTTTTACGGAATTCCAATCCGATACTCAGAGAGAGAGTTATGACGATTTTACCAAGGTCACTTCTTTGAGATGAATTTTAGGAGCCTGAAAAACCCTAACTTCCACAGATCATATATCCAAAAATATTGCGCAGCTTGATTTGAAATTTTTATTGCAGCTTCCTCAGGATTTTGGCTTTGCCTCATAAAAATTTCAGCTTCTGAACCTTCGTAGAAACAAATTTAGAGCGAAAATTCCACGATGACTTGTTTCAGATGGCCAAATCCCTTGCATAAGGAGGAAATGAAGATCACAATTTATATGAATGTTTAAGTTGAGAGGGGCTTAAACAAGTGAATGTGAGAGAGATTTTAGGAGCATTAAAAATATTAATTATGAATTTTCAATGACCCATGCCCCAACCCCATGGGGTTTTAGCCCACTAACTGGGGTTACAAAATTCAAACATGAATATCTCTCAAACCGTGAAGAATTACATGGCGTGCCATATATGAATGGAAACATCTCGACAAGTAGAAACCATAAAAAGAATTATTGACCCATAATATATTAATTTGGTAGGTCAAAATTCCTATGCAATATTGGGTTAGCTCCTGGTGCTGCTTGGGTTGACATCAATGACAACCGCTAATCAAAAATCTCCCCCTTTGGCATTGATGGCAACACAAGGAATCCCCCTGCGATCATGACACCTCTTCCTACAACATTCTCTCCCCCTTTGAAATCAATGGCAAAGGGTAACTCCCCTTGAAACACAACCATCCTGCGGACCTATACACACTTCCACTCCCGCTAACACACAATCGTCCTGCAGACCTGTACACACTTCCACTCCCCCTGACACACAACCATCCTGCAGACCTGTAATCTAAAGAGAACTTGGGAGAATCCCAAGCTTTTGACGAAGATATTCAAATGCTTCACGAGGTAAAGGTTTAGTGAAGATATCAGCAATTTGTTCTTTTGTAAAAACATACTCAAGTTTGATATTATTTTCAGTGACTTGTTCTCTAACAAAATGATATTTGATTGGAATGTGTTTTGTTTTTGAATGCATGACAGGATTCTTGGAGATGTTGATGGCACTAGTGTTGTCACAGAATATGGGAATAGGCTCACTGAATTGTACTTGAAGATCTTGCAAATTTTGTTTCATCCAAAGGACTTGAGTACAACATGATGCTGCTGCAATGTATTCTGCTTCTGCTGTAGATAACGAGATTGAAGTTTTCTTTTTGCTCAACCATGATATGAGACAACCACCTAGATAGAATGCTGCTCCACTAGGACTCTTACGATCATCAACGCTTCCTGCCCAATCTGCATCTGTAAAGGCTTGAATAATGAGATTGTTACCCTTGGGATACCACAAGCCATATTCTTTTGTGCCCTTTAGATATTGAAGAATTATTTTGACGGAAATAATATGTGATTCTTTTGGTGCTGCTTGGAATCTTGCTACTTGTCCAACTGCTTGCATAACATCTGGCCGAGAGGCTGTTACGTATAGAAGACTACCAATCATAGATCTGTACAACCTCTGATCCACATCCTTAGATGAGTCTTCTATGCTCAATTTGCAACCTGTTACCATCGGAGTAAGGACGGGTTTGCAATCTTCCATTTTTAATTTCTTGAGCATTTCCTTGATGTAATTGGCTTGACATATAAATATTCCTTTCTCTTGCTGAGATATTTGAAGCCCTAAGAAGTATGTCATCTCACTAAGTAAAGACATCTCAAAATCACTTTGCACCTTTGTAGAAAATTTATTACTTAGTCGATCATCATTGCTACCAAATATTATATCATCCACATATACCTCAACGATTGTTAAATTATCTTTATCTATTTGTACATAAAGATTGCTATCAACAATACCTTTCTTGAACCCTTGTTGACATAGATATCCATCAAGACGAGCATACCATGCTCTAGGAGCCTGCTTGAGACCATATAGAGCCTTCTTTAACCTGCAGACATAGTCTTCTTTTTGTGATAGTAGAAAACCTTCAGGTTGTTCGATGTAAACTTCTTCTTCTAATTCTCCATTCAGAAATGATGACTTAACATCCATTTGGTAGAATTTGATTTTTATTGAACATGCATAGGCGAGAAACATTTGGATGGCTTCCATTCTGGAAACTGGTGCAAATGTTTCGTCGAAATCAATTCCTTCCACTTGTGCATAGCCTTTGCAAACCAATATTGATTTGTTTCTGGTAACCTGCCCATCTTCATTCAATTTGTTCCTGAACACCCATTTAGACCCAATGACATTTTTATCTTTTGGTCGTGGAACTAATTCCCAGGTGTTATTCTTCTCAATTTGATCCAATTCTTCATTCATAGCTGCTACACAATGTTCATTCTGGCTGGCTTCCTCAAAACTACTAGGCTCACAGGTTGCTAGAAAAGCAACGTGAGCTTGTTGTGATGAACGAAGCTGTCGACCTTCATTTATGTCACCAATGATTTGATTTGATGGATGGTTCTTTTGAATCCACTCTTTTGTTCTCCTTGGAGGAGCTTCTTGTTTTTGTTCTAGTATATCTTGATGATCATTGTTTACTTCTTCCTCGTTGATAGTTGCTTCTTGTTCTAAAATTTTCTCTGTGTCTTTTTCAGCCTCTGTCTCAAGTTTCAAAGATTCTAGATCCTCATCATTACTCGCTAGAACACCATCTTCGTCAAATGTAACATTTATGCTCTCCACTATCTGTTTTCGTCTTAGATTATAGCATTTATAGGCCTTTATTTTGCTTGAGTAACCAACAAAGATACCTTCATCAACACGTGATTCAAACTTACCCAAATTTTGATCTTCTCTTTTGATATAACATTTGCTTCTGAAGATTCCGAAATATTTTACATTAGCTGGTTTTCCTTTCCATAATTCATATGGAGTCTTGTTGCAATTATTTCTGAGAAGACTTCGGTTGATAATGAAGACTGTCGTATCAATTGCTTGAACCCATAACTTTTCATCCAATTTTGAGTCCTTCAACATTGTTCTACCCATTTCCTGTACAGTTCTATTCTTTCTTTCAACAACTCCATTTTGCTGAGGTGTTCGTGCTATTGAAAATTTCCCTTTTATTCCATTTTCATCACAATATTGCTGAAATTATTTGGAAGTGAATTCTCCACCATTATCTGATCTTAAACACTTTATTTTCAAATCAGTTTCATTTTCAACCAACTCCTTGTAGATCTTAAAACACTCAAATGCTTTAGATTTTTTCTTTAGGAAACTGACGGCTGTCATCTTGGTATAGTCATCTATCATTAACATGAAATATAATTCTCCGTCTAAGCCTTTTGTTCTCACATGACTACATAGATCAGTATGTATCAATTCCAATGGATGTGATGAAAAGTGTTCTTTTGTTTTAAATTGTACTTTTGTCTACTTGCCATGCTGACATGCCTGACATAGTGTGTTGGAAGGTTTTGAGATTTTCGGCATTTCTCGTACTGCTTCCTTTTTGCTTATCCCGACAAGATTGTCAAAGTTCATGTGACCCATTCGTTTGTGCCATAACCAACTTTCATCTTCTTTAGCTAGTAGACATGCTTTAGTTGCTTCATCCAAAACATATATGTCGTTTGGAGCTCGACTTGCTGTAGCCACAATTTTACCATACCTGCCTTTCCTGATTTCACATTTTGTGGAGTTGAATAGCATTGTGTGTCCTTGATCACACATTTGTCCAACACTGAGCAGATTGTGATTCATGTTTTCGACCAATAGAACATTCTTGGATATAACATATTTTCTTCCGAGAGTGACGGTACCTGATCCTATAACATTTGAAGATCCATCATTTCCAAAGGATATGGTTCCATCCTTCTTCTCTTTCAGAGATACAAATTTCTTTCTATCTCTGGTCATATGTGTTGAGAAATCGCTGTCAAAATACCACACATCATTAATTTTTTGAGCCTTGAGAGCGAGAGCACAATTACCAGTCTTCTTCTTCTTCCATGTTCGTTCATTCTGTGGCTTCGAAGATTCTTCTGAAGGATTTTCAAGTCTGCAATCTCTGGCTATGTGTCCAAAGTTCTGAGATTTGTAACATTCCATATTATTTCTTAAATGTTCAAATCTATTGATGTTTCGTTGAGCCCTGGGAGGTTCATATTTGAAGAATCTCTTGGAATTGTATTGGTTCCTAGGGTACGCGCGACATTCTATAGCTTTATGACCAAATTTTCCACATGAATAACAATAGCCATGAAAAATATGTTGGTACCTGGATGAAAATCTTCGTCGAGGAATCATCTTCCAAGGATGTGCTTGCGAATCTTGTCCAATGAAGTCTTCATGTATGTCAGATCTCATAGGTTCATTGTATTTTGTTGTAGAAGGTCTTGCTTCTTCTTCTTTGTAACCGAGGCCAGTTCTATCGTTGTAAGATCGTTGATTTTTTATGAGTTCTTCCAATGCCCTTGAGCTGTTGGCATACTTTTGGACAGTTTTTCCCTTCTTCACTTCCTTACGCAGTGAGACTACTTCGGCTTCTAATGCTTCCCTTTCTTGGTTGCTTTCTTCCAAATTATTTTGAAGTGACTCTTCAATACATTTGTGTTCTTCAACCTCAATTTTGAGACCTTGAACTTGTTCTTCAAGAGTATTGGAATGGATCTTCTCAGCATTGAGATTTTTTATAAGCTTGATTGCCTCCTCATAAAATTATTCTATGGTCAACCCTTCTTATTCATTGTTTGATACTTCTTGTATATTGTGCTTGGCCATAAACAATACTTTATCATTGGCTTCTTCTCTGCTGTCACTTTTTTCATTGGATGATGAGATATCTTCTTTAGAGAGAAAGTTCCTTTTGGATCCTTTCTTTTTGCCTTGCTTGTTGAATTTCTTAAAGCCTTTCTTTCCTTTTTAGTTGCCATCACTTTTGTTCGGACATTTTTCTACGAAATGCCCAACCTCACCACAACCAAAACATATCAAGGGAAGTTTACCTTCGAATTTTCCCTTACCAAGTTTTAGTTTTCTCGTAAAGTAAGCATATTCTTCATCTGAAAGACCTTCTCCATCATCTCCCTTTTCTTCACACTTGCAGGTGCATGTCATTTCAATTGAAGGTTGTTTGTCCTTATTGGTTTGCTTAGATGCAACGAACACAGTTTCTAGATTTGAAGTACCCTTTTCTTCATCAAGTCTCATTTCATAAGCTATGAGAACTCCATGTAATTCTTCCTTGCTGAGTTTGTCCAGATTTGCACTGTATTCTAAGACCGATACCTTTGGGTTGAATCTCCCTGGTAATGTTCTAAGAATATTCCGTATAATAGTCTTCTCGTCAACTGGCTCTCCCAATCCTTCCAGAGTATTGGTTATTTCATCAACGTATTGGAAGTATGCAGCAATGTTGCAATCTTCTTTCATTCTAAGTTGCTCAAATTTTTCTCTATAGATTTGAAGCTTTGCTTCTTTGACATTTGAGTCACCTGCATATATATTCTCAAGCTTGTCCCATACATTTTTGGCAGTTTTACAACCCAACACCTTATGATAAGCAGATTCAATAAGTCCACCGATAATAATATTCTTTGCTTTTGCATCATTTACCAAATTCTTCTTACCTTGTTCATCCGCGGTTGATGTAAATCCATTTTGAACAGTGTCCCATACTTCGTAACCTTGCGCCAAGAGATAGACCTCCATTCTTCCTTTCCAAAGTGCATAATTATTTTCATTGAATAGAGGTACACCATTGTTGGTATGCTACATGACCTCCTCCTAGCTGTTAAACTGCTATTGAAGGAACCAAGCTCTAATACCAATTGTTGGAAATACTGAGAGGGAGGGGTGAATCAGTATTCCTTTCAATTGGAGCATTAGTTAATCTTCAATTATTATCATTGTTTGTACAATGATAGCAGCAAACAAGAGGAACACAAATGCACATAGTTTTTAAGGTGGAAACCCACTCCGGGACAAAAACCACCTAATGCTTTTCTAATAATTCTTTAATATTCAACTCCAATTGAAAATAAAGCTCCAACTTCCTAGAATCTAGAAAAGCATTCTTCTCCAGCTCCCACCGGATGGACGCTCCAACGCCCGAGATTCTTCAATAGTCAACTGAACGGATGCCCCAACACCCAATGAGCTACAACTCACCCTGGCACCACCCTACCACCCTATAGAAGAATAAAAGAAGAATGGACTCCCGTACCAGGGAAAATGGTCCACTTTACAATGATATAGAATGATGTAGAAGAAGAAGATATACTAGACCATAACCCAAACTTTGACACAACCACCTAATGATGATCCTAGACCTCCCAACACTGCCTCTTCAACCCTTGGTAGATAGATACTAGTACAATTTGTACAATAATGTATTTACAATGACTAAGTACAATGATACCTTTACAATGATTATATGCAGTGCTGCCCACTTGAAGACTTCATATGATGAAATTCTTACTGCTGTTATGCACCTTGGTTGCTGCTCTTGTCATGCTACCCTCTGTTGCACCTTGCTTTGCTTTTCTGCCATAGAAACTTTGGTCCTTTGCAACCCTTGACAACACATGATCTAGATTTTTCTTGCCTTCTAGGAGCTCGATATTGAATCTAGTGTATCTCTGTTATTTCATATCCTTAATATCTGATTTTTGGTCCTGTAGTAGTCCTCTGAGTCTTCTTCCAATTCCATAGTTCTGACCCAATTTGGATTCTTCAAGAAGGAGTTATGCCCAATCTCTCACAATGCCCTAATTATGGACTGTTTCAGAAGAGCGCACTTGTACGACATGCCACGTGTCACTGTTTCTTCATTTGGCTCTGAAATTGATAGAGAGAAAATTATAGACTATTCAATATTTGCCAATTTTTACGGAATTCTAATCCGTTACTTAGAGAGAGAGTTATGACGATTTTACAAAGGTCACTTCTTTGAGATGAATTTCAGGAGCTTGAAAAACCCTGACTTCCACAGATTATATCTCCAAAAATGTTGCTCACCTTGATATGAAATATTTACTACAGCTTCCTTAGGATTTTGGCTTTGCCTCATAAGAAATTCAGCTTCTGAACCTTCGTAGAAAAAACTTTAGAGTGAAAATTCCATGATGACCTGTTTCAGATGGTCGAATCCCTTGCATAAGGAGGAAATGAAGATCACAATTTATATGAATGCTTAAGTTGAGAGGGGCTTCAACAATTGAATGTGGGAGGGATTTTAGGAGCATTAAAAATATTAATTATGAATTTTCAATGGCCCATGCCCCAACCCCATGGGGTTTTAGCCCACTAGCTGGGGTTACAAACTTCAAACATGAATATCTCTCAAACTGTGAAGAATTACATGGCGTGCCATATATCAATGGAAACATCTCGACAAGTAGAAACCATAAAAAGAATTATTGACCCATAATATATTAATTTTGTAGGTAAAAATTCCCATGCAATATTGGGTTATCCCCTGGTGCTGCTTGGGTTGACATCAATGACAACCGCTGATCAACATAGAATGCTTATTTTTTCTTTCAGTTTTTTTTGGGTCCACTTTGGGTTTCCCCCATCGATTGTGTCAGATCAAGACTCTCGCTTCCTTGGAAAGTTTTGGAATAGCTTGTGGTGAATGATGGACACCAAGTTGAAGATAAGTACGACATTCCATCCACAAACCGACGGATAGACAGAGGTCGTCAAATGTACCATGGTACACTTGTTCAGGGCTATTGCAGCAAACATCCCTAGTTGTGGGATGAGAATATTCCATATGTGCATCACGCCTACAACCGAGCAGTGCATTCTTCTATGCAGCGCTCACCATTTGAGACATGTTTTGGTTACCTACCAAAGTACCCTTTTGACATGATATTTGGAAGGGATGAAGATGCCAATTGTTGTGATGATAGGAACAAAGCACAACGATTCATCTAGTCAAGTGTCAAAAAATGTGGCAAACTCAGTGTCAAGTTGAATATCTCATCCTTTTGATTCCAACGGCGCATACATAACTCAATTCTGAGTCCGTATGGAGGAGTTACAAGCAGTCAAATTTTATGGGTTGAGATTGATTCACATGCAATGCCAATTTGAAGAACAAATTTTCATAAAGATGCAGAAATTCAGGTTCCACTTCCTAAGACCATCATCAAACCTTGGGAAGAGCTTTCCCATAACAAGAACAAAAATGGTCTTAGATATGACAAGGATGTGTCCTTTCATATTCCATATCACTCAAAGTCCATCTAGTTTCAGAGTGTTGGATTCATTCATGATAGTTCACCTTCTGTTGTTCTAGATTCTTCTCCTCTTTCACAATAGCCACAATAGATTGATAAATTCCAATATTGTGACCAGGTCGACCATATGAAATATCATTTTTTTATCTTCACCCAGTAAGAACTATCGTAAAACCACTCATTCTTCAAACATATGCTTTAGAAACAAGCCTCCTGTAAGAACACAAATTCATCTTGGATGGATCTCTTCTTGGCAATGGGCATCGACAACCAAGAAGATGTTTTAGTCATATGTCATAATCTCTTCTAGAATATTAAAAGGCCTTGCAGTTGATTTTTTTCCATCATCTCGCCTTGTATCTGATAGGGGGGGAAATAATGGTCATCTACAAGCTTCAAAGCTACATCAAGTGAGCCTGAGCCCACCTGCCGTTCTAGATTCAAAGTTGTAGCCAGAGACACAAAAGTTCAAGTGATCCCGAGCCACAACCTTCCATACCAGATTCAGAGTTGTAGCCAGAGACAAATATGCCCATGAGCATGATTTTGGTTGGTAGTCAACCTTAAACCATCAATGTGAGGTTGATCTTCTCCCTCTTCAAATAATTGTGTCCACTTCCTCTAGCAGAAGACTTCAGCTTCTTGCTAGTTTTGGAAGAGTTCCAGGAATTTCATCAAGCATTCTAGAGTTGGTGGTAATCCTTAAACCATCGCAGGTTGAGACCTCCATTTCAGGTTGAGGTTCTCCCTTTTTATGCGGGTTGCATACCTCCATTTTCTAGGTTGAAGGTCTCCCTCTTTAAAAGATTAGGAGAACTTCCTCTAACAGAAGACCTCAACTTATTTCCAGATTTGGAAGAGTTTCGAGAACTACACTAAGTGTTCTAGTGTTGGTTGTCATCCTTAAACCACCACCTTATACCTATATCTCAGAGAAAAATCCAACCTAGTACTACCATTTTGTGTTACAAATCTCTTCTTGGACTCATACATACCCCTTCAGATTAAGGGGGGGAATGTTGGACACCTAATCCTCTAAGGGTTGGTGTAGAAGGCGAATAGACAAAGGAAGTCCAAGAGTCCTTCGAAGATGAATCCAAGGGTCACAAGAATGTATTATATATGTACATCTATGTTAATAGGAAATACATTCTCATGCTTATATTTCCTATTTTTTCTATTCCATGTGTGTGTTTAACGCATTGAATTGTGATATCAAATTTTGTATAAGTGAAAACTATATTGATGAAGTGGAGGTCGATGTAGTACCACTTAGTGTGGGTCATACAATGTTTGGAAGCCTCTACTTGTATATGAGGGATGTAATCTTTTCAAGGAGAGGAAACTTTATCACTTAATCAAGGATAGAAAATTCTTCATCATCAATGTGCACAATGGTAATCCAATATCTTTCTTATAAATTCCAACCAAGCCAAGAGATTAATTAGTTATAGTAGGAATTTTGTATTATTATTCTAAATAAAGAATTAACTACTTGAGATTAATCAATAAAACTAAAGGTATCTCTCTAGGGGTATACTAAAGAGAAGAAATGAAAAATGGAGGAAATTTTGTAGGAATATAAACAAGTGTTCTAAGATCCTAAAGGATTACCACATAAGAGGGAAGTGTAGCTTGAGATATATATGTTTCTTGAATCCCCATGTGAAACATTAAGTTGTCTAAGCAGTCCACCCTTGAAGAAAATGATTTGAATAAGAAGTTGTGGCAATTATTGGACTGGAGAGTAATTCAACCAAGCACATCGCCTCATGGGTCACCTATCATCATAGTAGCCAAAAAGGATGGGATTTAGAGAATGTGTATTGACTAAAGATATTTAAATAAGCTCACCCTTAAGAATCAATACATTCTACCTAGGATCAATAAATTGTTAGATTACTTGTAACATGTTAACGAATTCACCAAGTCAGATCTCAAATTGGGATACCATTATGTATGAGTTAAAGAAGAAAACACTTAAAATGCCACCTTAAAAACAAGGAAACATATATATGAATTTCTAGTAATTTATTTTGGTTTATGTAATGTACCAACTAATGATGTATTACATACCTTTCTAGATCTAGTGTATGTAGATTATATATTGGCTTATAGCTTTACCTGAGAAGAGTATATGTCAATTCCCATGCGGGTGTTAGAGACTCTTAAAGAGAATTAATTGCTAGCAAATATTAAGAAATGTGAATTTTCCTAATAGTTATTGGTGTATTTAAGGTGTGTGATTGGTGGAGAGTAACTCAAGATAGAGGAACATTTTAACAGTGGAAATTTATCTTGAAATTTAGAAACCTTGGTGAATCTCACTAGTCCCTTATATACAAATTGTAAAATATTTTTTGATATTTTTGTAAAAATATAAAAATTTCTAATGATTTTATATCAACACTATAAAATTTTGGCGATTTTTTAGGTAAAATAATTTTATCCTATAAAATTTAGGACAATCATTTTTAGAAAAAAATGGAGATTGGCGAATCTTTTTTTGGAAAAAACATCGAAAATTAGTTCATCTATGAATATTATCCCCTAAAATTTTCCCTGCAAGTCAAGATAGATCCACTAAATATGGAGGCCATCCATAATTGGAAAACTCCTACAAATGTCATTAAAGTTAGAAACATTATTGAGGAACATAGTATCAATGAAAGTTTATAGCATCATTTTATTGTAGCTATATGACTCCATGTTATCGCAATCATGGAAAGAGTTTCTAGTGGGGAAAGAATCAATAGAAAAAATTGATGAGCTAAAATGAAATATTAAATTAAGCATAAGTTCTTGCATTTTCTAATTTTAAAAAATATTTGTAGTAGAGATAAATGCAAGTGGGTATGTTATGGGAGTGATATTTATGCATGGAGATAAGTCAATATGCTATAATTTTAAACAGTTCATAGTGAATTCCAAAACTACCCTACACATGAAAAGGAACTATGTGGTCTAGTTCAAATATTAAGAAATGGAAGTGTTATTTCATGGGAAACAAGGCCATCATCCACACTAATCACTACCCATTCTAGTATTTGTAGTCCTAGAGAAAACTTCAACAAACTAGATAGTACAAGCAGATGGGGTTTTCACAACAATTTTATCTAATCATCGAATATAAGAAGGTTATAAAAAATATGTTGATAAACATGTTTTTAAGGATGACCACATCCAATATCATAGCTTAAAATTTGTATACTATTATGCACGTGGATCCTTTCACCCATGATGCATACAAAGACATAAGCATTGAAAATCCTAAAACTAAATTATTTACCTAAGAGACAAACATAAGCAACAAACTCATGCACATAAGAGGTAAAATCACTAAGAAGAGATGTGTGGCGTTATTTCCATATATTTCTTAAGCTCGTGATAAGAGGTTGATTCCTTTATGTATTACAAATATTGCATAATTGAAATGCTAAAATGTGGAGACACTAGAAGTTAATTGACAAAAGACAAATGCGTTGAATTGGAAAAGAGATGGTCAAATTTTTCAATACCATAAGATTTGCATAGAACGCAAATTTGAAAGTATAATTGCTCACTAAAAAGCATCTAATGAGGATAAAAACACAAGATGAAAAAAAAGATGTTAAAAGACACAAATCGGATGCAAGAGAGATGTAATACAAATGCAAAGAAAGAAATATTGATGTAAAATTGGTTTCAATAAGATATAAATAGATATTATACAAGCACAAAATTCATAAAATGGATTAAAAAAAGGGATATGTAAAATGAAATGAAAACATAAAGCACTACAAATTTTACACGTGTTTCATTTTCTATTTTACAAACATTAATATATTGAAATTTTTTTATTGTAATAGTGACATGAATATTGTAGACGACATCTTTAAATGATAAAATTAAGAAAAATGTATATTCTTTCTTACTATGATTTATAATTCATATATCTCCTTTTTTTTATGGAAGTAAGAAATTTTTTATTATATTTTAAAAACTTTCATAAAGTACATGCACGGATAAACATAGTGGACTATATCTTAAAAAAAGTTCATTTTGGATACATAAACCTTCCTAGCCAAAGCATACTTGGGAGAGACCATCTACCCTTGAGTGGGAAACCATATGGTCTCCCTAAGATTTGTGAGACCATTTTATGCTATCACAGAACCATAGAAAAAACAAAAGTAGTAGAAACAAGAGTAGCAGTGACAACAAAACACCACAAGAAAAATAATAAAGTAGTAGAGGCTAAAAAATCCATTCCTGGAGATTGTTAGTGAGCTTGGTCATGTTGGGACGAGATACTAGAAGGGGTCATCATAGCCTTATGGTAACTATGGAGGTCATTCCCACTCAACAAGCACACCCATATGTTGGTGTTGGCTTCCTACCGTGAGGTTTCACCTTTCAAATTGTCTACAATAGCTAGCTTGTTGGTAGAAGTTTACTCCTACTCCACATGGCTGAAAGAGTTGGGGATTTCCTGGTTTATTTTCCTTCTTTTTCTGAGACCCTAGATGTTTAGGGTTTGGAGGCTTGTTACATTGATGAATAAAATATGCATTGTCTAAATTATCTATCGATTTGGAGGAATTCAAAGGAGGAGTTGGAGGAGGGAATTGAATTCCCAGTGAGCCTAACAACACCCTTAGAGTCGATCGAGGCTGTACAAGATAGAGATGTATGTTTGCATTTATGTTTTCCACAAGACACATGACCTCTTCTTGATCCTTGAAATGAAAACCAAGCAAGTTCATGACTTCCCAATGACCATTTCTAGTGTTATTGAGATCTTGCAGTTCCATAGTTGTGACCAAGCATCTGATATGCTATGGAAAATATTCATTGAATTTTTCCACTCGTTTTCCATGCCATGGAGGGGGATTTTGGTAGCCTCTTCCTCACCCTCCTCTCCAAGCACGTCCTCATTCGCAGACCATAACTATCAAGTAAGAAAAATATATGCCCTTAGTGCCAAGTTCCCCAACCTTCACTGTTCTACAAATGAAATAGAGGTCAGCCGCCTACAAAGCAGTTTGAATGTGAGAGTGAATAACTTCAGAATCCATGTCCTTATGAGGAATAAATTCAGAATCCATGTCCTGAGCAGGGTATGAATGTTAAGTCCTTATATTTCTTCCACCTTCTCCTCGATGTCGAATGTGATCTGCAAGGATGATAGAGGAGAATCGCCACCTAACCCCGTCCATTTATACACTAGATTGCATTAGCATGGGAGGTCTAATGATATTTGTAATTCAAAAGGATGACCTAATCCAGGTTGAATTCATATATCTCTATTAAAAATATATATTTCTAATAATTAAAATTAGAAAAAAATACTTAAATTTTAATATATAAAATTAAATATCAATTTATTATTTATAAATGACCATTTTAAAAATATATATTAATTTTAAATTAAATTTTATCAATTTGTATAAATTAAACAACATTATCATTAAAAAAATAATTTCTTCCTAAACTTGTACAAAGAACAACTAATTGAAAGGGAACAATTTATTGAAAAATATTGGCAATCCTTTCTCTTATTCATATTCAAAGATTTTAATGAAAGGGACTAACATACCTTTTCCTTAAATGTGAATGAGGTTGGGTATATTGACAAAGGTATTGGTGGACCCATTTGAATGGAAACACACATGTCCTTTTCTCTTATTTTGTTTTCTTGTGGGCCAAGACCAATTTGAATGGAGACACACATGTCCTTTTTTCTTTGGATTTGGCCTTTGTGTCTTCTTTTGTTTTGTTGGCCTTATTACCTCGATCGACAAAAACAAAAATTTCTTGGTTTATATTACCTTTATTAAAAAAAAAGAGAATTTATTAGAGGTTTTTTCACATTCTTTGTCACATGTTTTATGTATGAGGTAGTTCTTCGTGCATAAAAAACAAAAAAGGACTAAATAGCCAATAACAAATGAGATTCAAGAATATGTGCGTTTAGAATGTGATGTCGACTAAGAGCAAGTGGTCCCTAAAATCCATTTTTAATGTGTAGAAATTACACCAATGGATTCAATCCAATCATGCAATGTACTAAAACAAGACACTGAATCTTTCTATAGTATTTGTGGAATATAAATCACGATCACTCAATCACATGCAAGTAAGAGAAAGAAGTAAATAAATTTCACAACACAAGATTTTCCTGGGGAAAGCAACTGCTCAAAACCTGATCCAGGAGGATTGTACAGGTCCAAGTACAAGTGGCTTAAGTATAAAGGCTCAAAAATCAAAGTGTCAGAAATGTGGAAAACGCGGTGTCAAATTGAAGATCTTGTCTTTCTTATTCCAACGACATGGACGGAACTCAATTCTGAGTTCGTGTGGAGGAGTTAGAAGTAGTCAAAGTTTATGGGTTGACTTGGTGATGTGGTAGCTTAAAGAGGCAACAAATTTGCAGAAATATGGCCACTGAATTCCGGGAAAATTTGTGGGATAGTTCAAAGCACTCCTTCGGTCAAAATCAAGAAGATTTAAAAAGGATGGGTTGTTGTAAATAAAAGCAAAACAAAAAATTAAAAAGGGTAAGGGCGGGCCATGACCCTCGCTCTCTCTCCAACCATATAATAAAAAAAAAAAGGATTATGGTTATGGGCCCGTGGACATGACCATGCCAGACCCACTCACTGTTGCAACGATAATATAATAATGGTTGGGCGAGGGCTGTCAACCCCGCCAACCCAACCCACCATGCCACATATGTACCATACCACCGACGGGAGTTGTGGGGGCAGGACGCCCGATGCGAGTTCGCACCACCCCCCCCCCCCCCCCCCAACCTACTATTAAAATAATGTGCGGGTATTCAAAACTATTATGCTACCTTTTTAGGGAGGGGGCGAGGTTTGACTACTCGGCCCCCTCCCTCATACTTTGGATCTCAACCACCATGCTAGGCAGACTTCCTTAGGGAGTGCACCCACCTTATGTTATATAAACATGTAATTCAGAAGTGCGCCCAGGCAGACATAGAGCAGCATGTTTACCAAGGCAGAGTGGAACCCTGAGCGCCTTGCAGGAGGGGGGCAGAACCATGAACTAAGCTCATTTTGAGGGGGGCAGAACCAGGCAAATTTTATATGGATTCTGCACATCTCGGCGACACGAGTTCAACGATGTTGTCTGTTTCTTCATCAGAGGTCTCCAATTTTCAGGCACTTTCAGCAATGGAGGTATAAGGGTGTAATTTTGCATTAATGCTTGTACTTTCATTTTATTTGCCACTTAATGAAAGAGGGCCTCCCCACCCTATTGAGCATGGCCCGAAGATGTAGTCGCTCCTGGACGAACTCTGTTATCAAGTTCTTGTCTTCTATGCATGATTTTATGTGCTTCTCTCTTCTTATGTTCATGCCTTTTAAGTTTCATGGTTAAGATGCAATTTTACATGCAATTATTTAATCCATCTCAAAGCTAAATATTTTGGATCAAGTGGTAACAGAGCAGGTCTTTGTAGATGTGAATTTAATTTTTGTATGCTAACTAGAAACATGCTACGAATAGGTGGAGGGAAACTAAATACTTTTGATCCCGAGGTGGGATGTGCACATCGAAGAAGAAACATGGATGATGATGTTAGAAATGAGGAGGAGCTAAAATTCCGCAAAACATTCTATACCGTGGTAGATCATGTCGAGAAGTTGTTATCTAGGTTTGAGAAACTAGAGAAAGCAGGGGAGAATGCTTCAGATGGATGAGGTTCAGTGCATGGAGATGATGGAGGAGATCCACCTCCTTCTCCTCCCACGAGTGAAATTTCTTCCTCCTCTTCTCACCATCATCATAGGAATTCAGGAAATGCATATAATAAACATTTCTTTAAGTTAGATGTCAAATTTGATCTTCACATGTATAATGGTGAAAGTAATGCATAAAATCTTAACAACTGGATTAGGCATATTGAACTCTACTGCAGGATTCAACAGATTGTGGAGGACGAGGCAATTATGTAGTTGGCTTCTCTTCAACTGAATGGCATCGCTCTTATCTGGTGGGAGAGAAAATTGCAAGGAAACAATAATTTGGGTAACCTTATTTCCTCATGGTCAAATTTTATTGCTTCACTAAAAGATCAATTCTATCCCTTGGGTTATAAGCAAAATGCCTTAATGGAGTGGCAGTACCTAAGGCAAGGCAAAGGCCAAAATGTGCAAAGCTTTACTGAGGAATTTAGAAAACAAGCACTAAGTTTGGGCATTTCATTAGATTCACCCGAAGTGGTAACTAAGTATATTGGGTCATTACATCGTTACATTAGACATTCATTGTTAGTGTTTTAACCTACTACTATTGACTCAGCTAGTGTATAGGCCATTCAACTTGAAAATAGGGTCAGAAAAGATAAAGATGATCATTCAAAGAAACCACCTTTCAAACCTTCAAATGGAAAATTCAAAGGGAAAGGAAAGGGAAAGGAAAATAAGACGGTATCAAAAAATAAAGATGAAGGAGAAAAGCCTTATTTCACTCACTGTAAAAAATAAGGTCATGACGACGATCATTTTTGGAAGTTGTACTTGGAAAAAAAGCCAAAGAGATATGTTGGAAAGTGTAAGCAAGAGATGGTAGCAACTGTGCAGCAAGACCTTGGATCCGACTCTGGTGATGAGGCATTGATCATAGCAACAGGAACAAAAGATACTCTTTCTCTTCATGTTAATTCTGAATCGCATGGAAGCACTAGTTTAACAGATGAGCCTCTTCCTAATGAACAAAAGAGAATTGATTTGTTTCATATTAGAGTTGTCATAAATCGTACAAAATTAGAAACTCTATTTGATTCAGGCTCTCAAGAAAATTTAATCTCAAAATCCTTGGTTAAAATGTTAGGCTTAGAAGTTAAGCCTCATATGAAACCTTATCCGCTTGGATGGATACATGACAAAGTAAAATTAAATGTAACCAAGCAATGTAAGGTTAAATTTGTAATTGTTTCTAAAGTAGTGGATGAAGTAGAGTTGGATTTCATACCACTGGATATCTGTGGTATTGTGTTAGGGAGTCCCTATCTTTACGCGAGGAAAGTAGTTTTCTTTCAACATGAAAATAAATACCAAATCAAAAAATATGGGGTCGAATATATTGTACGAGCTCATCAAACCAAGGTCAGTGCTACTCTTGTAAGTGCAGGACATATGAAGAGATTAGTGAATTCAAGCAAGGGGCGTTTTCTCATGGTTGTGAGAGAAAAAGATGTAGAAACATCTGACGCTTTCCGAGGATATGATCCAACTCATAAAAAGGAATTATGTGAATTTATTTCTAACTATGATGAGTTTTTTCGGGAACCCAGAGGATGGCTTCCAAAATGAGAAATCAAACATGAGATCCATTTGCAACATGATGCTCCATTTCCAAACAATGGTATGTACAGGATGTCATCTATAGAGATGGAGGAGATCAAAAAGCAAGTACATGAAATATTGGACCAAGGGGTCATCCGGCCAAGTACTTCTCCATGCGGCTCGCCAATCGTGTTAGTGCCTAAGAAAGAAGGCACATGGAGGATGTGCATGGATTATCGGGTGCTAAAACAAATCACAGTGAAGAAAAAATACCCTCTCCCTCACATTGATGATTTTTTAGATCAATTAAATAATGCTATCCATTTCACCAAATTGGATTTGTGTAGTGGTTATCACCATGTCATAATTGCAGAGCAGGATGTGTGGAAAACCACCTTCAAGACCAAATGTTTTATCTCAAGAGACAATCCCTTGGTTGTGGTAAGGAATCAGTGCTCAAGACACACACACACACACACACACACACACACACACACATATATACATATGTATATATGTCACGAAAATATGATATCGGATAGTATTTTCTTAATCACCTTCAAAAATTAATTATTTAAACCCTCAAGAATATAATATAATAAATGCTTCACAATGCCATTATCTGCTGATATTAATTGAAGTGATAGGAAGAACATGAAGGAAGCTCAAACTGATATGCTGATAAATAGGATCTATCACTTTAAACTGCAGAAGAATTTCATGTGAGTGGAATAGTTAAAATGGAGCGCCCATTAAGGATGTTTAACTCTTATTTACATATGTAAAAAGAGACCCGTAGCTACATTACTTCATTTTATTCATATAAATAAAAGACAGAATGGAAACTGGAAAACATATCAACAACGACAGATGTAAGAATCTTGATCTTCATTCATTAATCATCAGAAAATTGTGTACAAAATTTACAGTAGTCCAAAGGTCCAAAACTCAGAACCTTTTCCTTTCTTTTCTTCATGTTTAAATATAACTGTTGAAACTACTCTTAACTGCTCAAAATACTTGGAACTGCTTAAACTACTTGGAACTTCTTAAAATACCTATTACATATCATCAAAGTATGTCATTACAATCGAAATCTCTTAGAAAATATAAAATAAAACTAAAACTTTAATCTATCTGTTGAACTTGAATTTGCTTCGTTGCTACTACATGCTGACGTGTCCTTCTGAGAAGATGAGGGATCATTAGGTGGATCAACCATCCATGCTATTCATTTCTTCCACACTTCAATATTTGTCTTGGGAGAGTTGATCATCGTGTGGTACTCCAGCCTAAAGGCAGTGATCCTGCTGAATGTTGGTCGCTCTGTAAATAAAGTCTTCACCATCCACAATAATTGAAAATGCCTATGAAGAAAATTAATAACTATTACTCCCTTCTAGAATATGAGTTTTCTCATGAGTGTTATCCACCTTAATTTTTTTTAATACCAATAATGGTTCATAGGAATCCCATGATAAAAGGTTGCCTTTAAGATCCCAGCATGATGGAAATCTTTCTCCGGCTCTTTTGTCGTACAAATTATCAAATCTGTTCACTGCTTCTTTGATCTCTGTCAACTTCTTTTCAGCTGTCTTCTTGCAGGAATTTTTAATAATCAACTTATTAATATCTACAACATACATGATCCTATATTTAATGTAATTTTCCTCTAACTCTTGATCATCTTTTGAATCAATGAAATCAATGAACTTCTTTGCCCATATGGCTCTATTAAGGGTCTTCTGCTTATTTTCCATAACTTGCTCCTCAAAGTCTCTGAAAATGCTTTTCTCTTCTGATACAATAGTCAAGGATTCCCAAACTGCTTTCATCTCTCCAATGATTTCATTCCAAATGATATATTTGGCCTATATCAAAGTTATATTCCCCTTCAACTTCTCCTTTATATTCTTGATTTCAGCATTGGCTATTTGAAAACTTGTCCTGTACTTATTAACTTATCCTTCTTGGGCCTGCAAGATTATTATAATATGTTGCCAATTATTCGTCAGTGAATTGAACATAGGATTTAGACTGTGGGTAACATAAATCTTGATGGACTAATTGGGCCGTGACTTGTAGAACATTCTCTCCTAGGAAATTCATTACGAAGCATTTAACAGGATACATGACGGATACCAACCAGTGCACAAACTCGGGAAAAATATGAGTCCTAGGGATACATACAGACAGTACGCGTGAATTGACCATGGCGGAGAAAACAAGATAGGCTTTATCATTTAAACATACTTGCTCATAGAAGGGGAGATGCTCTAGCGAGAAAGTGGTATCTCTGATATCCCTCTCGGTGTCCATGAGAGTAATATGATGGAAGAACTGGAAAGAGATGAACGTTTCGCCATGAGGCAGCTCGGGGTGGCAAACAATGATAGAAAATGCTAATGCAATAGGGTTGAAAAACACAAAGAAATAACTGTTAATCTTTTGAAAATATAAGGAGGCTTAAATAGATGGCATGGGGTCTTAACATTAAATGCTAATTTGACTCACATAATATCGTTAAATGATACCATGACGCGGCTGAAAGCTGTCATCCAACAAGTAGGCTACATCACTGCTGGAGGCCTTTGGGGTACGAAGCGCTCATCGGGGCCTTGCTCCCGCAGTGAATCTAGACCGTCAATCAAGATTGGCCGGTCGGCCAGTGGGGTCAACTACGGAGGCACCTTCCCCATTAACCCGTGTGTTGATTATGCTCGCGGGTTGCTGTCTTTAACCTCTTACAAGATAACTCTTGGATCCCGCTTACTTATTCGCTCGAACATTAACCAAGACACTAGGTTCCACCTCTATGGATCCTTCAAAATATTTAACTTTAGTCTTTACAAAAACATTGCAAGTTTGGTTAAAGTATGAGGAAGCCCTACTTTAACACATATTTTTATATTTTCCCTTTTTTCTGTATTTTCGAAAAATTAAAATAAAGATATTGCAAATGAGCCACAACATCTTGCTCCACCTGGGGATAGTGTTTTTTTCCACGAAACACTAAGAACTGCAGATTAGTGCCCTCACTTCGAGCATGGAGTCAAATGTTGTTTGATGAAATATGAACAATGAGAAATCCGGATATGTACAATGGTGAACCATAAAATCTTAATGTCGGAAGTAATGTTTTAGATAATGCCCATTCATAGGCAGTTGTACTGTCTCTCCATCAAGATTCTCTAGAATGAATGTGTTATTTGATCTTACCTCAACAATCTTGTGTGGGCCATACCAGAGTGGGTCGAACTTACCATGTTTTCTCTTTTCTTCTCTTCTGGTGTCCCATCTTAACACCAAATATCCAGTTTGAAAAATAATCTCCTTTGCTTTTCTATCAAAAATAGACTTCATCTTTTCTTGATAAATGATCAAATATTCTCTGACTTTATTCCTGCTCTCACTCGATTCTATAACCTTGTTCAACCTTCTCACCAGTGCGTTAGGTTATTCTTGTGCTTCTTGAAGGAACGAAATCACTGGTCTAGCCAACTAAGTAGGAAATAAAGCTTTAGTTCCATAAACTAGTTCATAAGGAGACTTACCTGTAGATATTCTAGTAGTTACTCGTACTGCCCAAAAAGCGAATGTCAATTTTGAATCCCAGTTTTTTTTATTTTCACTAATCATCTTCTTCAAAATCTTGACCAATGTCTTGTTATAAGATTCAGCTAGCCCATTCCCTTGAGGATGATATGCTGTGGAGTGATAAAATAACATTATATGTTTGGAAAAAATTAATGAATCAAACTTAATTGAATACCTGGGCATTGTCGGTTACAATATTGATTGGACACCCAAACCTGTTGAAGATGTTTTCTTCCAGAAACTTCATTACTACCTGGTCATTAGCCTTTCTGGTAGGTATTTCCTCCACCCACTTTGTGAAATAGTCAGTGGAAGTTAGAATCCACTTGAACTGTCCACTTGATGGTGGATTAATCTCCCCAATAAAATCTAATCCTCATTGCCTAAAGGGCCCTTCAATGAACACTAGGAGAAAAGGTAGAGGGACTAACCTTTTATTTTGTACAAATAAATAACATTTATGGCAGCTTCTAACCAGTCTATATACATCAGCAAACAAGGAGGGCCAATAAAAACCTAATTTGAGGATTTTATGAGCAGTAACCTTCAAACTATAATGGCCTCCACATAGACTCTCATGATATTCTTTTACAACTTTAATCAATTTACCTTCAATTAAACATAACAGAAAGATGCCAGCAGGATCCTTCCAATATAACTTAGCATCAATTATGACATATGGTTGGGATTTGAGCTTAAGGGCTCTATATTTTGTTCTGTTTAGTGAAGTTGGGCAAGAGAAAAAACACAAGTAATGAAAAATATCCTTATACCAATCAGAGAACATAAATTTGTATGTAATTGATGTCTTTGTAATTATCTGACTCCTTTCATCAACAGCTTCATCCAAGGGTGCAAGAAAATTAATCTCCAAAGCTTGAAAATTTGACTCTGTCAACAGTTTTTCCAAACCCTGACCTTTGACCAATTTAGTGGGCTTGATATCTAAATCATACTCTTGGATTTTAGCTATCCACTTTCCTCTTTTACCTTCAACATCACTTTGAACTAACACATCTTCCACAACATAGTTAGGAACATAAGAAACTATCTGAGACTGTAGCACATAAGCCCCGAAGGCGTTTAATGCTTTCACTAAAGCATACACCTATTTTTCCAAAGTTTTATACTTAAGTTCAGCATCCCTGAGAACTTTACTAAAAAATGCCATAGGCTGATCTTTACCATCTTCATTCTTCTGCAACAACACAAAAAAAATGGTAGTAGGTGATGCAAATTAAAATATTTGAAAAACCATTTGATAATCCGGTCTTATCAGAACTGGATCTTCTTGAAGGGTTTCTTTAATCCTAGCAAAGTATTCTCTAGTGTCCTTATCCCATTTTACTTTCACATTCTTCTTCAGCATATATGTTATGTTTTTGACAATTTCGGCATAGTTCGAGACAAGTCCCCTCAGGAAATTTATTTTTCCCAGAAACCTCTGGATATCCTTTTTACACCTGGGCAAGGGAATTGTTTGAATAGATTCTACTCTAGTTGGGTCAATTTTTACTCCCTGATTCGAAACTATATGTCCTAACAACTTTCCTTCCTCCAAAGCAAATAAATATTTTTTCAGATTCAATGACAATGAAAATTTTCTACATTTCTGGAAAGCCTTCTGTAAATTCTCCATGTGTTCATCATCCAAACTTGAAAAAATGGTCACATCATCCAAATATATAACTACAAACTTATCACCCACAAATTATATGTCCATTGCCCTTTGAAAAGTGGCACTTGTGTTCATAAGGCCAAATGGCATTCTTGCATACATGAAAGTTCCCCAAGGCGTGGTAAAAGATGTTTTCTTCTGATATTATTTTCAAATTTTACCTGATTGTAGCCGGAGAAACCATCAACCATAGAAAATCTGTATGCTCCTATCACTTTCTGTAAGACATAGTCCATCTTAGGCAAAGGATAATTATCTTTAAGTGATGCCCTGTTTAAATTCCTGAAGTCAACACATAACCTTATTTCTCCATTCTTTTTCCTCACAGGAACTAGGTTAGAAACCCAGTCTGAGTATCTGAGTGGGACTATAATTTTGACTGTAGAAATTTTTTCACTTCTTTTTCAATTGGAGCAAGGAGCAATGGATTGATCTGTCTAAGTTTTTGTCTGTGAAGCTTGATCCCTTCCTTGAATGATATCTTGTGTTGAATTACGTCTATTTCATATGTCTTAAAATCCTCATAAGACCATTCAAACACATCCATATATTTTTTAAAGAGGTCAATGGACCTTTCTTTATAATTCTTAGGGACACCCTTGAATAACCTGACAACCTTGGGCTCCTGTTGGGTTCCCAGATTACAATCTTCCATCTCACCCTCTTGAGGTACCTTCTTTGGATCCATTGCTACATCATTTGAATAAAATAACATTTCAAGGGGATCTAATCCTCTAGGAAATATGTTATCTTTCAAATGGATTATTTTCTGATCACCTATTGATTGCTTAAGATTTTTCAGCTCTTCATTCTTATCAATCTGTTCACTTTCTTGGTCTATTTCAATATCTTCAAATTTTTCAATCATTGTCAGAAAATGATTTATCTGCTCATCATCTTCAAATACCTGCCAGTGCTTGAAATTGTCAAAAATAGAGGGTCTGTGCCTCATTTCAAATTCATACCTTAGTTTCAGATTCATAGGTGGCTTGAAAGTACTAACTGCAACTGCCAGCGAATCTGACATTCTGTTTTCTTCTCTTGGAATGAATTGAAGATTGAAAGCTTCAAAATAATTCTCAACCAAGTTCCACACTTCGTTTCTATATGATCTTAGCCTTGGATGCTTGGTTTGACAAAGGTTTTTAATCTTCCTTATAATCAACTCAGAATCACCAAAAATGGAAATACACTGGATTCCCATTTGTTTAGTAGTTTGAAGACCTAAAATTAATGCTTCATACTCAACTACATTATTCGTTGATTCAAATTCAAGCTTAAAAGAAAAAGGAAAAATATTACCTTCTCGAGATATCAATAAAAATCCAGCTCCTGTGCCATCTTTTGAATAGGCACAATCAAAATAACACTTCAAAATTTTGTTTGGACATAGCTCATTATGTAAAATTCCCAAAGAGAGCTACTTATATGAGTCTTTAGCAAACTCTGCATCTTCATGCAGCATAAAACAAGAAAGATCTTCTTTTTCTTGACCATAAATGGGGGAATTTCCTGCATCTTTCTTTGTGGTAGTTTTAAAAAATCTTGTTTCTCTATATAACCTTCTTTATTCCCCATTAAAAACAAGAATAATAGCATATGTGAAGTCCAGTTTTAAAACTCCTCCAAGCTTCGCTCCCCAAGATTTGGAAAAAATCATACCAAACCTAGCCGGAATATCTGCGACCACTACATCCATCATGATACTTTTGACTAGAATTTGGGCCAAGGATACCACCATGTCTTTGATAAGCCCAACACACTTCACCCTATTAGAATCAAATGAATATAGGTCTCTATAGGGTTTAGTAATTTGTAAATTAAGTTCTTTCATTACAAATAATGGCATGAGATTATGTGAAGCAACTGAGTCTAACATACAATTATGAAGAATGAAATCATGAAGAAGCAGTGACATATAAAATGGGGGAATAGAAGAATCTACCTCCACCACATGTGGACCAAAAGTGACCACTGGCTTTTCTTCTTGAAAATTCACAGTATCACCAATGTCATTAGACTGAGAAATATTAATGAATTTTGCAATCTCTTTCTTGTAACCTGGTGTCTTAGCTAGCTCAAGAAGGGGTACTTGGATTTTGACCTTTTCTAGCTCCTTCAATAGACTGAAAGCTTGATTTTGTTTGACAATTTTCTCAGGTTCTTCTCGATTTCTTCTAGGATTAGAAATATGTTCAGGCATAGTAACGACCTTCTCCAAATTACTAGTATCAATAGACTTGTTTCAGGAAGTCTCAGCTTGTTGTATTTCTATTCCATTTGCTGGATTAATAGGTTGTTTCCCCTTATCGGATTGTTTTAATGAGTTCTTTGGTTGTGGAGTTTCCATTGGAGAAGGGACTGACTCTTGTTTTTTCTCTTCACCATCATGTGTCCTTGATCTCTTTCTTGATCTTAAATCATATTTCTTATGTAGCTCTGCTTGTATAAAATATGTAAATTTCCTACAATACTCATCAATCTCTTCTTGGTCGAAGGAAACCTCAACTTTGGTTTATTCTTCTTCACATTCTTCCTCTTCCTCATCTTCTTTCATGTACATAGAAGATATCTGATATTCAACTTCCCTTTGATAATCTTCAGCAGACTATGAAGGTGTTTCTTCTATATACAGTGGTGCCTAAACTTGGTCTTGATCTCTTCTCTCCCTCTGCAAAATTTTCAGGGGCTGCTTTCTAAATTGAGTATTGAAAACTCCTCTATTTTGTTGTGCAGTACTTTGGGAGTTTTTATTCTCTAACTCCATATTTACTAACTTATTCGACAAATTCTTGATAACCTTTGTCATGTCATCAATCCTCTGATCCTGTGGTGATTCTTCTATGGCCTTGACTTTCTCTTGAACTAACTGATTTTCTTGTGTTGTCCCAGCGACAGTCATTTTTGCTTCAATTTACAAAGCATCAGTTTGGATTTGTTCAAGAGTAAGAGATCTCCTTTTCTTAGAGTGAAACTGAAGTCTGATTCAAAGGCTCCAACAAAAACTACCCTTGCTCCAACTGGAGGGGGCTTAATTTCTATGGGTAAACTATTGTACAATTTGTTGAATCTTTTAATAAAATCAGTCATGTTTTCATTTGAATTTTTCTTGATTGCATTAAAATCCGTCAATGAGTAACCATGATCTCTTTTTTCACCCCATATTTGGGTGAATTGTGTTTCTAACTAGTCCCAATTATTAATTGAGCCATACGGAAAACCTTTAAACCATTTTCTTGCCTCTCCATTCAGAGACTGTACAAAAAGTCTCATCACTACATCCAGATGTTCTACATTTAAATTCTCAGGAAAAGTGAAAAAAAATGGCACGTGTTGTTCTGCAGTCACTTCATCTTCACCGGTAAAATGAGGAAGTAACTTGAGGTATTCTTGGGGCATGGCATTCATAGGTTTTGGAAGATTTAACGAGGCATACCTGCTCATTAAGAAAGCAGGGGCTGCCATGTTTACGCCTTAGTTAACCGCTCCTTGAGTAGGTGAGGTTAATGAACCGATTGTGAATGTGAATGAAGGGGGTGAAATGACTGATATGGGAAGGGGTTGATGAATGATGGCAGAAGAACCAACAAATGTATTTTGTTGAGCTTGCGTGAAGGTAAATGAAATCGACTCAAAAGATTGTTCTTCTAACCTTGGTTCTTGAAAATGGACAGGTGGGGACAACGATTATTGTTCCAAGAAAGTGAGTTCCTTGGAAATATCCTTAGATGAAGGGTTATGCAAACTGCTGCCAGGTGCAGGCAGTGTAGGATTAGGTGTGGAAGGGGTTTCTGGTTTCTGAGCCTTTTAGAAACCAATTTTTAAGGATTTGATAGAATAGGAACTTTTTTTTGCAAGGTATCTAACCTCGTATGAGGTCTTTTATATGCTAGAATTATGGAATAACAAACACAGCCTGATATTTCCCCCTCTCTGAACAACTAGAGGAAATATAACAAGAACCTAGGGAATGAACTTCGCTTCTTCGCTCCCCGACAACGACGCCAAAAAAATTTGTATCTCAAGAAATAATCCCTTGGCTGTGGTAAGGAATCAGTGCTCAAGACATATATATATATATATATATATATATATATATATATATATGTCATGAAAATATGATGTCAGATAGTCTTTGCTTAATCACCTTCAGAAATTAATTATTTAAACCCTCAAGAATCTGATATAATAAATGCTTCACAATGCCATTATTTGCTGATATTAATTGAAGTGATAGGAAGAACATGAAGGAAGATCAAACTAATATGCTGATAAATACGATCTATCACTTTAAACTTCAGAAGAATTTCATGTGAGTGGAATAGTTAAAATGAAGGAGAGCCCATTAAGGATGTTTAACTCTTACTTACATATGTAAAATGAGACCCGTAGCTACATTACTTCATTTTATTCATAGAAAAAAAGATAGAATGGAATCTGGAAAACATATCAACAATGACAGATGCAATAATCTTGATCTTCATTCATTAATCATCATAAAATTGAGTACAAAATTTACAGTAGTCCAAAGGTTCAAAACTCAAAACCTTTTCCTTTCTTTTCTTCGTGTTCAAATACAATGTAAAGAAGTTTATAACTTCTAAAACTACTCTTAACTACTCAAACTACTTGGAACTGCTTAAACTACCTATTACATATCATCAAAGTATCTCATTACAATCGAAATCTCTTAGCAAAGATAAAATAAAACTAAAACTTTAATCTATATGTTGAACTTGAATTTTCTTTGCTGCTGCTACATTCTCCTGATTGGCTGAAATGTCCTTTTGAGAAGATGAGGGATCACTAGGTAGATCATCCATCCACACTCTGCATTTCTTCCACTATTATCCAGAGAGGATAGAGACGATCCCTCTAGCCCTAGAGTGGGTCTAGAAACAAAGGGACATGCGAAAGTGTTGCTTCCTAATTATTGAATGAACAAGGGACATGGTAGATTGACCTACTTGGAATCCAACGCTGTCATTGTTGCTATAGTAGTGGTGGCCTCTCGCTCCTACCTCAGCAAGTCACAATCCTTTTGCCATTATGCTTGGATACTTGCACATAGAATAAGAAACAAGAACAACATACGACATAATGGATTCACTCATAACTATTAGCCAGTCAAAGAGGGCTAAACATATTGCATTAGACAAACATCGTAACATAATAGTGGAACCAAACAGTAGTCATGTATATAAATGAATAGAAGGAAGAGTTACAACCAATGCTTTGACGTCGCAGTCTCCTCCAGCGAGGTTCAGGCGAAGCGCGTCTCAGATGCTCGTCAGGGAATTTGGACGGGATGAAGGCATGGACTCAAGCTCTCTTAACGTAATTCCTTCTTATTCTATCTTCTCTATTCATTCAACTATAGTATGTTTAATTCTCCAAGTTCAACTATCTTGTTCTAAGAGAGATAGCTTCTTTTATAGAGGAAAAGGAGGAGGTTAGGATCCCTACAAAGGTGGGAGGGAGGCCTATCCTTTAGGGAGTTCCCATAAGAGGTGGAAACCATAAACCTAAAGGAGGGAATCCATGGTTTATCATTTCAACCACTCCTAATGACTCATCCTCGAGGTGGTTGGAGTGGAATCTCCACTTCTATTTTTAGAAAAAATTCCATAAACAGCTTGGCACAGGTGGAAAAATAGGACAGAGCACTAGCTGGCGCGGAGCCCAGTGTTAATCTTCCTCTTCGGCGCGAGGGAATAAATGATTACCCTCGCCAAGGCAAAAACAAGGGTTTTTGAGTCTCTGCTCAAGGAATCTTCAACAAAAGGAATATTACTCTCATGTAAAGGGACACAATGATGGTCTTTGCAAGGCATGAAATTGCTTATTGATTACGAAAATGATCGTCCAATGGGCGAGATGGGGATTGCAGGGACAGTGACAAAATGTTGTGTAATAGATGCCCCCTAAAGCATGAGTTCTGAGGTAGAGAGAGGGGTGAAATGCTTTATGAGAACGCGTTCGAACCAAACACCGTTGTCAAAAAACCTACAATTACGAATACAACCGATATCTCTGATACATGAACATGTGTTATGGGCACAACCATCCATAATAGAGCATATATAAAAACTGAGGTCCGAGGTATGGACGCAACCATCCAATAGTAATGATGAACAAATAGACTCATGTATGGTTGCAACCATCCAATAAAAAGAGTCATGCAATAAGTCATGATAATCCACCAAAATCTACAGCCTGGATTTTATCAGACAAAATCTAGGGTCTTGCGCTCCATCTTGACCCGAAAAAGTACAAATTCAAGCATGCGAATATATGAGCTGAAGTCGAATATGCAATAAAATCACCTGATTACCAGCCAATGATGAAAGATGTTAACGGACATGAGAGAAACCACCAATAATGACAATGGATCTCAAGGTACAACCGGTACAATCCACGGAATGTGAAGACTGATCTGGCGTCGAACGTCCGCAGAATCACTTGATCGAAGGCCAATTATGTGGACCTTGTGTCGAATGTGAAAAATCTGCCATTAAGGCATGTAGGCTTTAAGGTACCAGAATAGAGTCTCTTGATCAAATTCCTAGATAATGAGCTAAAGACGACAGGAAGTGACCTGATCAAAGGTGGGAAATAATGTTTCCCACATCATTGATACGAGATAGAGGAATATGATGATGAACATGATCAATAGAGAATCAAAGGGAGGTTGAAAATTGCAGAGGCAAACTTCTCTTGAACATATCACCAACATGACATTGGATTTGGCAGTATTTGACATTAAAGGATCTTTGGTCATGATGACGTGGAAAAGAGTAGATGAGAGGTAAAAAGAGATTACCCAAACCCATGGAGGAAAAAATGACGTAATGAGATGTCCCCAACCTGACAATGAATGCAGACAAGTACCATGTTCAAGAGCGACATACTTCCAACATAACTAAAACTTGGTTCCATTTTCCCCCACCATTTCTGGCGAGTACCCCAATTATTTTTTAAAAAAAGATTGAAGGGGATAGCATATGCTTGTTCTATAAGTTTGTCCTTCGGACAAATCCAACCTAGTACATTTTACGAGCCCTAGGAAGGAGGAACTCGAGTAACGTCATAGCGACGAAATTCGATGTCATCAGGGTTTAACAAGTCTGACAAAGGGAGAATTCAACATCTTTTCATGTTTAGAGAGTTTGAAAAGAAGGTAGAAAATAAAACTCCATCATGGCCCTTTTCGTCAGTAGTCTCTCAGATCCGAAAAGGTAGAAAAAAATATCTGAAAGAACCTCTTAGTTGCAATAGGCTAAGGGATTCCTTTTTTGTAAATAATCTATCCCAGCTCGAAAAAAGGGGTAAACATATACTGGGTAGATATCGCTTCGCATCCATTTAACGAGTTCAAAACGACAAGAGTCTCGACAATCTTTTCAATTTTAGAGAGTCATAAAAGAGCTGAAAGATGACTCCAGTAGTGAATTTTTCGTGTTTTTACCGAGTCTGAAAAAGTATAAAATTTAACTCGTTACTCCATCACTATGTCCTGAAAACCTATTGCTGCACAAGAGACACGTGTAAAACCCATTTTTTGAAAATAATATAATAAAATAATCGAAAAACATGTCTTAAAAACTAATTAGGGTTGTAAAAGGTTATAAAATGCCAAAAATGGTAAAAATAATTACTTTTCACTTTTTACCTCTTATGGAGCAAATAGTTACCCATTTTATTGTGTGATTTTGCGATGACGATAGCAGACAATCCAGCAGACCAATCTCAATTCCGTCAGTTCCAGGTAAGAGTCGATATCTCTCCCTTCATTTTGAGTTATTTCTTACTACCTGCAACTTCCAATTTTTAATTCTGGCGGAGGAAATATGAAAATTATGGCACGATGGTTGGCGCGGGTTTCGGGCACGGAAGCGCTAACCGCCTAATTTTGTACACTAGGGCGCGCCATTTGGCGTGACTGTTTGGGAAAAATTCGCGCTAATGGCACAAAATTTTTTGTGAAAAATGCAAGTCACAAACCCCAATCATTCATAAATTTAAGTTTAAAAAAAGGCTAATATCATTTATATGAATGTGTTTACAGGTAGAAAGCAGCGAAATGGTGATAGAATGGAAAGAACGGGAACACAACGAAGAAGACGAGCTTGCCCTAGAGAATGAGAGATGCATGGAAGCTCTTAGGGACTGTGGACTGAAGAAGTTCTTCTTGACACTGTGCCTCCATGCTCAACCAGATCTATTACAATATTTGATCAGCATATGGGATGAGGACCAAGAAAAGTTCATCCTTCGAGATCAAGAACTTGAGATTGATGTTTTTGACGTCTACTTTATCACAGGATTGTCGTGGAGGGGAGCAACACTGATCCTAACCGGTACCTAGCCTTGTATGGAGAGCATGTCCATGGTAATGGATAGAGTATGTTGAGGGGCATGGAAGGGAACAGGAAGTGGGAAAGTTGATATCCAAACTATCCTAGACTTAGCACTAAAAGTAGTGCTACATACCATCACACGAGCTGTGGGATTGCAAGCACCACACGAAGCAACAAAAACACAGTTGCTTCTTGCTGTAGACTGTTTGACACCGATCATCTACAACTGGGCAGAGGCTGTGACAATAAACATGAAACGCCAGTTAACAAAATGCAAGAAGGGAAAATTGAAGAAATTTGGTTATGGGTCTATCCTGGTATCGTTCTTCCTGGAATGACTACCAATTTTTCAGCGTCAGGAGGTCATAGTCCTAACACCACTAGCGAGAGAACCATGGATGGCTTGATGGGTGGCTCTGATGCCAAGGGCAGGGGGCGGTCAACAGATGTACTGGAGACCGGAGTTCTTTGATTGGCTTCGCCGACAGTTGATCTTCGTGGAGGACTGGCCCTACTCTATTATATATTTTACTGGTGATTCGGACCTCCCACTCCCGAAAGGAGAGGATTGGGATGAAGATTTGGGTAAGAATCATTTTTAATTTTCATGAGTATTATGAATTTTTTTGTTTATGTATGTTCTAACATTAAATCCATGTATTTGAAGATGTTGACCCAGAGAGACTCGCGGGCATGTCTCCGATGGCGAGGCGAATTATTCATGATTTTGACCCTCATGGTGAGGGAAGCAAGGAAGAGGAGCTCATGCTCAACCTAGAGGGGATCACACATGGAGTCCCGGATTATGCACAATTTGACAATGTTTCTCACGCCTACCAGAGACATACTGTCGGGGTGCCAAGCCATATTCGCAATGCTAAGGTGGCTTGTACGGGCAATGAAATGCTATCATGAGCATCACGCCGATTAGACACCTAGGCTTTATATCTACATTTCTGAGAGACATGGTGTCTTAGTATGTAACAGAAACACACGTATTTTTTGAATGTATGATGCACACTGATGCAAACATGCGACATATATATACATATATTTTCCTACATGGATCGTTTTCACATGATGATGATTTTACAAATTACGCAAATGTCTATCTAATACAATGTTAGCCACTGTATCAGTTAATGCATTCATTTTTTTAGGAATATGTTGATATGTGATAAAATCAAAATTTCTTTCCAACAAATGAATACGTAAATACAATCTCAAAATGTATGGGTTTCTGACTGAATAATGACCATTGAGTTGTAGATCAACAAGCTGTGCATCTAGATTTACAAGTAACACGCGTATGCCGAGATTGATTGCCTCGGTTGATAGTTCAAGGACAACACTATATTCAACGACATTGTTTGTAGTTAGTCCTAGACAAATACCTTGCAGTTCTATCAACTCACCAGCAGGATCATAGATTACCCAGGCCGCTGAAGACAAATTCCTGGTACTACGGGAAGCACCATCCGCGAAACCGACATAAGGGGTAATAGACATATACACAAATAAGTAAGACTCGAATAAGCAGGAAAATGCTCGCAAAGCACACCAAATCAAAACATGTAAAAAAATTAAAAAAACACCTATGTACACAAATCATGCATGAATGACTCACACATAATACTTTTTGAGATACAACCCATTTCTAGGTTGTTCTAAAGGATGACCTTCCTAGTCAATGAGCTCATAGGCCCCATTCCGCAATATGCGTTTAACAATGTAAGGCCCATGCGACATGGGTTGAAATTTACCTGCCCCTAGCTTATCATGAGCTTGGTCATATAGGAGGATGAGATCTCCTTCAACAAAAGAACGAGGGGAAACGGATTGGTCAAAATGAGCTTTGACTCGCTTTTTCTGTGCTTCAATAACCAAAGCAGCAAAGCGGCGGGTTTCATCCAAAATTTTGAGATAAAGGAGATGCACTTCTTCTAGTGACGTGTTTGGCAGTAATTCAATAGCCAACTTGAGCGAAGGTATTTCACATTCAATCGGAAGAGTAGGTTGCAGACCATAAACCAATTGAAAAGGGGTGAATCCATTTTGCACTCTTAACTGAGGTTCAGTGTGCCCAAAGAGCTGAAAATAACATGAGATTCCAATTGGATTTATGGATCCCAATCGTACGTTGAAGCATGGTAACAAGAACTTTGTTCACGGCTTCAACCTGGCCATCGGCCTGAGGATAGTACGACGTTGAGCTGTCATGATGAAGACCCAACTTAGAAGTCAACTTGGCCACCATGTAATGCCGAAAATGGGAACCATGATTTGTGACGATGGCTTGAGGGACACCAAACCTAGCAATGATATGGTTGAATATGAATTGAGTAGCTGTCTTACCGTCAGCGGCAAGTGTAGGCATTGCTTCAGCCCATTTGGTGAAGTAGTCCATGGCTACGATAATATAAGCATGCCCCCCACTCGAGTGAGGATTACACATCATAAAATCGATGCCCCACTTCGCAAAGGGACCAACGGTAATGACAGGATGAAGAGGTATAGGTGGCGCATGCATCTTGCATTGATAAACCTGGCAATAATGACATTTACGAACTGTGACAATGCAGTCTTTGAAGATAGAAGGCCAGAAATAACCAACACGAAGAATATTTTGTGCAGTGGCATAACCAAACATGTGACCGCCACAGGCGGCACTGTGATAATAATTGAGGACTTTCTCAGCTTCCTCGAGGGTCAAACATCGATGGAGAATGGAATCCACTCCGACACGATAGAGGGTATCCCCAACTATACGATAAGGTTGTGACTGATCACAAATGCGTCAGCGAGCATCCTTCGTCAACTTAGATCTGAAAGTAGAAGTCTAGAGATAAACGATGATATCACTGTACCATATTGGATCGAGGGTGCTAATCAAGAAAAGTGTATCGCCAGGAATGTATTCCTCAGAACGAGACGGAGGAGGGTCTAAAGGGAGGGAAAAAATCAAATCAGCAAAGACGAATGACTTCTTTGACTTGGCAGCAGTAAATTCCAAATTGAACTCTTCGAGGATGACAATCCACTTTGAGTATTTTCCCCCCAGCAATTGTCGAGAAAATATATAGGTCATGGGGTTGCAATCGGAAATCACAGTCACTGTACGCAAAAGAATATAATGACGAAAATGTTGAACGGCTTGAACTGTAGCTAACGCTAACTTCTCAACATGTGCATAGCGCGTCTCAGGGTCGAGAAGGTTACGAGACAAGTAAAAAATAACATGCTCATTACTGTCATCAACGTCTTGTACCAGAACCATGGCAATTGTACTAAAAGAGATGGCTAAATAAAGGGAAAAATCACGATGATAGTTAGGAGGATGCAACAGAGGAGCATTGAAAAGCAACATCTTTAGGGCCTCAAAATACTTTTGAGCAATATCATCCCAACAGAATGGGATGCCCTACTTTAATAATCATGTGTATCCTCTAGCCATATTGGCATAGTTAGGTATAAAACAGCGTAGAAAATTAGCCTTACCTTGCAAACTCTGTAATTGATGTAATGAGGAGGGAGAGGGGAGATTGATAATAGCCTCAACCTTGAGTGGATTGAGGCGAATTCCGTCTTTGGATACGATAAACCCTAAGAGTCTACCGGAATCAACGCAGAAGACGCACTTGTGCGGATTAAGCCGAATATTGTAACGTCGACAATGAAGAAAAATCTGACGAAGATGGTCAGGATGGTCCATGTGCTTAGCTGAATGAGCGAGAAGGTAATCCAGATAAGGCTAAACGATGTGTTGAATATCGTGAAAAGCATACGACATCGCTTGCTGAAACATAGCCCCATCATTCTTTAAGCCAAAAGGGAGCTTCTTATATGTAAAAGTACCCCAAGGACAGATAAAGGAAGTCTTATGTTGATCAGTTGGGAGAATTTTAATCTGATTATAACCAGAAAAACCATCCATTAAGAAAAAGATCTCACTCCCGGCATAGTCATCAATGATTTGATCGATAAAGGGAGTAGGATAATTATCCTTAGGACAAGCTCGATTAATATCATGATAATAAAAAAAAACACGAATAGTTTCCTGCTTCTTATGTACAGGAACAATATTAGATACCCATTCTGTAAAAAGAATCAGATAAATAAAACTAGCTCGAAGAAGTTTTTCAACTTCAGCCTTAATGGTGGTAGCTTTTCTAGGGTGCACTGGACGAAGATGCTGGCGAACAGGTTTCGAACTGAGATAAGTAGAAATTTCATGCACCACTATACTAGGATCAATGTTGGGCGTTTCTTCGTAGGACCATGCAAATACATCACGGAACTCGCAAAAAAGGCTAATATAAACTTGGACTTCATCAGAAGAACAAGTAACCCCAATATGGATGTTCTCGACGATTCCCGGTTTAACGGAAATGTCAATAGGCATCGTCTGTGTAATGTTACTAAAGTTACCTTCCGTAAAGATGTCATATGTCAAAACAGGAAATTGAAGCAGAGGAGAAGGAACCCGAGATAAAAAATGCTCGAGACAAGTAGACATGGCCCCGAGGCCAGGCATAAACAAGGAACAATGATGACCATCATCCCACGACAGATCCTCAAGAGACATGGTTTCCATGATAGCCTCAGCGGAAGGAAACACCTATTTCAAAGGAATAGGTGAATCTAAATCACCAAGCTAGGGGGATTGAGAATAAATTTCAAGAGACACGTGCAAAGGATCACAATCAGAAGACGGAGGTTCCGAAGCAACAATGAGTTCACAATAATCAATCTCAATCAGACTCAAAGGCATCGAATCTCCAAAGGAATCAATCTGTTCAGGGGAAGGAATAATCCATGGGTCATCAGACCGAGAGATCATATGAATATGAATAGTATTCAATGTAGGAAGAGGAAAAATACCCATGAGGGCAGGATCTTTAAAAAGACCCGGCCCTATGCTCTCATAGGGAGTAGGAATCTGATCCACATACGGAACGTTGTTCTTAGAAGAAGAGGTGAAGAAAGAAAATTGATCAACAATAACAATCTTTCCTTCATGTGGAAATTTCAAAACACGAAAGAGAGTGGATGAAACACGCAACATGGTGTGAGTCCAACTGCGACCGAGGAGAAGATTATAATTGAGTTTAGCATCAACCACTTCGACCTTGACATTGACTGTCTTCCCTTTCAAAGTAATTGGTAAACTAGTGAGAACACCTAAAGGTTTTGATTCTCTTCCAACAAATGCTTCTAGGGCATTTGGTGATGAATTCAGGGCTGAAGAACCAATATCTTTCCAACACGAAGATGACATGACACAGGTTTATGCACCTTCGTCCATAACTGCTCGATGGATGTTGAGACCATTAATAACAACTTGAATAATGAGCGCAATATGATGCGGAAGTCGTGGAACGGAATTCTCTAGATCGAAAGCAAGAAGGCTAGTATCGGTAGGATCAATCCCACAAATCGCAGATAACAAAGCTTTTCGTTGCGACAGAAAAATCTGAAGTACTTCTAACGTGGACATCATGGATGGTGCCTGAGCCAAATCCTCAACAATATTGTAATGGTGAGTGGCATGGGCATTGGGATTATAAGAAGACTTACAGAGTACACCTTTGGAAGGTGGTCGCACAATGGATTCAGCATTGGGCCTTTCAATTTCAAGAGGACCAGTAACAGGTGGAGGAGGAGGACCATCAACAATCTCCTTCCCCGTGGCCTGACGAGATCCAGTATAATATTTCAACCGAGTAGCAATAGAAATGGTTGCAGAACCGTTCATCATGAACACCTGAGAACCAAATGGGGCAGAGGACTAAGGTTTCTCTACCATCTGAGTTTGTTGAGATGGGAAAGGTTCTTTAATAACGACCGGAGTTCCCTGGGTACCTTTGAGCAATCGGCTCACTTCTGACCGTCGAAGACAGTCCTTGGTGAAGTGCTCTTCATCACAAAACAAACAAGGGTACTTCGGTTTGCGTTGATAACCATCACCAACACGAGGTTTCTGAGAATCCTATTTCGGGGTATCGGCTTTGGCCTTACCTTTACCCTCTTCTTACCTTTAGAAGCATTATTTGTAGGATTGGCCTGAATGGCATTAACTTTTGCGGGTTTACTAGAATTCGAAGTGGACTGAGAAGCAACATTATTGGAAGAAGAGAACTTTAGCTTCCCAGTGTTTGAAGATGATGAAGACTTCTGAGAAGTCTGAGACACAAAACCAATAATACCATCGATGGATGGAGTCGCTAGTGGTTTAGAAGTTCCAGGTTCGGGAACATCAGGCAAGATATCATATAATGTGCCAAACTGAGAGTACACAAGATCAAGGTACTGGGCATAAGCAATGGATTGTTCCTTGGTTACACATGCCCCCATAGCGATGTCTTTGGCAATATGATTGACAAAGGAGGTGGTGAACCAATGAGTTAGAAGCTGATCAGGAATTTCAAATTTTATCATGCGACGACGACATCGCCACTCATGAATATGATCTGAGATATGAGTAGCTCGGTCTTGTTTCAATGAAGTGAGGAGGTGCGTCCCGGTCTCATAATGGACTGGTAACTGAAAATGTGTAAGGAACGCCATGGCTAAAGAATTTAAATCTTGGAAGACGCCATGAGATAGCTCAATGTACCACTTTGTAGCAGCACTAGCAAGAGTTCGCTGGAAAAGATGGAGTCTAATAGAATCGTCAATCCAAGAGTTAGAGGAACACCACAAATGGTAAGTAATAACATGCGCTTGGGGGTCTTCACCAGACTTTCCCTCAAATTTAGGACAATCACCAGGAATCTTGGTTGGAACCAAAGGCTAATACGGGTTATGAAGAATGGGATCATTCGTCAATTTTGACACATCAGGTAATTCCAACGTAGCAAGAAATGGTAATTAAGTGTTGAAAGTCATCGGAGGTATTTGATAAGGACCTGCATGTACATTCCACCCATTCCGAGTGGGATTCTGTCCCCATACATTCTATCTCGAAGGATTCGGATCATAGGAATCAGAAGCAGGATAAGTCGGTTGATACTGGGGTTGAGGACCAGGATATTGAGTCGGAGTAGACCACTGAGGTCCTTGCTGAGTAGTGTATGGATTCTATTGTGGAATGTAAGATGGATTTGAGGTTGATGATAGAGGGGTTGATTTTGAGGGTAAGGAACTTAAGGCGCACTATATAGCAGTTGATATGAACCTTGAGGGTAGTAAGCACCTTGCAGTTGAGCAGGCGGACCCGGATGAGCAGGTTGAGCAGGCTACTGAGCGGCTAAACTGGGCTGACTATAAATAGGTAGAACGGAATGCTGAAACAATGGAACCAGCTGAGGAGCAGGTTTAATCAGTTGCTGAGCAAGTTGAACTGAATACTGAGGGCCACCGGGTTGGCCTTGTGGGAAAGGTTGGCCCGATGGTTGTGATGGACCAGGTCATCCTTGATAACCAGGTTGACCCGGAGAAGAATCGTAGGGTTGTCCTGTTTGCACAACATTTGGGCCATACTAAGCGTGTGGCTTTTGTTGTGGTGCAACAGGTTGTCCCTGTGGTGGGTATATTTTCCCCCCAGGAGCATAAGATAGTCCTGGTTGATTCGAAGGTTGACCAAAAAGACCGGAGGGTTGTCCATGTTGGACCAAAGGTTTCCCTTATAAAGGCTGGCCTTGTGGACCATATGGTTGTCCCTGTGGACTAGAGATATAGCCCTGCTGAGCTAAAGGTTGTCCCATAGGGGGTTGTCCTTGTAAGCTAGAGGGTTGCACAGGCAAAGTAGGTCTAAAATGAGAAACAGTCTAATAAGGATCAGTAGGAGGCAAATAGACCGGATTACCATGTTCATCATAATGAAGCGGATATGAATAAACAAGGTTACTGACAGCATCATAGTGATGAAAAAGAGTATTACCAGGAGCTTAGGGCTCCCGAGAACCCTGAGAAATCTGCTGCTGAACAACCAACAAATATTCTTCAAAAGGAAGACCACCGGGAATCACAGGGGTAGTGAAAACAACACTAGAAGAAGGCGTGACCTCCGTCGAGGGAGCATAACGTTGATGAATATCCAACATCTGCTCATCAAACACATAGGTAGAAACCATAGGTGTGGTGGAGGTAGACGGGGTTTCCATGGCACAGTTTTGTGAGCTACCTAGGCCGGGATTAACAGGCCACGTAGGATTGAGAAAAATAGACCTGCGGGTGTGAAAAGATCCTAATGACTGATGGGTAACAACAGGTGTGGATGAAGCCACACAGACTGTCAGTTGGACTGGAATAGATGTAACAGTAACTGATGAACCAGGTGTTGAAGGAGATAGTCCTAATGAAGGTAGGAATGAACTCTGAGGAGGAGTTACTGTACTGGGTTGCGCAATGGAGGCCACACCAGACATAATATGACTCAAGGACCTATATCCAAGTGGAAGTGACATCGATGGTGGAGAAGACTGAGTAGAAACATGAGGGACATCTTCCGGAAAAAGATGATATTATCCTGTAGAAACAGGCATTCCTTCACTACCAACAGGACTAGATGAATCCATTTTTGATTCCGCCGTAAGATCTTTGAAAAGACTATGGGGACTAGGAGGCACAGCAGCAGAAAAAAATGGCAAGCCCGACGTAAGAGGAGGAAAATATCCTTCTTCCCCAAAACCAGACCAAGCACCAGAAGGAGGCCAATTGAACTCAAATGGCTCTTGAGGAGGAGATCGAGTAGCAAGAGGCAGGAAAAATGGGAGAATAGGCTGCAAGATCTCGACAAACCTAGTGGACTGAGGAGTTTCAAAAGAAACGTCCGAGAAATAACTACCACTAGGAGGCAGTGAGGACGACGAAATCGGTGGTTCCGCCACCATGACTGTATATCAAAACATAAAGGAAAAAATAAAACCAATCGAGGACTCCAAGATCAAAACCAAAGAAAAAAACAGGCCAAGTAATAAAAATTTAACGGGCGTGTGATCGTAGGTGATTAATTCTATGACACTGAAACCATATTTTGTGTTTCATTTTTAGAGTCGAGAAGCAGGCCAAAGATGACTCTAGTCGCTTTCAATTTTAAACGAGCGTGAAAGGACAAGTGCTCAACGATCTCTTCTCTTTTTAAAGAGTCATGAAAAGATAAAAATGACTATTCTGGAATACTAAGCAAGAGGGTATACTAGGTTTCCGTGAACTGCCATATACACCTTGGTGATCAAATGAAACAAAAATGACCAAGGACTTGACGTACGTGCAGGTAGTCTCCCCAAATGTTGTGTTCGGTGTATCATGGTTACAAGGCAGTAGAATCGGATTCCTATGGATAAAAGTATTTCAACCTAGAGGGGTCTCCCTTTATATACTCGATGGTACAGGGAGCACCAGTCCATACTAGCGCTGTCTAAAGCCAGATGGCGAATGATAGATACTAGGTTTTAAGACGCCGGAACACATCTCTAGCCTAGAACACTAAAAATGTTTCGTTAGGTTTCAATGCTTCCTTAGGTTAATTAAATAAATTTTAAAGTTGATCTTGGATTATGTTTCAGTTGTAAGGTCCAATTGATTTTGGATCTGAAAATTCCTAAATGCAAGCTTTATGCAAATGAACATCATTTCCAATTCAATGAATGCTAGTTATGAGAAGGATAGAGATATTTCAAAAAAAAGAAAACAATGAGACTATGCGAAGAAATATGCTAATGCATCTAACATAATCAAATGAAAATGAAACTCTTTCCTAGGTAATCAGATCCTAGTTATGCAAAAGAGTATTTCACTTTCAATGCAAAGAAAGAATGCAAATTTTTTTTTTTTCAATGAAAAGAAGCACATGATGTACTAATTACATGAAAAATGAAAACAAACACTAGCTTAAGTGTTGTGTAGGGGCTAATATTCGCAGGTGGGACCATTAGGTTTTGGTTTTGACGTTGCAGTCTCCTCCAGCGGGGTTCAGGCGAAGCGCATCTTAGATGCTCGTCAGGGAATTTGGACGGGATGAAGGCATGGACTCAAGCTCTCTCAACGTAATTCCTTCTTATTCTATCTTCTCTAGTCATTTAGCTATAATATGTTTAATTCTCCAATTTTAGCTAGCTTGTTCTAAGCGAGATAGCTTCTTTTATAGAGGAAAAGGAGGAGGTCAGGATCCCTACAAAGGTGGGAGAGAGACCTATCCTTTAGGGAGTTCCCATAAGAGGTGGAAACCATAAACCTAAAGGAGGGAGTTTGTGGTTTATCAGTTCAACCACTCCCAATGACTCATCCTTGAGGTGGTTGGAGTGGAATCTCCACCTCTATTTTTAAAAAACATTCCATAAACAGCTTGGTGTGGGGCCCAGTGTTAATCTTCCTCTTTGGCGCGAGGGCATAAATAATTACCCGTGCCAAGGCAAAAATGAGGGTGTTTGAGTCTCTGCTCAAGATATTGTCAATAGAAGGAATATTAATATCATGTAAAGGGACACAATGATGGTCTTTGCAAGGCATGACACTGCTTATTGATCACGGAAATGACCCTCCAATGGGTGAGATGGGTATTGCAGGGGCAGTGAAAAAATGCTATGTAACATCCACACTTCAATATTTGTCTTGGGAGAGTTGATCAGCTTGTGGTACTCTAGCCTAAAGGTAGTGATCCTGCTAAATGTTGGTCACTTCCGTGTTGGGTCTCAATCTAGTCTCCTAAACCGAGTCATTTAATTGTCAACCAGGATTTGTAAATCGCTGGAAGTGAAATGTACCATATGTACCTAGGTGCTTGTTTCCTAGCTAAGTGCTATGTGTAGTGTTTGTGATGTTTTTGGTCTTTTTATGTTGATTTATGATGTTTTTGGTCTTTTATGTTGATTTATGATGTTTTTCGGTCTTTTGAAATTTTATGTTTACAATGAAAATGCATAGAAAACTAATGAAAAGAAATTGGTGGTCAAAAAAACAATGTTAAGCCTAATGTATGGAATGGAAAATGTAATCAAAACACCTAAGCAACATCTCAACTATGACTCGAATAGGAAACAAGAGCTTGATAATGACTTAAACAAATGACACAAACTAGATTTGAGAAATGATCACTAAATATGCAAGTTTTCCAACTAGAGCGCTTAGATACTAATCACGATGCAACATTCTATTCTAAGCTCTATCTATTCTGCTGACTAATTCTAGTTCTATTCCGCAATTTTAATTGAAGGCCGCGTAGCCTATATTCAAAGAGTTATTGGTTTCTTGTCAAGGTAGTTCGTTGAGGAAGAGCTCTCGTTTATGATGAGGAATTTGCGTAGATATTTCGTACCTTGTAATGATGTTATCTTCTCGTCCCTTTGGTTATGGATCATTGATGGTTTTCTTAACAAAAAGATATTTGCGTAGACATAATGAAGGTCGTCTTTGCGGGGATTCTATCAACTAAAGTAATCTATTGTGCAAGGGATGACAAGCAGGATTATGAGATGCAAGTGCAACAAGTTGATCTAAAAATGAACCTAAGATGCTACTAAACTAGCACAATGTTGAACTAGAAATCATTATCAAACTTGAAACGAAGTAGTCGGACATGAATTAAATGCAAAATGAAACTCCGGAGCGTTCTAACTAACATGCATTATTATATGAAGTTACACAATCCGTTTGTTCATCATTAGTGATATTTCGGAAGAGTTCCTTCTCAGGAAGAGGCAGAACAATTTCGACCGTGGACTTGTATGCAATTGAAAGCAAATGAACCGAAAAAAGCAAAAATGAAAAACTAAGTTGTCACATCACAAATACATCTTTGAACTTCTTAAGGATGTCTCTTGGAAGAATTTCTTCTGTGGAAGAGTGATTAGACAAGTGCAATCGTGATAGTGAAGACTAAAAACTACAACTACTCACAATACTATAGCTATTCATCATTCGTTGTTATGATCTCGTTGGAAGAATGTCTTCGTGAAAGAACCGGAATGAATATAAACAGCGCATCTAGTTAAAAGCAAATACAAATTCAACTCCTATCCTACAAGCATTCATAGTCATTAAACATTCATCATTTTATTCTATTGGAAGAGTGTCTTTCTTGTAAAATATAACCGGAAATCTAATATGACTACGTGCTAGCCTAGTTAAAACAAATACAAATTTAACTCCTATCCTACAATACCATAGTCATTTAAACATTCATCATTTTAGTCTGTCAAGAGTGTCTTCTTGTGGAAGAACCGGAACGAATATGACTACAACAGTAAAAACAAAAACAACTACTAATTCAAATGCAAGTAACGTAAAGATGTACTAGGAAAAACTTATCTAGTTTACGCAAAAGAAACTTCTCGCCGTGCAAGGGGCAAAAGGCCCTCTTACCACTCTGATCGCATTCAACTCCAAATTAAATCACGCTTCAAGATAATTTCGTCTCGCTTCCATTAACGATGCAATAGTTTGAACATAATGCTCTCATGGTTTCGAAAAGACGTAACACAGAAGTTTACACAAAATCTAGCAACAAATCTAACACAAAAAATTCTAACTAAGCTCTCGGCCTACTTCAAGAGTTTATAAAGTAAATGCAAGTAACAATAATTACAATAATTTAGGAATGATGTCTTTCCTTATCCAAATCATCTTAGGAGTCTTTAAGGTGGTCACAGAAGGGAGAAAAGACACCGACCGAGACAAGCCCTAGTAGGAGTCTTCTCCTTCACAAATGTTCCCACGTGCATAACCGTACCTTAATTCATTTCCTCTTCCATGACGAGCAAGACCATGTAGGCATGACGTGGATCATGCCCATATGCATTTTTCTCAAGAGGCCACCTCGGAACATACTCAAACATAAAGGTAGTCGTTGTAATCGCCGGTTAGTTACTTAATGCCCGCATCATAGCCTAGTTCCGGTCAAAATGTTTAACAATGGCAACAATCACAAAATTCAACAAGTCACTATGTAAACTATTCTAGAAGTAATTTTAACTATTTTTATTGATCAATTGGCTTAAAATGGAAATGGACAAGGGAAAAAATGAGGTAAAATGAGGAAGGAAAGCACAAATTTGAGGCTCAACATACCCTCATCGTCGTCTTTGCATGTCCTCATGCAAATTATCCTATGAATTCTCGAGGTTTCCGCAAGGACATCTAATCCTTTCTTCTCCTTTGTCTCGAAAGCTGTGAGGCCTCTCCGGGTTTCCCGACGCCGCCTTGAACCTCGAGGTTTGTGAGTGCCCCGATCAACTTTTTGTTCCTTGTCTTCATCTTCTCATCGTCCTCTCCACTTTGTCTATATGCAAGGTGGATAAGGTTGAGTTCATGCTCGGCCTTAAGCTTGATTTGATCTTTGAGAATTTCATTCTCATTTTCGATGTGTCTATTCAATAATTCCAACTCATACCTATCCCTCCTTAATATATCAATTTCAAATTTCGTGGAGGATCGGGGGGTTCTCTTCTTCTTCTCGAAGTCGTCCTCTCTAAAGTTTCCACATAATCATAGATTTCTTTTCGAGTGTAGATCAATCTCGTGCCTTCATAAAAATCTTCATCATCATACTCTTCCATGGATGTTTCTTCATCTTCAATATTGATTACCCCCGTTTGTTTGATTGATGTTTTCTTCAGCCTTTTTAATCCGTGGTTTCTCCGAAGCCGAGAGTGACCCCTCCTTTCTCTATAACATTCCCCGATTATCTTCTTCTCAGTTGGTTCTTTAATTCGAGTCAACTTCTCCAAAATGACTTCTTCACCGCTTTCTTGAACTCGGTTTGTCAATTTTATCTTTTGAAGTCCTCCATTTCCTACTTTTGTGGGCCGTGGTCTGTGTGATAGTTCTTTTGTTTCTTCAAATGATTTCTTATTAAGAAATCATCCCATGTATCATTTGTTTTAGATGATGATGCTCAATTAAAATTTTGACTAACCCATGATGATATAGGGTTGTCTCCAAAAACTCAACTCTTCCTTCCAATTATTGTGAAGCCATTTTCTTCAAACTTTGATACAAGAAATATGGTAGATTCAAATCTCTCCTAGAAAATGCAACATTAGTCTAATGTGATAGACATAAAAATGTCCCATATCTACCCTCACATGTAACAAATTTTGTAAAAGAAGTAGTATGTTTCTCCATTTGCTTTTCAATGTTGTACCGGGAATTCCTTTCTTGAACACACACTAACATCCATATTTGGTGATTTAAAATTTGTTTTAGAGTCATTGTGGGAATTCCCTATTTTTAAAACCATCTTTCTCCAGCTTCCTCGACAATCCCGTAGCCCTCCGCTATAAAAACGTCAGCATTGCAAGAAATTTGACATCCCCTATTTCAACTTCAAACATCTTTGGAATGATCTCTGGGCAATGTTTTGGTGACTTCCTTATGGAAGCCATTAAATTTTTCCAAGAATTGAAGCCATCCTATTTGTTGTAACATCTCTCCCTTGCATTGTGGTAACCTTCTAAATATTTTTGATCCCACAAAGCCACCACGATGAAACCCATGATGTTTTTCTGAATATCAAATCAACACTTTTCTCTACCCACAAAACAATGTCTTTTACTTTGACAAATGGCTTTCCAAGTCGAAATGAAAAATGGCTTCAATTTTGGAATGACATACCGATTTATAATAGCAACAACAAAATTTCTCGGGGTCGGGTATGCCCTCGTTTGATAATGGGCACGTCTTTGAAACCTCGTACCGATGTATTTTCGTTGAACTTTGGAGTGATATGAAAGCAATTTCAATTTTCGAGCTAATAATACCTCGATAGACACAGATGGTTTCAAGTTTTTTTTGTGAAAATACCTTCGTCTTTGCAATGCAGGATTTCAAACTCAATCACCGATAAAACACTTCTCGTTTCTAGTACCGTACTTCAAACTCAACCTCCGTTCGATAGCAAATGGTATGCTTCAATTCAACACTACAAAGATCGTTCCTGGGTAACAAGCGTACTTCAAAACCAATCACTACCACCTCTCATTTTGGTAATAACAGACTTTAAACTCAATCACTACCATTCTCCGTCTTTGGTAGCAAAAGTCTTCAATTTTAGCACCTCTGGCTCTCCGGTAGCAACAAAGCCTTAAACTCTACACCGCCAGCTGGCTCCGTGTCGACAAAGGAAAAATCCTCCAAACTTCGTTCACAAAGATATGCTATCTGCTCACGGAATCAAGTGGTTTTGAGTTCTCACACCGTTATACTCCCAAACTTACCTCTTCTGCTTCCGATCCCGATGATAATAGTGCTTCCGCCTTCTAATGGAATATCGTCGACGAATGACGTTATGGAAAATGGTCACGGTGACAGAGTGGTGGAGTGAGGTGGAGGATTGCATTAATGATTTGAGGAGCATCTTGAGGATTTACGACGGCGGTGAAAAATCTTCATCATTAAATAACTTGGTTAAGAGTCATGGAAATTCAAATGCTTTGGCCGTTTCACCGCTTGAATGCTATCGCGATGGGAAAATTTGAATTGGAAGATTTTTAATACAAAGTCTATAGAGGGTTTGTTTGTGTTTGATCAATAAAACAATTAAAACAACCTTTCGAATAATTCCAATAACCAAACTATGCTAAATTTTTATGAAGTGCCATCGTAATTTAAATTTGTTACCTCTCGCCTTATTTGATGTTTTTGTAGCCTTTGTCTTCTCTCGCTCATCTTTTTGGAGGAATCTTTCACAATTTTCTCGATATTTTTGATTCATGAATTCATCGGATCACTTTGTTGTAACGATGTCCGCCGGTTGATGCCTTTCGTGGTTTATAGCCATGTAAAAGACCGCTCTGCCGCAAAGGCTTTACCGCCCGCAGCACGTCCACTGAAATGCATCGTGTCTCCGTAACACTTTAATCATGAAAATGAAATGTTTCGGAGGATGGGTGAAATGTTATGAAAATGGATGAAAAATGGATGATGGATTATGATATGTATGAAGTGGATAATGGAACAAAATGGATTCAGTTCATGAAATGAAGGAACATAAGGGTCGTACTGCAATTCATGTATATTTTTTATTCACTTGGCAAGAAGATATCAAATTCTATGTTTTGACATGAAAAATGAAGTGAATGGAAGATGGAGTGAAATGAATGAGATGTGGAATGGAGTGAAAATGTGAATGATGAATGAGATGAAGTATGGATGGATAAGTGAATGGAGTGAGATGAAATGAACGCAGGTACTATGCACCGAACTTATGATTTTTATAATGCTCGCTTAGAAACAAAAATGGGAAAAGTTAGAGTGTCGTAGAGACTCGATTTTCACCCTTCTATCTTTCCGTATAAACATGCCAATCAGTGATTGGTTTTCATGTTTATACCTTTATATTATTTTTTTATATATATATATATATATATATATCAAAGAGAAATGTTTCCGTAAAAATTTAATTGCTGATGAAGAAGAGAGACTCTTTTCATTAACTTCACATCATTGTCTCCTTTGGAACTTCTTGACAAATCCTTTGAGAGTGGCTTGTGGTATAGCTTCCGCCTATGGCTATTCACAAGAAAAGTGACCTCCTCTTCATCTATAGTTCTGATCGCCCTTAATATCAAAAATTCGAACAATTTCATATGGCCTTGCCAATGTGTCCGAAATTTCCTTGAAAATCCTTGAATTTCGAATCAAACAAGAGAGCCCAATCACCCTCTTTAAATTTCTTCTTTGATATACTTTGTCACTGCCATCTAGCCCTTGTCGTTTTTTGACCAAACTTGTTTTCTCAACCGCATCTTGTCTCGATCTCATCCAATTCATTAATTTGCTCCGCCTATGCTTTTGTGCCTCCGTTAGATCAAGTCCTAATTAACCGCCATCTTGAATGTTTGAATTTGAACTCTATAGAAACAAACTTGCTTCCCATAAACAAGCTCATAAGGAGTATGGCTCGTTGTGTTTCTCCATGTAGTTCTATAGGCCCACAAGGCTTCAGAAGCCTATCTACCCAATCTCTTCTATGCATGAAATCGCCTTTGTTAGGATTCCTTCAATGACTTTATTAGTGGATTCCATCAATTACTTGCTTGCGGGATGATAAGGAGTAGATGTTCTATGTCTGATTTTGTACTTCTCCATCATTTGCTCCACTAGCCTTGATGTAAATTGAGCTCCTTGATCTCGTAACAATTTCCCTTGGGACACCAAAACGAGTAAAAATATCCTCAAAAAGAAAAGTAACTACGTATGATTCATTAGCAAACAAGTAATGGTTTAGCTCTACCCACTTAGTAACATAATCGGCAAACTAATATGTATTTCTTTTGTTCCCGATGGAGGACTATTAGGTCCTACAAAATCCAAGGCCCATTTTTCAAAAGGTTCAATGTGTACCGAGGTTGTAATGGCATCTGCTCCGAAGGAGAAGGTTTCCCTACCCTTTTCGCAAATCGTCACACCTTTTGACATACTCCTCGTATCTTTAAACAAAGATGGGCTAATAATATCCTAAGTTAAGGATCTTATAGGTCGTCCTCTTATCTCGCAAAGTGTCCGCCACAAGGTTCATCATGACATGCCTTGAGAATTTCATCTCATCTTCACGAACACACCTTCTAATGATCAAATTCAACCTTGCTTTTGCATAACTCATTACGACCCATGAATATTCGCACTATCATTAATGATTTTTCTTTTATCCATCAGATTCATAATCAAGGAAATTCTTTCCCTAAACTAACAATTAGCAATATCAGCTAAAACCATGGAGTTTGAGAAACCGCAAGATATTCATCAGAAATTGATCTTCAACCTAGAGGTTGCCTTTGATATTTTGAATTCTGCATGTGAAGTCACCACAAAGTATGTTTTGTTTTCCACAGCCTATCTAGAATAGTAATGTTGAATTTTGCAATAATAACAACCATCTTATAACTCTACCATTGCTGATTGATTTATTCATTAAATATCTAAATATGTATCGCATCAAGGTGAATAAAAGTTTCATAGCCCGTTATATAGTGTCTAAATTTGTTAATGGCATGAACAATGTAAACTTAAAAACTCTTTTTCGCCATAAAAGATAGTTTAACTTCATGAGTCAAATTTACCGATATAATAGATGGCATAGGGAATTAAATCTTCTGTCTCCAATACCGCTCCCGTATCAGACGAAGTATCCGTCGAGATATGAAAAGGTAACTTCCGCTAGGTCCCCCTTAATATGTGTGCTTTAGAAATTTTGGTTTTCGTGGTTTCAAAAGCTAACCGGCACCGAGAGTCCACTTTAAATTCACAATCTTTGGTGAGTAATTTGAAGTAGAGGGAGATGCTATTTTGGTGAAGTTTTCTATAAATCTCCGATAGTACCCCGTAAATCCTAGAAAACTTCTTACATCTCTTTGACAACTTGGAATGGATAGGTTAGAAATGACTTCAACTTTCGCCTCATCAACTCTAATCCCATCCCCCGAAATGTGGTGCCCTAAAACAATACCTTCGCTGAACATCATAAAACATTTTTCAAGACTAAGATAAAGGTTTGTTTCGACATCTTTTTAAGACCTTTTCCAAGTTTTCTAAAGCTCCTTTCAAATGTATCCTACAACCGTAAAATCATCCATGTACACCTCTGGCTACGTCATGTATCGTATCAGAAAAAAATTCTAATACCGCCCTTTGGAATGTTGGGTGTGCATCGTACAATCCAAATGGCAATACTCGGTAGGCATAGGTACCCCAAGGACAAGTAAATGGTTTTATCTTGGTCTTCAAGTGCTACTTGGATTTGATTGTAACCACTAAATCCGTCCAGAATGAAAAGTACTTTTTACCCGCTAATGTATCTAATACTTGATCTATGAAAGGTAAGGGAAAATGGTCTTTAAGAGTAGTTTTATTCGATTTCGTAGTCAACACACACTCCTCCATTTTCCATTTTTCTTAGGTACAATTACTAAAGGGGAAACCCAATTGACTATCCTCAATAGGATAAATGAAGTTAACATTTAACAATTTTTGTAATTCTTCTTCGACAATTTCCTAAGATTTGGATTCATCCGTCTTTGAGGTTGTCTAATTGGTTTGCAATTTGCCTCTATATATGTGTGGATGAGTACAAGTCTTGGGACTTATCCCTTTCATGTCACAGTATTCCCATGCATATGCGTAAGAATGTCTCTCGTAATACTTTGACTAACTCTTCTTGTTGAGATTTTTCCAAAGTTTTTGTTTATGTTCAAGGTTTTGCCCGGAAAAATTTCACTCGTAGAACTCGCCAAATTTGTCCATAGAATGAAGAGACATCCGTCCAGATGACAAGAACTCAATATTGGATCTCTTGAAATGATTCTGTTTGTGCCTGGAGAAGATTCAAAATTTTCTAGAGTATTCAGAATTTGATTATCTTCACTAATTTCTGAAATTGTGAAGAGTGGTTGTAAATATTCTTCATCCTCTATCCTGAAAGTGTCATCTAGATCCGTAATTGTCCTGGGGCCGGAGGATATAAAGTGAATTTATTTGTTGAACTTCCATCAGAAATATACATATCACCGGGACCCACAACTAATAAAAAGCATCAGCCGTAGCCAACCAAGGTCTTCCTAGCATGACAAGATGGCCTCCTAGATTATTCTTTGGGTGTCGTGATCACGAAATCCACAGGGTACTCCCTGGCAGTCTAGGGACACTGGAATGTCTTCATTACCCCATCTCTGTCCGACTCGCGCATCTATCTGCTAATTGTAATAGTGGGTGTAAAGAGAAGATTAGGAAGTTTCAGTTTTTCCATGATTTGTCTACTCATGATATTTATCGTCGCTCCTAAGTCAATGAGTGTGTTCTCAATTTCAATTCATTGATGTGAATTTTGACAACCGGATTTCCGTCGAAGGTACTTTGGAATAGTAGTCTTACCCATCATAATGTCCGCTATTTGTCCTGCTCGCCTGAATTTTCTTGGTTTCTCTTATTCTTTTCTTTGTTGCTCCTCTATACTCAACTCCTTTTATTGTTTTGGCTAAAATTGGGATTTCCTCGATGGCTTGCAATAATGGAATTCTTAATGCAAACATTTCTCAATTCATCCAAGAAATCATAATTAGGCACCATTATTTGTTTTTCTACACCTGTCAATTTGTAATCTTTCCTGAAAGGGAGGTATAGAAGTAGATGGATGGTTGCTCTAATACCGGAGTTGGGCTTATTGGATCTTTTTTGTTTCGAAATTTCTTCAATGTTTTGCCTTGGAAAGGATGTTTCTTCCTCAAGACTTTTATTAACCCGTAGGGAGTCTTCCCTGCACTATCTTGTTCTTGTATGATCACAAGGTTTCTCTTCTCAAGTATCCTTCCGTACCTGTTGAACATCACTAAGGTCTAGAGGAGTAATTAAATAAGTTGGAAATTGTTGTCCTTTCTATCATATATGTATTCTGAGGATTCTTATTATTGGGTTTGCATGGGTCGTAGCCGGTAATTGATTGGATTTTGAGGGAATGGTAATGGAAGTGGTTGATTTTGATGAGGTTGGTTCAAATGATGTTGTTGAGAATTTTGGTTGAAAATTTTGTCAAGATTTTGGAGGAAAATTTTTGTTGAGAATTTTGAGGATAAAATTGTGGATATGGTGGATAGGATGCAGGATAATCGATAATATGATATATCTATAGTGGTTCCGTGATCCTTGTGCCCAAGCTTGAGATTGATTTTGAAATTGTGTCATAAGGTTGGCTGCCAAGAATTCCAAGGTGGAGGGGTTGATTATACATTTGATCATGAAATCCTCGTGTCCGAGATCCTCGCCAAGGTTTTTCTAGATACAAAGTTAAGAGATTCTCGTGAATTCGTAGGAGTTTCTTCCTCGAAAAACAAATTTCGAGACCAGAAGAGAAGGACAATTTTGGTCTCATGTTTCTTTGAATAAATAAATATTGTGTTTCTAAGTAACTTTTTACATCTAAAGGACACTCTCTCAAGGCATGTTTCTTCCTACATTTGGGACAAAAGATTGCCAACGCATCGTATTCCGCACTTTTGCTTGTTTTGTATCTTGAGGGTGTCTATTTGTTCACTAAGACTCCCTAAGATGTCGCATTTAAAATCAAGCATGTGTCCTATTTCTCGATCTACTTACCGTCCTTAAGGCATTTCTATCTGCTCTTGCAAGAGCAGGATCTCTTTGACTACGCTTGGATTTGTGCTGCTGATACATAACTCGTATATTTCGTGTAATGTGAGTTGTGATATATCCCCTTTTCCCATCATGTTAAGGATAGTCCAACCATTCATCCCTAATGGTTTTCAACAAAAGAGCTTTTAAAGTGTCTTGATCTAGGTTTTCCATTTGTGCCCTTTATGTTGTATTTAAATCTTTCCAACAAATCTTTAAGCTTAATTCATTTTTGTAACATCTTGAACACTTCTTCATTATGATTAACCGGGCATACAATAATCCAAGTATCTCTCTAGAAATGCTTGTTTCATGTCTTCCCATGTCCTAATGGAACTACCGTTTAAAACTCATAAACCACTTCAATGTCAGCTCTTTCGTAGTTGAAGGGAAATAATTTCAATTTTTGAGCATCTTGAAGATAGTCATAAGTCCTACACAAGACTTCAAATTCGAATAAGAAAGTTTCGTGATCCTCAGCTTTAAGTCCAGAAGTTCTAAGGAACAAGGTGAAATGTTTTTCATGGTTGTATTGGTTTCTTCATCAAGTATAGGGAACCCAAAAAGAGCTTCCTAATCTACCTCTTCCTCCATCTCCGCACCTCTACTCCTCTTCCTCCTTCTCCTCTACCTCTACCTCTACCTCCTCCAAATAATGTGTGTTCTCCATTGTATCAACTCCTCCTCCTCCTTCTTCTCCGCCATGGCTGACCTCCCGTGGAAGTAGAAAGGTTTGTATCATCAACAAAAAGTTTTTGGATCCTCCTCTCTATGGCGTTCAAGGATGAAGTGGGAAGGTTTCTCTAATGGAATAGGTGACCTTAGATCTTCTAGAAGTCCAGGATCAGTAGTTGTCTGGAAGATGGGTTTGAGTTGAAGGTAAATAAATTGATCTAGATGAAACAAGTGGTGTTCTAGATGTCAAACTTCCGCTCTCCGCCGCTTATAAATCTTCCCTTGAATCTTCCCTACGCATAAAATTGTTTTGATGCTAAGAAACAAAGGTTACCTAGTTTTCATCACTTTGCAAGAATCTGCCGCCAAAATGTCGGGTCTCAATCTAGTCTCCTAACCGAGTCATTTAATTGTCAACCGTGATTTACAAATCAAAGTGAAATGTACCATATGTACCTAGTGCTTGTTTTCCAGTGCGTTGTGTGTAGTTTTTTGTGATGTTTTGGTCTTTTATGTTGATTTATGATGTTTTTTGGTCTTTATGTTGATTTATGATGTTTTTGGTCTTTGAAATTTTATGTTTACAATGAAAATGCCCAGAAAAACTAATGAAAGAAATTATGGTCAAAAACACACAGCCTAATGTATGGAATGGAAAATGTAATCAAAAACACTCTACAACATCTCGAACTATGACTGAATAGAAACAAGAGCTTGATAATGACTTCTTAAACAAATGACACAAACTAGATTTGAGAAATGATCACTAAATATGCAAGTTTTCCAACTAGACAGTTAGATACTAATCATGATGCAACATTCTATTCTAAGCTCATCTATTCCATGACTAATTTCTAGTTCTATTCTGCAATTTTAGTTGAAGGTCACAGAGCCTATACTCAAAGAGTTATTGGTTTCTTGTCAAGGTAGTTCTCATGGAGGAAGAGCTCTGCTTATGATGAGGAATTTGCAGAGATATTTCAGACCTTGTAATGATGTTATCTTTCTGTCCCTTTGGTTATGGATCACTCTAGGCGAGTTTTTTAACAAAAAGATATTTGTAGATAATGAAGGTCGTCTTGTGATTTTATCAACTAAAGTAATCTATTGTGCAAGGGATGACAATGTGATTATGAGATGCAAGTGCAACAAGTTGATCTAAAAATGAACCTAAGATGCTACTAAACTAGCACAATGTCAACTAGAAATAATTATCAAACTTGAAACGAAGTAATGGGACATGAATTAAATGCAAATGAAACTCCTAGCGTTCTAACTAACATGCATTATTCTATGAAGTTACATTGCTAACTCCGTTTGTTCATCATTAGTGATATTTTTGAAGAGTCTTTCGTGGAAGAGGTAGAACAATTCCGACCGTAATTTGTATGCAATTGAAAGCAAATGAACCGAAAGCAAATGAAAAAACTAAGTTGTCACATCAATGTATCATATCTTTGAACTTCTTAAGGATGTCTTGGAAGAATTTCTTCTTGTGGAAGAGTGATTAGGGACAAGTGCAATCGTGATAGTGAAGACTAAAAACTACAACTAATTCCTACAATACTATAGCTATTCATCATTTGTTGTTATGATCCGTTGGAAGAATGTCTTCTTGTGAAAGAACTGGGACTAGAATATAACTGGCGTATCTAGTTAAAAGCAACACAAATTCAACTCCTATCCTACAGTACCACATAGTCATTAAACATTCATCATTTTATTCTATTGGAAGAGTGTCTTTCGTGGAAGAACTGAACGAATATCACTACGTGCTACTAGTTAAAAACAAATACAAATTTAACTCCTATCCTACAATACTCATAGCCATTTAAACATTCATCATTTTAGTTCTGTTGGAAGATGTCTTCTTGTGGAAGAACTGAACGAATATGACTACAAAGTAGTAAAACAAAAACAACTACTAATTCAAATGCAGAACGAAAGACAAAACTTCAGAAAAAACTTATCTAGTTTACGCAAAGAAACTGCGGCAAGGGGCAGGGCCTCTACCACTTGGACGCATTCAACTCCAAAATTAAATCATGCCTTCAAGATAATTTTTGTCTGTTCCATTAACGATGCAATAGTTTGAACATAATGCTCGTGTCTTCAAAGACGTAACACAGAGTTTACACAAAATCTAGCGCAAATCTAACACAAAAATTCTAACTAAGCTCTCGGCCTACTCAAGAGTTTATAAAGTAATGCAAGTAACAATACCATAACACTTAGGAATGATGTCTTTCCTTATCCAAATCATCTTAGAGTCTTTAAGGTGGTCGTTGAAGGAGAAAAGACACCTGACCGAGACAGCCCTAGTAGGAGTCTTCCTTCACAAATGTGTTCCCACGTGCATAACCGTACCCGTAATTCATTTCCTCTTCCATGACGAGTAACACACCATGTAGGCACGACGTGGATCATGCCCATATGCGTTTTTCCTCAAGAGGCCACCGGAACATACTCAAACATAAAGGTAGCCTAATCATTATTAGCTACTAATGCCCGCATTCTCAGCCTAGTTCCGCTCAAAATGCTTAACAATGGCAACAATCACAAAATTCAACAAGTTAGTCATGTAAACCATTCTAGAAGTAATTTTAACTATTTTTATTGATCAATTGGGTTTAAAATTGAAAATGGACAAGGAAAAAATGAGGTAAATGAGGTGAAGGAAAGCACAAATTTGAGGCTCAACACTGTGAAATAAATTCTTCACCATCCACAATAATTAAAAATTCCTCTCAAGAAAATTAATAACCATTTTCTCCCTTTAGAACTGAAAGTTTTCTCTATGTTATCCACCTTAATTTTTGTTATCACAATAATGGTTCATATGAATCCCATGATAAAAGGTTTCCTTTTAAGATCCCGAAAGATAATGGAAATCAAGCCCGGGCTCTTTTGTCATACAAATTATCAAATCGTCTAATCGCTTCTTTGATTCTCGCCAACTTCTTTCAGTTTTTCATCTCGCAAGAATTTTTAATAATCAACTTATTAATCTCTACAACATACAAGATCCCAACTTTAATGTCATTTTTCCTCTAACTCTTGATCAATTTTTTGAATCAATGATATCAATGAAATTTTCACCCACACGGATCTCGTTAAGGGTCTTCTCGCTTTATCTACCATAACTTGCTCCTCAAAGTCTCTCGACAAAGTTTCTTCTCTTCTCGATACAATAGTCAAGTGATCTCAAGCTATTTTAATCTCTCCAATGATTTCATTCCGTATGATATATTTAGCCGTGTATCAAAGTTATATTTCCCTTCAACTTCCTCCTTTAGACTCTTGATTTCAACATCAAGTTACTTGAAAACTGGCCCCGTACTTATTAACTTTTATTTCCCGGGATTGAAAGATTATTATAATATGTTGCCAATGATTTGTCGTTGAACCGAACATAGGATCGTAATTATGGGTAACATAAATCATGAGGGAATACCAATATGATTTAGCATAACATTCTCTCCTAGGAAATTCATTACAAAGCATTTACCAGGATACATTTACGTATATCAACTAGTGCACAAACTCGGGAAAAATATGAGTCTTAGGGATAAGATGGTACTTGACCATGGCGAAGAAAATAGGACAGATTTATCATTTAAATTAATTGCTGATAGAAGGGGAGATGCTCTAGAGCAGTGGTTTCTCCGATATCCCTCCCGTATCCAGAGGAATATGACCGGAATAACCTAAAAAGAGATGAACGTTTCACCATGAGACAACTCGGTGGTGAACATCGATAGAAAATAATAATGCAATAGGGTTGGCAAATAAAAATAAATAACAGCTAATATTTTGAAAAGAGAAGTAGGCTTAAAATAATGGCTAGTTGTCTTAACATTAAATTCTTACCTGACCTACGAAGACCGTTAAATGATACCATGACGCGCTGCAAAGCTATCATCCAATGCGTAGGTAACGTCATCGGGAGGCCTTTGGGTTGCTGTGCCTTATTAGGGCCTTGTCCTTACAGTGAATCCGTATCATCGATCAATATTGGTCACTACCTGCTGTGGTCAATCATGAGGCACCTTCCCCATTAACCCATGTTGGATTGTGCTCGTGGGTTGTCAGCCTTTTAACGTCCGACAAGAGAACTTTGGATCCCACTTACTATTTGCTTGAACACACCCAGACACTAGGTCCCACTGCGGATCCCTTCCTCAAAAATATTTAACTTTAGTATTTACAAAAACATCGTAACTTTGGTTAAAGTATGAGGAAGCTCTCTTTTAACACATATTTTTATATTTTTCCATTTTTTGTATTTCGAAAAATTAAAATAATAAAGATATTGCAGATGAGCTACAACACCAAAACACCGGTTATTCGAATGGATGGTGAGCTATTTGATTGTGCAACGGCCCAACCACATTCATGAGGGTCATGAATGATATTTTTAGGCCTTTCATTGATGAATTTGTCCTTGTATATTTAGATGATATTCTGGTTTCTTTAGTAGAACTTGGGATGAACATGTATGCCATGTAACAGTGTCGATGTATTAAAAAGAGAAGAATTGTATGTAAAATTTTCAAAGTGTGAGTTCGGGAAAACCTCTTTGGTTAACTCAGGTCATATTGTCGATAATGGTCAATTAAAAATAGACCCTCCAAAGTTATGATTGTAAACGTCTAAGCCTACCACATAACATAGGTCCATTAGCTTTTCTGTGTGTAGTAGAGTACTAGTGGAGATTCATTGCCAACTTCTCCGTTATTGCATCACTCCTTGCTACCACCACAAGTATAAAAACAAGCCTTTAATTAGGGAGGAAAGCAAGAGAATTCCTTCGAAGCGCTTAAAGAGAAAATTAGCAATGCAATTGCAATTCTCCGACTTTTACCCACCACTCAACCTTTTCGAAATTAAAACCGATTCTAGTGGGTAACACCGTGGGGTTGTATTGTTACAAAAAAAGAAGCCGATATGTTAACATTCGGAGAAGTTCTCCAGGATGTCATCATCATATTCACTTATACAGCTGCATTCCTTGGGTCCAAAGTGAAAAATGGAAAAATACCGACTTCCGCAAGGAAACCATTATCCATACGGATCACCTTTAAACTTTAATAATCTCAAATAAGAACAAGCCACAAATAAAGCCCGTCATTTCAGGGATGGGTTTTCTATAGTGTTTCATTTGGTAATAAATTATAAGAAGGGCATTAGCAACAAAGTAGCATATATGCTTCTCACCTCCTCCTATTATTGCTTCCTATTATTTTTCATAATGCTTCGTTGTATTTGAAAGTTATGCATGAACAATGGGCTAACGATGATGAATTTAAAGAACATATGCAAAAACTAACTCATGGATCTGTTGACGGGGAAAATCCATTCGGTCACCGTAAAGGGATCTCCCGTAAAAATTCCCAACTAGACTCTCTAAATGCTTTGAGGTAGGGATCCCATCCGGGTGTGGGTCCGACTACCGCTTGAGTCTCTCTTTCTCATTCAGAACTCAATGAACTTGCGTACACACGCTGTTCGTATGATACAATACATGCTTGATGATTGAACAGGGCACACTATGCGTAGTAAGATGAATGATAAAACATGAATCCAAAAGTTATAAAATACCGTCAACAACATATCATTAGGGTCATGCTTTCGTACGCCTGCTCTGTTCGTCAAGAAACAATTTTTTATGGTGACAAATTTCACTTCTTAAATGCTTTCATTTATTAAAACATAAATGTCAAGAACAAAGTTATTAACATTCATTGAGGAAGCGTAAAAAAACTCAACATCATTAACACAAGTACGTCAGTAGAACTATAATGCATATGATGCCATCGGAATATAGTTTCCATTAATCAAAGATGTGGGAAACCTAAAAAAGAAATACCTACAGTGTTCGCACAAATAAAACACATCGCATCCAAAAGGAGTTTAAAAAGTATCTCGTATTCATATTCAAAAGAGTGCAAATTCTTCTACAATGCTCTAACTCTTTGAGTCCTATCCTTCAATCTTCCCCAAGGAAGCGCATAATTGAAAACTTGCTCCCTTGGGCTTCCCGACTTTTCGCCTCCTTAACCCATGGAGCTACCCTACGACCTGAATGAAGGCTATGACTCGCCCACCCACAGCAAAGTGCAACCTCGCGACCTATTTCCAAGTGCGACCGCGACCCATCGCCATCCGACGATGAGCGCGTGATCGTGAGGTCGTGGGCATCAACTTGTCGTTTCCTCTCGAGAAAGTTCTTACCCCCACGATAACTGGCTGCTATTGGGGAAATCAAGGGAACTTCTTCCCTTAATTGATGCAGACTCCAAGGCATTTGGAATCAAAGTCTCTCTTTTGAGCGTGACTTGGTTACGAAAGAGGCCAAGCTTATGTGTAGATCCAAACTGTGTGACAATGAATTTACCCAAGTTCTTCTCACATGCCGCAAGATCTGGCGGGGCCGCTTGTCTAATAGGTTGCAAAAATGTCCGAATCTCCTGATCCACCTGTTCCCATGTCTTTTCCTGCTCAATGCACCCAACGATGGAATGTGGTGTAGGGCGTGCATTGAGTCGATGCCACCGATCGTATGCTCATATGCTACCATTACCTTTTCTAGGTCCTTGACGATTATCTTGGACTACATTTTAATCCTGGATCTAGACCTTGGTACCTTGGGTGTGGATCCAATCTTCTTGGGCAAGTTCTCCGCAGCTTAGGGGTACCACCCATCCATTCTATCATTCTATCCAAAGCTTACCGAGGCCTCTCCTTCCCCGCCGCCGTTTCCTCTACTTAGTCTCTCGCTTTCGTTCTTAGCAAGGAGAAATTCGTTTTGTTTACAGTGAACACTTCCCCAGCGACCTACCTCATGGTGCAGACCTCCAAATACATCCAGCTCTTCGGATGGTGAGCGGTACTTCGTTAATGGGAGTATTTTGCCTTTGAGCCGTTGAATCTCCTCCTTAAATGTCGCCCTTTCCTACTCTGCTCTTGCCTCCTTTTGCTCTACTTCTTGTAATTTATTTTGTAGAGAGAGGATCTTCTACTCATTCGCTTAAATTTTCTCTGCGGGTCAGGAAAAAGTAGTGCCGTACGATGCTATGATTATTGTGTTGGTCGTAGTGTTCAGGACTATATCTTTCTCCATCGCTACCGTGGAGCGTAAAGAGTTTCTGCCAGGCATCTCCTTTTCTCCCATCGACCAAGGAGAACCGATCATATGTGAGCCTCCTAAAGGTTAAATACTTTTCTTTCTTGCCCTTGTAAGAGCTCAAGCACCTGGGAGAGTGCGTAATGTGCATGGACTAGATAGGCACTTCGATGGGTCGTAGCTAACTTTGTGATTCCGTGACCGGGGGAGATGTCTCGATGTTCTTTTTAATATTTGATCCTCCTCCTCTTTTTCTTTTCCTTTCTTCCTCCTCTTCTCCGTAGCCGCTTTGCTTCTCGCATTTTACTATTCCCCCGCTCGCCAGTTTTCCGCCGCTACTTCCTGCTCGCTTTCTTCTTGCGCTCGGCTTCTGCCACTTCTTCCTATTCTCGCTCACAGTCGGCCTCCACCTCGATCTAATTCTCTTTGGAGTCGTCGTTCACTCTCACCTTCGCTCCTCGCTCTTCCCCTTCATTTTCCGGCCCTTCGCCCTCGCTTTCTTTTGCTCGACCTCAAGCAATTTTTATGCTTTTCTTCATCCTCTTTTTTGTCTTATTTTCGCTCATACCGAGCTTTGGCCTCCTACTCTTTCTGTCGTTGTGCTGGTGTTGCATTCGCATCGGTTTGAGGCTTTTTGGCCCGAGAAGAGGAAGCGCCTCCTAATTCACGTATTCTTTCCCCTCCAATGTGGCAGACTCATCCCCCGGATCTTCCGATCGGATCACGCCCCGGGGCAAAGTTGCCTATCCGCGTTATACCAGCTTTATTTTTTCATCCTCATATGGGCACTCACAAAAGAAGAGCCCCATTTGAACTTAGCTCGCTATTGATTAGGGACTATCCTCTCCGGTCACACGTCCGTGGTCCAACGGCCTTAGGCGAAAACCTTCTCATTTCTTCTCTATTTTCCGCCTACCTCTCTCGAATTCTTGACCGTGTAGGTACCGATAGTGAGAGGTAGTGTAGGCTATGGCTTATTCTTGCCTTTAGTCAGACCTTAGAGAAACTAGAATTATCCGGAAACAAACCCCCGAAGGAGCATTTTATATGTAACATATCTAAGATAGCATGGGGAGTCTTGTATGAACCAAAGACTCGAATAATGTATATTAAACAAGTGTAAACCAGTCAGCCACCTTTGAATAATATCATCTCTCCATGGCTCGCCAAGACAGCGGCATATGTTTTGGCCGAACAATTTTCCGTAGAGGGTTCCGGATGAAATTTGCGAGATTGGCTCTATGTCCTCGCTTTACACCTAGAGTCCCAAAATACCTTCGTCTCTAAGTGGACTAGGCATGCCTCGCTCTCGGGATCCTAGTTGTGGCCCATCCTCAAAGTGGCACCTTGAACAAACAACATCCAACAAGCAGGAAGCCATGTATTCAAAGGGATATCCATCATCCGGTGCCGCTCCCGAGGACATGTTTGTCTGGAGAGAGGCCATCGCATGTCGTTCCGCTGGAACCGAGTGCCATGCATAGTGACATACTCCATCGTGGGATACCCACGTACCGCCGAAAGTGGTGGCATTAGGACGATCGTAGCATCCCGCAAAAGCATAGGGGCGGCCACCGCTTATACACCTTCTTAAGACATGCCACCGGATATTCCCCGATCTTTCTTGGCTTTGAATTTTTCGGGCTCCCCCCACCACCCCTTCTCGTGTATCTCGTTACAGGCAATCGCGTGGGTGGTGCCCATTCTTCTCGTGAATACCTCCTTCCCTGCTCAGCAAGTGTACAGCAAACCGAGTATCCGAGCCCTTGAGAGTCGCAAATGCTTTGCCTTCATAGTCCCCGATTACCCACTTTTTGGGGTCGATGTTTTGTATAATCCATCAATGACCTCTGGTGGCATGGGAATATATCGTGTGGCACCTACATGGTGGAGCTCAATTCCGTAACTTGTATGTATGCTTGTCGACGGTGGAGGTCCTTTGGGAATTCTCGTCGAGAAAATTTCGGTACACTTGATACCAACGTATGTTGTCTCCCTTGGAAAATGTACACAAGGTGTCCCCGTAGATCGGGGGCAGTGGAAATTGGTATATCCATCTCTATGTCTTATGTTTCTGGCTCTTATTATTTCATGTGGCCACCGGAGGTCCCATGTCACTTGAATCAAGAGACAGGACACACTCTAAGTCCACTTTGAATTCACCGTCATGTTCATGAAAGAATCCCAGGATAAGAAAGATGCCATAAATAATAAAAGCCTAGGCATATTTTAGATTTTCCCAACTCAAGACACAGGAAGGAGTGAGCATGGCTCGCGATCGTCCCGGTGGTCACAAAGGTCACAAGGTTTTAATTTTTTAGGAGGAAGCCCCTCATGACCTTGCGACCTTGGTGACCAGTCACGAGGTTGCGAGGTCGCGAACGCCGGCAGTTGAGGAAATGACTCTCGACTTGTGACCGAGTCGCAGGTCATAAGGTTTCATGGGTCACAAACAACAAAGCAGTTTGAAGGAAGTGCGACCGCGACTCTGCGACTCGGGGATGGCCGGATCGCAGGTCGCAAGTCGCGCTAGGGCCCTGGCCGCAGTTTTAGCGAGCGATGCGGTTAATGGATTTCCTCTAACTTAATAATGCAAGGCTAAGTGAGCCATCAAAACAGAGGAGGGGAGCCGTTTGAGGGGAAGCATACATATCCAAGAGACTAGATGAAGAATGGTTGCGAGATTGTGCATGGAGGGGGAAATGGTTGGTTAGCATCCCACTAAAGGGTCAAAAGAGAACGAATGGTGGATGATTTTTTAAAGGCTAAGGTAGAGGTAATAAAGGAAAAACCAAAAAAGGGAAAAAATGAGGAACGATACAACTTACCTGGAAATCGCATTCTAGTCGACCGTCGTAAGCGTTTTTTTTATTCGCCGCATGTGTCGTACTGCGACCTAGCGACCCTCCTATTTATAAAAGGGTCGTGCGTGCGAGCCATTAATGAGGTCGCTAGGTCGCAGCCGTGTTTCTAGGGAAGGCGCGACCGCGACCTACGATATCGCGACCCGGGAGTCGCGGTCGCGATTTTGGGAAATTCAACAAGTTTGCGACTTAGGCGACTTAGCGACCCAAGAGGTCGCGGGTCGCTATGTCGAAAATTCAGAGAATGACCATCTTGCGACTTATGGACTTCAACTTCTAAAGATTTTAACTTGTTTTTTTATGTTAGTGGGGCTCCAAAATTTTAGAGGGTGGATTTTTGGAGGGTGTTGTAGAGGCTACAACAAATGGCGATTCGCTGCTAGGCCCAATCTCTACCGACATTCTGACTCGCGGGGGAGTGAGGGGCCTCGTATATCGTTTCCTTTCACCCTTAGGTTCCTCGATCTTGCCCTCCACACCTTGTTGCTTTTCCCCCGCCATGTTTAGGTGCTAGTTAACCGAGTTCTATTTCTGCTTCCGGTTTCCGACCGTAAGTGTCGCAGCAACTTAGGCTTCGTTATTGGGTGATCCGCATAATTATTTCATCCCTACCGTGTCACTCCGCTCGCTTGCGAACCCTCACTTCGTCCCGGGAGTCACCGCCTAGGAGTCGCGGACGTTGCTTCGCTACCGCCGAGCTCGGTCGGGCAGTGCGCATCACGAGTCGTCGCATCGCTTCTCGCACAGAAGCCTTTCTCAATCCTTTACCCTTTTTATTGGTGTGTTATCGCACTTATTTTAATCGTGCTCATGGCACTTATTCCGAGAGAGGCACTTGCTCGGGTGGACAGAGGGATCCCGGCTTATTTTACTTGCAAGAGAGGTTGCTCCTTGTCCGTAAGAGAATTTTGGTTTCGTAGACATTCGATGTCACCCGAAGTTAACTCGTTCCCTTCGCCTAAACTTGCCGCTTTATCCAACTTTCTTCGTCGTACACCCTTTCAAGCTCACAGTGAGCTACTCCGCACTCGTAGCCTTGGACTTTAGGTCATGTACTACCTTTGGGTGTCAATTATGTGCAAGATCTAGCCGCCTTTGTGTCTTTTGGGAGGCTTCTCATAAACATAGATCCTAGTGAAGTATGCTAATTGCGTGACTCTTACAACGCCTTCCACCTTATTGAAGTAAGAAGGATGCCTAAAATGAAAACGAAAAATAGATAAAAATATGAAAGGTGGGTGGAAGGCCCTCCGAGGGATACTAAGTGAAGGGTCGTTTGAGGTCATGCCCATTCACCGGGGAGGACCTCGATTCTTCCTCTAGAGTTTCAGCCTAAACGTGTGGGAACCTAATTTCTCCTTAATCGGGAATGGACTCCGTCCAAAGGGCTTGGAATTCTGGAATGTTTTCCTTTCTTCGTGAGGTTTATCCCATTTAAGGACAAACCCCTACTTCAAAATTTTTAGCCCATGCGACTTTTTATCAAACCATCTCTTAACCGACTTTGGTGGATGGAAAAATTTTTCTAAGTTTTTTTCCTCTCCGGCCTGGCCCGAGTAATGTGTCGATCCGGGTCTCGGGTAAGGTGGGGCATGGGGTGCCATGGCTTTATTTGGACAACCGAAGGGCAGGGAGAGATAGGTGGGGAGGAAGGAGGCTTATTTTCCATATACAAGGAAATACGGGGAGGTGCCGAGTGGGGAGGGGGGATTTGGGTGTGGACCTTGGCCAGGGCCCAAAGGGCGTTGTGGAGGGCATTATGCCAGCTTCGTTGGTGGGACAACAGTCTTTTTTAATGATGCGAATAAGATTTTTAGCTAGTTGACCTGCTAACTCCATTTCTTTAGGGGTAATAACTAGTGTGTTTGCGACAATACCATTTTCCACAAAATCATACAACTTAAAAGACGAAAAATAAGTTGCATCGTCAAAACCATGAGTTGAACGCTAAACTCCGTTTATGATAGAATGAGTGACAAATTCTATTACCTCCCGATTTTTTACCTGGCGTAATGGTATTGCCTCGAACCAACCCGTGGAAATATTCTATAATGTGAGAATATACCGTGTTGTTTGGAGGAGTGGTAGGATTTCACAATCACGTCCAAACCCCACCGCGGGGAAAAGGTTCCCCATCGCCACCGACCGTAGGGGAGAATGTCATTCCTGCTGGCGAACTTATGACATTGGGTACACTCTTGGACATACACTCGAGCATCTTGGAAAGGGTTAGCCACAGTACCGCGCGCATTATTTTGTGGGCGTTGGTATCGCTCGCAAAATGTCCTTCGGCTAGTCCATCATGTAGTCTTGCTAGGGATGCTTTCGTGCTTCATCATGTTCCTATGCAAACGTAGTGTAACTCCATCATAATGTTTCTTGAAAAGCTTACCTTGATTAATCGGTAGGATGCAACCTTAAGCCTTATTGCGCATTTTTTCTAGGTAGTCAAAACAAAGATCCAAGTATCATGGGCCAAATATCTCAAAATGTCAAAGTACCAAGAACGGTTTCCCCGCTCGAGGTGTGTGGTCACTTCCGATACATGTCGATTTCTGTTCCCAACACTCTTCTTCAACCGCGTGTGAGCTCGCAACTTTGCAACCATTTGGAAGAGTCCTTGTCCTTTCGGAAGCGTTGTGTGCCGGTTTGAACTCTAGGTCATACCAAGACACATCCAAGTCCGCCTCTCACTCCCATCAGACGGACAAAATGTGAGCGGATATCGGCATGGGAATGAAAACCGTGACATGGTTTTTCAAGATGTATGGCTCGATTGCTTGGATCGCTTTGTATACTACATAAGCCTCTTGTCAATCTCGTGGTAATTCAATTCAATGCTCTACAACCTAGTACTCATGAATGAGCATAGGCCGGCTCATCATTGTTGGCATCCTTTTGTGTGAGGACACCAAAGTGATGAATCCGAGGTGAAGGTATACAAGATGAAACTTTGGTCAAGTCTCGGACTTTGGAGAGATGGTGATTCTGCTATGGCCTCGCTGATTTTTATTGGAAAGCCTCCTTCGCAGTGGATTCCATTTGAAAATCGCATCTTCTTGATCATCCCCCGAAAGGCCCGACCATTTGGGAAAAAAAATTTGATATGAATTTCCGTACAAATTAGTTGATTTTTTGCAAGGAAAGATTATATGGCCCTTTTGCTACTAGGAGGTAACTGCAATGGCCTTCACCCACTGGGGATCTACAACAATGCCCTACTGGCTATGATGTGGCCCAAAAAATTTCCTCTGAAGACGGAAACACTTTTCTTTGGGTTGAGTGAGATCCCGCATTTCCCGCATCTTTCTAAAAATTTTATTTAGGTGGCGTAAGTGATCGCTCGGTGTTTCAAAAACATGGTGACGTCATCCAAATATACTACCATGCTCCATCCTATTAAACCAATACGTAAAGCTATATCCATGGCCCACTGAAGGGTTTCCCGCCGTTTATTAATCCGAAGGGCATGCGTCTCAAAGCGAAAGTTCCCCATTTATTCTCGAAAGTAGTTTTCACCGTCGGCTTAGCTACCGCACTTGGTTGTAACCTAGAGAACCCATCCAACAAGGAGAACATTTCGGATCCGGACACGGCTTGCAATATTTGTTCCATAGGGGGCACCAGGTACTATATTTTTCTAAGGCCCTATTTATATTTCGGGTAAAGTCCACGCACAAACGGATCTCTCCCGCATTTTTTCCATACCAGAAATCGTATTTGATACCCAAGTGGAGTGCTCTAACTCTTGAAGATGATACGTGAATCCAAAAGCTTCTTAAGTTCTTTCTAAATCATCCGTTCCAAAGCAGTAGGATGCACTTTACTTAGCTTTGTCAGAAAGGCTTCACTCTTCCTTCATAGGTATCACGGTTGAATAATTCGAGTATCATACGTATGTAGATCATCATACGTCCAAGCGAAGATGTCTCGCACTTCCGAAATAGTTGGGTGAAAGCTTGCCTCCCCCGGTCGAACAATATTTTCCCAAGGTTGATGAACTTGGATCCTCATCCAATCCTAAGTTCACCGCCGATGTGCCAAGGTGGAACTTTGTATTTTGTATTTGGGGTCCCGCGAAACGGTTCTCGTGTGCCTAATCAAGTGACACTATCCTTGGGCATGGGGTTTTATTTGCATTTATCACAATTCTTCCCTAAATATTGATCATGGTCCACTTCTTCTATCATTGCATCTTCTAACACCTTGGTTCTCGAGCATGAATTCCGCAGATTCTGTTGGTCATCATCAAAGACACGTAAATTAGTAATGTTATTCATACGTATGGTTTATACATTATTTCAATAGAAAAGCCATCCCTTAGAGGGGGTGAACCTGCTACAGACCAGCTGCAGTATCACTACCGTATTATGGCCCCATGACGATACCAAACGTATTCAGCAGAAACTAGGTGCCAAGGGCCCTTCAGCATCAGCTTTTTTAAGTGCGGGTAGACAAGCAATGGATGGTATTGCGTACCTCGACGAGTGATGATCTCAAAGTCTTCGATAACCTTTAAGCATATTACCTTTAGGTCCAAGGTTTCTCCATGTCCACATGACTAAGGCTTCATATTCGGCAAAAAGATTGTTGGTGCAATGGAATTTAGCCGACACGAAATCAAGAACTGTTCTTCTTGGGGTCTAATAGGATGCAGCCTACGCTGCATTCGTCAGCCATGTGTCTTGGAACTTTCTACAATACAAGGTCCACACATCATCTTCTAGTTCCTCCGAGCTATGGGTTGGGGAGGGTTTTTAGCCTCGGTGTATGATCAGAATGTTCTTTGTCTTTCGCGACGAGTCTTAGTTCTTATTGACCTCTAGGCTTGCTGTGGACCGAGGGGGATGGCAATATCCGGTATGGCCTATAAGAAACACATGCCGAGCTCCCTCTTGGGAAAAACCTATTGTGTTCATTAGTAGCGTCCAACCGCTCATAGTATTTCATAAGGTTCACTTTCAACCTTGATTTGGTTGTTTTGGCTCTGTAGGGAAGCCACAGGGATCAATCGGCAAAGAAAGTACCCTCGTAGCTTACCTGACTCCGTCCCTCGCTAAGAAATAGGCCGTAGGCTTCCGGATGTTCACGACCACAATGTTCATACAATCGGGGTGGACTCTAGAGTCGGGAAGATGTGGATGATGAAATTATTCAATTCTCCTGCTGCCTGCACTTGTGATCCGCTCGGCTAAATGATATTAGCACGGGCTTTTCTTCGGCGAATGTTTCATTTTTTACAAAAATGACAAAAAGGGCGCACATTTGTGGATGCGCCGAGTCAACCAGTAATTACGGACGTCAAGTTGAAAATTTCAAACGACAAGAGGAAGGAGAGTAAATCCTCGGAGTTGGTATTTACGGCGTTTACAATAGACTAGAAACTCGTATCAGCTTGCGCATAAGTGTTGCTCATAGGTTTAGTAGTCGAGGCATTGGTGAAGGCTTTGAGAATAAGTTCACGTTGGTTGGTGATGCGTAAGTTCGTAAAGGGAAATGTTGGCTCTATTTTTCTTCATATCTTCAAAATGTCAGAATAGCCTAGAATCAGAATGAGGACTAGCCCTTGTTGGGGGTTTTGGCGAACTCATCACAGCCTTGCTCTTTTGGTTTACCTTGATGTTGTTGGGAGGACTTCTCGGTGAATAACGGCTTCGTTGTTCATTCCCCGTGCAAGATTTTCCATAAGAAGGCCCTCTTCCTCTCTTCGAAGGACCTGCTCGGAACCGGGCCCTTACTTCTAAGGCCATAATTTCTCACGGATTGACCTTAGACTACCGGCCATGTTGATATCGTTGATGGTATGGGTGCTTTCCCCGTGGATCACATCGAACGCAAGTGATCGAAGATCCTAGTTCTTCATCGGGGGAAGATCTTCTTCATTGTCGAGACATCATCCTCTCCCCCGCATCCCCCGGGGCTCGATCGTCCGTGCTTGATTTATCGTTAACAGCCGCTAATCCATTGGGGGCATTATTTTCGTAGTGGGTGGCTTGGTGGAAAGAAAAAAAGTTGTTATCTTTTCTTTCTCGATTTCTCCACGTTGAGAATGTTGTTTGGGTTAGATGGAGGTCTACCGGTGGTGGGGTTATTCTTCCGAAAAAGGGCTTCGTGTCTTTAGCAGCGTAGTGGATTCTATTCCCTTTCTCTTTAGGTTAGAGACTTCATTGGTCAATAGCTTAAGGCTCTTTTCTATACTCTAAGTCAAAAAGTATCCTTTGTCCTTATCTCCGCGTCTTGAGTGTGGAAGACCGATTCTTCTTCAAGGTGGCTCAGGGCTTCCACCCTCCCTTGGCGATCGATGACCCATAGAAAGCATGTCCTTTTCTATGGCAAGGTAGCCGTGCAACTTTCATAAGGCAGCCTCAGTCATTTTTGTCACACTAATATCCCCGGGGGAGAGCCTTTCAGAGGCATCGCAGTCTATGGTAATGGAGTCATCCAATGCCAAGTCCGGGGAAAAATTTTTCAATATGGTAGCAAAGCGCCGATTAAAATATCCTAACTTTCTCTTGGAATTTAATGGTACTTAATCTCCGCGAGGAGCATGGAGGGGTTTTTTCCAAAAAAATTCTAAAGAAAATGCGACGAATTGATCCCATGATGTTATGGAGGCACTGGGAGAGAGCGCACTCGTGGCTACTTTGTTCTCAGCAGTGTGCGAAAAGAGGTGAAAATAAACATCATCTCGTTCGAATCAAGTAATTCTCCAGTGCGGAAAGATAGAAGTTGCTTGCGTGGGGATCCTCGCCCAACGTGCCTTTCTCGTGGTCAAACTTGGGGAGATGCTTTTCAGCAGCGAGGCGTCATGGAGGGGCCCAAAAGATTCAATGTGGACCTGGGCCATCCACAAGTGGTTGCACCCGCCCGTGCTAGTGGTGCTCCGATCTCGCATTCCGCATTCACCGCTCAAGCCCGACGCGCATGCTTCCCCTTCCATGGCGAGAGCGGCTCGGCCTTGATGTCCTCGCGGTTGGCCATATTTCGAGATATCCCCACTGCAGATAGGGCTTATTTTGGTTTTGATGGTGGTGGGCGTATGGCAGCCCTGACCACGACCTCTATCTCCCTACCTCTATTCCCCGACCTATATTTCCTCGCTCCATTTTCCCGCCTCTATTTCCCTTTTGCCTCTCCTAGTGGGTGGTTGGACTTGATTGTTGTTATTTTGGGTTTGGTTAGCCGAGGGCCGAAGATTGGGTTCATTCACGTCGTTCCTCTTCTTCGATCTTTTCGAGCTCCAGAATTGGATTCGTTATTCTCGGGTCAGCCTATGGAGAGGTCTTCAACCATCAAATTTATCAACCGAGGTAGGGAATTTACAAGGGCACCGTTGGGTGAAAGTGAGGTTAGTAGTAGGGGTCCTAGTAGGGTTCAAGAAACTCAAGGACCTGGAGTGAATTGCAAATCCTCGATGAGATTGCAAGCAATCGGCCGCAGTAATCCCCACCGCTCCCCGTGACCTCGCGACAGGAGCTCTCTCCCCTTGAATGTCTTCCAAAGGGGGAGGAATAGTGTCATCACGAGACCCTCCCTTTGGGAGCTTCTGCACCGGAATATTGCTTGTGTGGCCGGGAGGCCGCCATCAGCCTCTTCTAGCGCCACCCTGCTCAGGGGAAAATCCGTCTCCAGCCAACAAAGAAGGGATCTCCCCGTAAAAGTCCCAACTAGACTCTAAATCGCTTCGAGCAGGGATCCCGTCCGGGGTGTGGGTCCTGCCTACCGCTGAGTCTCCTTTCCTTGGGTCTCAATAGAACCTGAATGAACCCGTTGACACACGCTTGTCTTGAAGGATACAAGATACAGATTGATGAGTTAAACGGGTATATAACACTATGCGTAAGAAGATGAATGATAAAACATGAATCCAAAATAAATACTCTAATAACATCATATCATTAGGTCGACAAGCCACGTTGTTCCAACCACAGAAGAAAAAATTATTTATGGCAGACACCCTCACTTCCTTAAATGCTTATGATGAAAACATAAATGACAAAAAGAAACAAATTTATTAATATCCTCCTATCGAGGAAGCATAAATAAACCTGTAACACTACACACAAGTACAGAGAACCATAATGCATTAATGATGCCATCGGGAACACAAGCCATTAATCAAAAGATGTTGAACCGAAAAAGAAATACTCATAGTGTCTTTGCGACAACAAAAACACATCGATCCAAAAGGAGTTTAAGAAGTAGCATTCGTATTCATATTCAAAAGAGGCATTCTTCTATACAATGCTCTCTAACTCTTTGAGTCCCAAAAAAAATGATCCTTTCCAATCTTCCCGAAGGAAGTTTTATAGACCAAAACTTGCCCTTTGGGTTTCCCCGAATTACCACCCCCAACTCTGAGCTGCCCCGCGACCCGAATGGTTGCCGCACTGTACCCGCTGCAAAGTGTGACCTGCACCCTATTGCCAAGTGCGACTCCGTGACCTACCGCCATCCGATCATGAGAACAAACCCATCATGAGGTCGGGGGGCATCAACTTGTTCCTCTCTCGAGAAAGTTCTACAACGCACGATAATCGTCACTATTGGGGAAATCAAGGGAACCCTTCCCTTAACCGATGCAGACACTCGAAGGAATTTGGAATCAAAGTCTCTTTTTGAGCATGACTCGTTGATAAAGAGTGCCGCGCTTGGTGTAGATCCAAACTCGGTGACAATGAATTTACCCAACTTCTCCTCGCGAGCGCGGCCGCAAGATCGGAAGCGGCGTCGCTTGTCTAATAAAGTTGCAAAAATGTCTAAATCTCCTCGATCCACACAACCCCATGTCTTTCCTCGTTCAATGCACCCGTCGATGGAATGTGGTGTGGCGGTATTGAGTCGATGGCGCCGATAAAATGCTCATATGTGGCCATTGGCTTTCTAGGTCCCGTGATGGGCCTAGCTTTGGATCGCATTTTAACTGGATCTAGACCTTGGCATCTTGTGGATCCGCTCTTTCTTGGGCACGTTTTCCTGAGCTCGGGGGTACCGAATTCCGTCCATTCATCAGTTTTTTCCGTGTGCCACCGAGGCTCTCCGCTGTTAGCTCGCTTAGTCTCTTCGGGGTTTCAGAAAAGGAGAAATCGTCTTTTTTTATAGGTGAACATTTCCATAGACCTCGCTCATGGTGACCTCCAATACATCCAAATTTCATTTGGACTATGGAGCGGTACTTCGTTAAGATAGGGAGCGGTTTTGTTCGGAGCCGTTGGACCCCTCTCATCTTCCTTCTCCTCGCTCGCCCTTTCCTCCCTTTGCTCTTCTTCTTGTAACTTATTTTGTAGAGAGAGATCCCTCTACTCATTCGGTTTACATTTTCCTCCGTGTCTGCGGTGCGCGCTTTCCGCCGATGCTATCATTACCAAAGCAGTCCTAGTTTCCGTGACCATATCTTCTCCGTCGCGGGCCGGTGGATGGGGCGAAGAGTTTCATGCCGGTGCATCTCCTTTTCTCTTCGCTTCTGACCTTGAAGGAGAACCGATCATATGTGGAGCCTAGTGGGGTTAAATACTTCTTCTTGCCTCTTCGTAAGTGCTCACATCCAGAGCAAGAACGTGTATTGACTATAGCACTTCGATGGGTTGTAGCTCGCTAGTGATTCCGTGGACTAGGGGAGACAAGCCCCGATGTTCGAATATTCGATCCTCCTCCTTCTTCTTCTTCCTCCTCTTCGTATCCGACGGTCGCCTCTTCTGTTGTTTCTCCCCGGCGCTTCTCTCGCTTCCTCGCCGTCGCTCCTCGTTCGCTTTCTCTCGCGCCCGCCGCCACCATCTCCGTCCCGCTTCCCTCTCGTGTTAGGCCTCCACCCGATCTAATTCTCTTTGGAGTTTCCGTTCCGCCCTCACCGCTCCTCGCTCCTTTCCTTTTCCGGCCTCTTCTCGCTCACATCTTCTTTTGCTCCCCACCTCTCGTGCCCTTTTTACGCTTTTCTTCATCCTCTTTTTTCTTTCCTTTGAGTTTCATGCCTAGAAGCCAGTTTTCCCCTCGCTATTTTTGCTAGGTAGTGGTGTTGTGGCTTGTATCGGGTTCGAGGCTTCTTGGCTCGAGAAGAGGAAGCACCCTCATAATTCATGGATTCTTTCCTCCAATGTGTGATCATCCGGATCTTCTTGATTGGACCACGCCCTGCATGGCAAGTTTCCTATCCGCGTTATGTTTCTTTTTTCATCTCATATGGGCACTCAGCAGTTAGTAGCTCCATTTGAACTTTAGCCCGCTACGTGATTAGACTATCCTCTCCAAGCCATATGTCCGATGGTCCAACGACCCTTAGGCAAAAACCTCTCATTTTCTCGTTTCCGCTCTACCTCTCAAGTCTTTGACCGTGTAGGTACCGATAGTGAGTAGGTAAAGGTAGGCCACAGCCTTCTTCTTTCCTTTTACCAAGACCTTAGAGAAACCGGAAATCATCTAGAAAACCTCATGAAGGAGCATTTTTATCCGTAACATACTCAAGACACTGGCGGGGAGTCTTGTATGAACCAAAGACTCAACAAACGTATATTCGGAAAGTGGAACTAATGCGCCACCTCGACTAACATCTCCATGGCTCGCCAAGGTATGAAAGGAGTGTCTTCGCCGAACAATTTTCCGTAGAGGGCCGGGATGAAGACTTGCTAGATTGGCTCTATGTCCCGCGACTCCTCGGAATTCCAAAATACCTTCGTCTCTCGAGTGGACTCGGGCATGCTTGCTCGGGATCCTAAAGCCAGGGCCCATCCCTCAAAGTGGCACCTTGAAAAATAACGCTCCAACAAGTAGGAAGCCACGAGAATTCGTAGGGATATCCATCAACCGGTGCCGCTGCCGAGATATGTTTGTCTAGAGAGAGGCCACGTTATGCCGGCCTAGTTGAACCGAGTGTCGTGCATAGTGACATACTCCATTAGTAGGATACCCACGTACCATCGAAAGTGGTGGCATCGTGGACGACTGTGAGGTCCCCAGTGCCATAACGACCACCGCTTTATACACCTTCCTAAGACATGCCACTAGATATTCTTGATCTTTCTTGGCTTTGAATTTTTCGTTCCCCCTCTCCTCCCACCACCCCTTCGGTGGCATCTCGTTATGGAAACCGGCGGGTGGTGCCCATTATTTTGTGAAGACCCTCTCTCGTTCAGCAAAGGCGTAGCAAACCGAGCATCCGAGCCCTTGGCAGCGCAAATGCTTTGCCTTCATAGTCCCCGACACCACTTTTTGGGGTCGGTGTTTTAGCAATCCACTCAACGACCTTCGCGCATGGGAATATAGCAGGGTGGGAAACCTTACATGGTGGAGCCTTTACCTTTAACTTGTATGTATGCTTCTGTCGCTAGGGAGGTCCTCCGGGGAATTCCACCGAGAAAATTCCCCGTGCCACTCGATACCAACGCAAGCCGTCCCCTTTGGAAAATATACACACAGGTGCCTCGTAGATCAAAGGATATTGACATATCCATCTCTATGTCTTCCGTTCGGGCTCTTGTTATTTCTCATAATATCACTAGTCCCATGTCACTTGAATATGAAGAGACAAGGGGACACACTCTAAGTCCGTTTCGAATTCACCCGTCATGTTCATGAAAGAATCCCAAGATAAGAAAAGCAAATAATAAAAGCCCAGGGTACGCTTTTATTAGCTTTTCCCAACTAAAGACACAGAAGGAGTGAGTTAGCAACCTCGCGACCGGGGTCACGTGTCGCAAAGGTCACAAGGTTTGAATTCTTCGGGGAGAAAGCACCGCGTCTCTAACTGCGACTGTGTCGCGAGGTCGCCAGGTCGCGAACGCTTGGTAGTTGGAGGGAAATACGACGCCAGACTTTGCGACCGGGTCGCAGTGGTCGCAAGGTCGCATGGGTCACAAACAACAGTACCGAGGGAAGTGCGACTCGGCGGGTCGAGTCGCAGGCTGCAGTGGTCGTGCAAGTCGCGCTAGGTCCGCCTTGGTTTTAACAAGGCGATGCGTACGGATTTAAATTAATAATGCAAGGCTAAGTGAGCCATAAAACGAGGAGGGGAGCAACAGAAGCATACATATCCAAGAGATTGGATGAATAATGGTTGCGAGATTGTGCAAGGAGGGGGAAATGTCAGCAATCACATCCAAGCCTTAAAGGTTTAAAGGAGAACAGATGGTGGATGATTTTAAAGGATAAGGTAGAGGTAATCAAGGAAAAAAACCAAAAAGGGAAACAACAAGAGGAAACGGAAACTTACCGGAAAATCGTTCCGCCGACCGTCGAAGCATATCCGCCACATGGCGTAATGTGACCTAGAGACCTCCGTTTATAAAAGGGTCGCGTGTGAGCCATTAATGAGGTCGCGCAGGTCGCAAGTTCCATGTTTCTAGGAAGGCGGCACCAGGACCACGACCTCGCGACCGGGACTCACGGTCGCAAGGTCGCGGTCGCGATCTTGGGAAATCCTCACGTTCGTGACTTGCGACTTAGCGACTCGAGAGGTCGCGTCTCTAGGTCGAAATATTAGGAGAATGACCATATCAGGACTTAGCAACTCTTAAAATTCTAAATATTTTAACTTAGCTTCTTCTTTATGCTTAAGGGGCTCCAAAATTTTTAGAGGGTGGGATTTTGGAGGGTCTTCAGAGTGGCTACAACAGATCACAAGTGGACAACTACCATTTTATAGTAGGAATATATTGTATCACCATGGAAAACCGTGCATACCCATAGTAGAAAGGGTACATGTAATTCGAGAGGCACACACCTCTCTGTGTTAGGTCACTTTGGTGTCCGAAAAACATTATGTCATTTACAAAGGTTTTTATTTTGACCTCATGTGAAAAAATTGTAACTCGATTTGTAAAGGGATGTGATGTGTTATGTTTAAAAGCTCTCTAATAGAAAAACCTCGAGCTCTGCGACACCACTCCCTATTCCGTGGTCGTCGGCCCATGGGAAAGTGTGTCGATGGACTTTGCAGGGAGGTTTTCCTATGTCTAGAAAGGGTCACAACTATTTGTATGTTTTCGTAGATCGTTTTAGAAAAAAATGCATACACGTTCCCTTTGTAAAAAGTATGTTACCGCTCGAGTAGTGACTCACTTATATTTTATTTTAGTTTGTTTAGGTCCACTTTGCCGTTCCCATCGACTCGTCGTATTGAGACTTCGGGCTTCCTTGGATATTTTTAACGCCTTGTGGTGAATGATGGACACCAAGTTGAAGAGAAGTACGAAATTCCATCCACAAAACCAAGGGAAAGACAGAGGTCGTCAATCGTACCATCGTACACTTGTTTTTGGGGCTATTGTTAAACATCCAATTTGTGGGATGATAATATCTCCATATGTGTAGCACGCCTACAACCGAGCAATGCATTCTTCTATGCAACGCTCAACATTTGAGACATGTTTTGGTTACCTACCAAAGGACCCTTTTGACATGATATTTGGAAGGAATGAAGATACCAATTGTTGTGATGATAGGACAAAGCACATCGGTTCATCCTGCTGGACACAGATCATTCACTATGAAAAGGTGGAGTGCTTGGAAAGAGTCAGATCGATATAGGGGCCCAACATGATAAGCACCGAGCTAACCATCAATTTCAAGTTGGTGACAAGGTGTATTCCATATCGCAAGGACTGCACGAAGGGGGAAGGCAAGAAATTAACATCAATCCTCGTATGTTCCATTTACCATATTGGAGAAGATTGGGAATAACTCTTTCCTCGACCTCGATTCTTCTCGTATACATGCAATGTACTGTCATGAATGTTAAGAATTTGAAACTTTATGAACCACCATTGATTATGGACACCGAGGAGGTAGGATCATTTCCTACAATGGATGAATTTGCACCAACATATCCCCGAAGAATTTTAAGGACATCATTCTCGATTGAAGAACCAGGACTTCACAATGGGGAGATGTGGAATATCTCCATGTTGGTTTCAAAGGGATGCACCCAAGTAAAGCCAAATGGGCTAGAAAGGAGAAAGAGGGAGAAATTTCCCCCACTTACATGTTGATCGATAAGGCTGGTGGTCCAAAAGCTCTTCGAAGGAGTGAATGAATCTGTGAGGATCATACATGTCCACGTACAAGTGGCTTAATTACAAAATCTCAAAAGTAAAAGTGTCGAAATGTGGCAAACCTTTAGTGTCAAGTTGAAGATCTCGTCTTTCGATTCCAACGGCATACGAAACTCAATTCCGAGTCCGCAGGAGGAGTTAAGTAGTCAAAGTTTATGGGCCGAGGTTGATTCACATGCAATGCCCATTTGAAGAGCGCATTTTCATGCGTATGCGTAAATTGTACCCACTTCCTAAGCCCATCATCAAACCTTGGTTAGAGCTTGTCCATAACAAGCACAAAAATGGTCTTGGATATACAAGGATGTCCTTTCATATTACAAATCATGCAAAGCCCATCCAGCTTCGCAGTGTTTGGATCTTTCCATGCATAGCTTCACCTTCAATTGTTCTAGATTATTCTCCTCTTTCATAATAGCCACAACATATTGATAAATTCTAATATTGTGACCGATTCGACCATATGAAAGATCATTTTTTTATCTTCACCCATGAAAGCACTATCGTAAAACCACTTTTCAAACATATGCTTTAGAAATGCTTCCGCAAGAACACAAATTCATCTTGATGGATATCTTTCTTGGCAATGGGCATTGACAACCAAGAAGATGTTTTAGTCACATGTCATAATCTCTTCTAGAATATTAAAAGGCTCAGCTTGATTTTTTTCCATTATCTCACCTTGTATCCGACAAGGGGGAATAATGGTCATCTACAAGCTTCAAAGCCACAGAGTCATGAGCTCGAGTGATAACCCGCCATACCGTATTCGCAGTTGTAGCCACAGAGACAAAATTTCAAGTGATCCCGAGCCACAACCTCGCCATACTACATTCGCAGTTGTAGCCAGAGACAAAGATGCCCATGGGCATGATTTTTCACCGGGTGGTAAACCTTAAACCATATATGCGAGGTTGAGCTTCTCCCTCTTCAAATACCGTGGCCACCTCCTCTGTGCGAAGACTTCGCCTTGCCGCTTTTTGGAAGAGTTCCAAGAATTGCATCAAGCATTACAGAGTTCGTGGTAATCCTTAAACCATCGCAGTTGAGACCTCCATTTCAGGTTGAGGTTCTTCCTTTTTATGCGGGTTGCATACCTCCCTTTTCCATGTTGAAGGTCTCTCTTCAAAATATTAGGAGAACTTCCTCTAACATAAGACCCTCACTCTTCTTTCCAAATTCTGAATATTTCCGGGAAATGCACTCAAGATTCCAAGGTTGGTTGTCATCCTTAATCCACCACCTTATACCTATATCTCGCAGAGTGCATTCAACCTAGTGTCGCCATTTTGTATGTTACAACTCTCTTCTTGAACTCATACATAATCCTTCTGATTAAGGTGGGTAATGTTGGACACCTAATCCTCTAAGGTTTGTTGTAGAAGGTGAATATACAAAGGAAGTCCAAGAGACCTTAGAAGATGAATCCAAGGGTCACAATAATGTATTATATATGTACACATATGTTAATAGGAAATACATTCTCTAAGTTTATATTTCCTATTTTTTCTATTCCATGTGTGTACACACATTAAATAGTGATATTTAAATTTTTTATAAGTGAAAAACTATATTGATGAAGTGGAGGTCGACATAGTACCACTTAATGTGGGTCATACAATGCTTGGAAGCTCCTAATTGTTTATGAGGGATGTAATATTTTTCAAGGAGAGGAAACTATATCACTAATCAAGGATAGAAAATTCTTCATCATCAATGCACACAATGGTAATCCAATATCTCTCTTATAAATTCCAACCAAGCCAAGAGGACACTAGTTATAGTAGGAAGTTTGTATTATTCTTCTAAGAAAGAATTAACTACTTGAGATTAATTAATAAAAATAAAGGTATCTCTCTAGGGGTATACTAAAGAGAATAAATGACAAATGGAGGAAATTTTTTATAGGAATATAAACAAGTGTTCTAAGATCCTAAAGGATTACCATATAAGAGGGAAGTGTAGCTCCGAGATATATATGTTTCTTGACTCCCTCATGTGAAACACTGGGTTGTCTAAGAACACCCCGGAAGAAAATGATTTGAATAAGAATTTGTGGCAATTATTGACCCGGAGAGTAATTCAACCAAGCACATCACCCTATGGGTCACCTATCATCATAGTAGCAAAAAAGGATGGGATTTAGAGAATGGCATTTACTATAGAGATTTAAATAATCTCACCCTTAAAAATCAATACATTCTACCTAGGGATCAATAAATTGTTAGGTTGCTTGTAACATGTTAATGAATTCACCAAAGTCAGATCTCAAATTGGGATACCATTATGTATGAGTTAAAGAAGAAAAACACTTAAAATGCCACCTTCAAAACAAGGCAACATATATGAATTGCTATTAATTCCTTTTTGGTTTATGTAATGTACCAACTAATGATATATTACATACCTTTTCTAGATCTAGTATGGGTTAATAGATGATATATTTGCTGATAGCTTTACCTAGAATAGTATATATCACATCCCATGAAAATAGAGACTCTTAAAGAGAATTAATTTCTAGCAAATATTAAGAAATGTGAATTTTCCTAATAGTTATTGGTTTATTTAGGGTGTGTGATTGGTGGAGAGAAACTCAAGATAGAGGAACATTTTAACAATGGAAAATTATCTTAAAATTTTAGAAACCTTGTGAATCTCACTAGTCCCTAATATACAAATTGTAAAATATTTGTGATATTTTTGTAAAAATATTAAAATTTCTAATGATTTTATATAGACGCTATAAAATTTTGGTGATTTTTTAGGTAAAAATAACTCTATCCTATAAAATTTAGGAAAATCTGTCTTTAGAAAAAATGGAGATTGGCGAATATTTTTTGGAAATAATATCGAAAATTAGTTCATCTATGAATATTATCCCTAAAATTTTCCCCGCAAGTCAAGATAGATCCAATGAATATGTGGAGGCCATCCATAATTGGAAAACTCCTACAAATGCCAGCTAAAGTTAGAAAATTATTGAGGAACATAGCATCGTTGAAATTTTATAGCATCTCATTGTAGCCATACGACTCCATGTTATCACAATCATGGAAAGAGTTTCTAGTGGGGAAAGAATCAATAGAAAAAATTGATGAGCTAAAATGAAATATTAAATTAAGCATAAGTTCTCGCATTTTCTAATTTGCAATAAAAATTGTAGACACAAATGCAAATGGGTATGTTAGAGTGGTATTTATGCATGGAGATAAGTCAATATGCTATACTCCTAAATACTATAGTGAATTCCTAAACTACCCTACACATGAAAAGGAACTATGTGGTCGAGTTCAACTATTAAGAAATGGAAGTGTTATTTCATGGAAACAAGGCCACTATCCACACTAATCACTACCCATTCTAGTATTTGTAGTCCCAGAGCAAACTTCAACAAACTAGATAGTACAAGTGGATGGGTTTTCACAACAATTTTATCTAATCATCGAATATAATAAGGTTAGAACAAATAAGTTGATAAACATGTTTTTAAGGATGACCACATCCAATATCATAGCCTTAAAATGTTTATACTATTACACATGGACCCTTCACCCATGATGCATACAAAGACATAAGCATTGAAAATCCAAAACTGAATTATTTACATAAGAGACAAACATAAGCATCAAACTCATGCAAATAAGAGACAAAATCACCAATAAGAGATGTGTGGCATTATTTCCATATTCTTTAAGCCTATGATAAGAGGTTGATTTCTTTATTTATTACAAATCTTGCATAACTAAAATGAGGAATGTGGAGACACTAGAAGTTAAATCGACAAAAGACAAATGTATTGAATTGAAAAAGAGATGGTCAAATTTTAGTACCGTAAGATTTGCATATAACACAAATTGAAAGTATAATTTGCTCACTAAAAAGAATCAAATGAGGAGAAAAACACAACATGAAAAAGTGTTAAAAGACAAAAATTGATGCAAGAGAGATGTAATAAAAATGAAAATCAAGAAACATGGATGTAAAATTGGTTTCAAGAGATCTTAAAAATAGATATTACATAAAGGCACAAAATTCATAAAATGGATTAGGGATATGTAAAATGAAATGAAAACATAAAGTACCAAAAACTTTACACGTGTTTCATTTTCTATTTTACATACATTAAGATATTGGAAATATTTTATTGTAATTGTGACATCAATATTGTAGATGACATCTTTAAATGATAAAATTAAGAAAAATGTACATTCTTCTTACTACGATTTATAATTCATATACCTACTCTTTTTTATGTAAGTAAGCAAAATCTCATTATATTTTAAAATCCTTCATATAAAGTACACATGACAAACATGAGTGACTATATCCTAAAAAAATCTTTTTCAGATACATAAACCTTCCTAACCTAAAGCATACTTTGGAGACACAATCTTTCCTTGAGTGGGAAACCATATGGTATCCCTAAGAGTCGTGAGAAAAATTTATGAAATCATAGAACCATAGAAAAAAGTTGCAAAGTGACAACAAAAGACCACAAGAAAAACAAGAAAGTAGTAGAGGCTAAAAATCCATTCTCGAAGATTGTTAGTGAGCTTGGTCATGTTGGGACGAGATACTAAAGGGGTCATCATAGCCTTTTGGTAACTATGGAGGTCATCTCCCACTCTACAAGCACACCCCTATGTTGGCTTTGGCCTCCCGCCACGAGGTTTCACCTTTCAAATTGCTCCGCGTCAGGCTTGTTGGCGTGTTTGGTCTCTACTTCACATGGTCGAAAGAGTTGTGATTTCGGTTTATTTTTCCTTCCTTTCCGAGACCCTAGATGTTTAGGATTTGGAGGCTTGTTACCTTAATGAATCAAATATGAATTTTCTAAAATTATCTAGCTTATTGGAGGAATTGAAGGAGGGGGTTGGAGGAAGGAATTGAATTTGTGCGCCCGACAACATCCTTAGAGCTCAATTTACCTGTGGATAATATGGAGATGTATTTCTCGCATTTATGTTTTCCACAACACACATGACCTCTTCATGATCCCTCAAATGAAAACCAAAATGTCTATGACTTCCCAATGACTCGCTTTAGTGTTCCTAAGCTCTTGCACTTCCCCGATAGTTGTGACCAAGCATCCGATATTATGGAAAAATTTTCATCGAATTGTTCCACTATCATTCATGCCATTGAGGGGGAGGTTGGTAGCCTCTTCCTCTCCCTCCTCTCCTAGCACGTCCTCGTTCACAGACCATAACTAGAAAGTAAGAAAAATCTATGCCCTTAGTGCCAAGTTCTCTAACCTTCATCGCTCTACAAATGAAATAGAGGCCGCCCACATGCAGAAAGAGTTCAATGGAGAATGAATGTCCCTTCCGAGGAATAACGCCTAAATTCATGTCTCGAGTAGGGTATGAATGTCCTTGTATGTCCGCCACCTTCTCCTCGACGTTGAATGCGATCCGCAAGGCTAATAAAGGAGAATCACCACCTAACCCCGTTCACTTATACACTAGATTTCATTAGCATGGGAGGTCTAATGAGCCTGTAACTAAAAAGGGAACCCTAATCTAGGGTTAAATTCATATATCTCTATTAAAAAATATATTTCTAATAATTAAAATTAGAAAAAAAATACTCTCTTAAATTTTAATATATAAAATTAAATATCAATTTATTATTTATAAATGATCATTTTAAAAAGATATATTAATTTTAAATTAACTTTTTATCATTTTTTAAATTAAACAATATCGTTAAAAAATAATTTCTTCCTAAACCCGTACAAAGAACAACTAATTGAAAGAGAATTTCTTATGTTTTTTCACATGTTTTATGGATGAGGCGTCCTTTGTGCATAAAAACAAAAAATGAATAAATTGCCTATAACAAACAAGATTCAAGAATATGCATTTGTCATAGATGTCATCGGTTACAAGTAGTCCTAAACTCATTTTCAATGCAGTAAATTGTTCCATGGATTCAATCCGATCATGCAATGTACTAAAACAAGATATTGAAACTCTCTATAGTATTTATGGACTATAAATCACGATCTCTCAATCACATGCAAGTAAGATAAATAAGTAAATCAATCGCACAACACAAGATTTTCCAAAGAAAGAAACTGCTAAAAACCCTTCTATCTCTATCGTATAAGAAGCCAAATAATCATGAAACAATACACGATGTGTGCTCACAAGAACTCTTTACACACTCTGTATCAATCATCTCATACCGATATAGGAAAAAGAAACACATAGCCAATTTTCTGCCCACCTCAAATTTCTCCTTGCTCATTTAACTCTAATAATTAAATCCCTATTGAATAGGAATTCCAACTCTCCTTGACCGCGCAATCCTTCATGGAATTCTATGGCTTTATAACTACACCTCGGCAATTTTATAATAATACAACCTCCATATTTTACTTCCATTTAATCTTTGTCCTTTAACCCAGGCCTTACTCTTAATGACACACTAAAATAATAATAGAAATAATTCAGCTGATTGGGTAGATTACTTGTGAATTAAATCTAATTTACTCCACTCAATTTCACTATATCATCATTAAAAGTACCAGAACTAGTTAAACTGATTTTAACCTATTTTGAGTTAATTGATTAAACAATCCAACACCAAGGCATTAACCGTAACCGGACTCTAAAAATAATATAATCACTCTGCCTCACCATTGACCTCAAATCAGAATTTTGGAGCTAACTAAGTCTATCTCACTTAGTTAACTATTACAAGTTGTTATGAGATAATATTACAATTTATTGGCTAATTTATTTAAGGGAAAAATAAATTAGGACACACATTTTCTTATTGATTTTCAACACTCCCTCTCAACAAGAAAGGGATTACCACTACTCAGATCCTACTTTCCGTGGTATTCGAATTTACTTTGCAAGCACCTCGTCAAGATATATGCATCCTCATCCTCTCGGGGTGTGGGAATGTACCGCAACAACATAATGCACTCGATCTCTCTCGAGATGGTGGTATCGTATGTCAATATGCTTGGGCTTGTCATGGAATACTGCATTAACTAAGAGTTTCGACAGAAATCGTTATCATGAATATAATGTTCAGTTTATCCATCCGACGACTCTAACAAACCAACAAGTATCTTCTCCTTATCCATATGGCCTCACATGCAACTTGAATAACTTTCATGTACTCGCCGCTTGAAATGAGTGCAAATGATCTTCTTCCCACTCTACCAAGAAACTCAGTTGCTGATCTTCCCGTTTGATGAACTTCCTACCCAATCGCATCAATGAAGCCTTGAAGCTTCACTCTCATCCATCCTCACCAATTCATACTCGTAGTGCCTCGAAATATCGCAAAACATGCTTCCTCACCTTCCAAAAGAGCTTGGCAGGTTTAACCATAGTTTGAATAAGCTCGTTAAATGCATAGAATATAACCGGTTGTGTGTTCACCAAATACATAGTGAACCTAAGTCGCTTGTGCTAAAGTAGCATCCACTACCTCACCTAAATGTAGCATCCTCCTTCCTCCAGTTTCATGCAAGAGGAGTCTCCATGGGTTTGCTACCTCGCATTTGTGGAACTTCTCCGGCATCTCCCTTGGGCATACTTTCCCCTGGGATACAAATAGCTCCCCATCTCTTTGCCATATTTCCAAGCCAAGAAAATAGTGCAAAGTAGCCCCATGTCCTTCATCTCAAAATTCTCTTGGAAGATCCTCTTTGCAAGAAGTGTATGAGCTGCTCATCACATGCTAAATATTAGATCATCAACATAAAGTAAAATAATCAAAGCTTACCCATCAACCATAATATGATATAGGGTTCACATCACCGTGTCACTCTTGGTAGAAGCCCAACTCCGGTGAAATAGTCATCGATGCTCGAGTGCTACGCAAGCTACGAGGTTATTGTGCCTGGCCCCATATAGTGCTCTCTTGAGTCCGCACACATGTGAATCGGCTAGTCAAAGGTCTCAAAACCTTCGGCTGCTCAATGTACACTTCTCCTTCTCCCTCAATGGGATCCAGCGTTGAGAAAGGTTGTCTTTACATCCATTTTATGTATCTTGCACCCCCATCTACGCTAGAGAGTGCAAGGGATGGATCGTAATCGATGAGTACCTTGCGGCTGCAAAAACTGGTCTCTTCATAGTCAATCCCCTCCATCGTGAGAATCCAATGGACACAAATCTGCCTTATACTTTTCCACACTCCCATCAATGTTGTTTGCTTCACCTTGTAGATCCAATTCCTGATCCACGCACCGACTTTTCCCCACCGGTCTTCGAGACCACTATCCCATGCATGTTACGATAATGGAGTCATGCCCCTCAACCATGGCATCAACCCATGTTAGTCGTTGCAATGCTTCCTCAAAAGAGGATGGTTCTATCACAATACTCGCTCACAAGAGCCAGTGTATCCGTATACTTGTCCGGGGACCTTCGCCCTCGTACTATGATGCAGGTGCACCTATATTCTCTCTCTCTTCTGACGCTAAGATCAATTTGTCAAACTCTCCGTGCACTTCCTACCATTTGTGGATGGCCTAATGATGAGTTGTTTCTGCCACTCCATGAGCCTCTTCTTGTGGCCGCTCCACATCTTGAGGTTCATCCTTGAACGACACAGCCCTCATCTATTGGCAAGTCAAGCTCCCTTCAAGGGACAATCACATGGCTTTCTCCTTGTCAAATTCTCACATCTATCCTAACAACTCTATCATGTGTTGACAAATACAACCGATAGTCATGGGGAGTGTTATCACGAAATTGCACTTGATTGGATGCTAATCAATCAAATCTATGTAATTGTTTCAAATTCAAATTGTGACCGAAGCTTAGCCTCTTCGCTCCGAGAGGGCTCTCTGGAAGTGGGGTTAATGATATTTTATAATGATGTAGAAACTAGATGGTTAACTCTATTTGAAAAATAACTTGATTGTGATGTGTGTAGGTGGAAAAGAGCAGCAGCTCTGCAACCATTGGGCTTATGGAGTTAACAAATCAAGAGGGCTCATGGTGAGGTCTCTTGACATGGAAGCTGAAAGTGTGTAAGAGTTTTTAGCAAAGGTAAATTACACATGAAACATATAGAAACACAACCATTTTCAATAAATGAAGTCGAGTATACACATATGAATTTTTGAGTAATAAATATGAAATACACCGCAAGTAGTACACATAAAAATATAGATCATAAAAGCACTAAAAAACTCCATGAGAATCTCAAGTCTATCAAGAAAAATTCCTCTCCGTATTACTAATATCAAGTTACATAAAGTTGCGTAGTGAAAAAAATATCCAACCCTTTACAATTTCAAATATTTGCCCTTTAATAGACCTTGTTACATCAAATATGATCCGCTCTTGGCTATATTCATCAAAATCTTCCTAAGACACCTTGCATAATAGAAAACATATGCTTTAATGAGAAATTGACACCACACTAGAAATGGGCCTTTTCCTAATAGGACCTCAAACTCGCTACTTATTACATCGTATACCTATATTTTAAAATAGTTATACATATGAAAACTAATACTTCACATGTTTGAATAGGCTTCGATAGAACTCATCACTACTTGACATCTTAATTACCCTCCTCAACATATGGAAACAAACCCTATTTTTTTAGGAAAACAGAGGTCTATCTTCATCGAAGTCTTCAAAATATAAGTTGTCTCCCTTTCATGGTCTTCAATTCATAGATGATTTAAGTAAGTGTTGGTCCCTTAGCCTATTGAATATGTCCACTCCGTCCAAAAATTCTCATAAACCCGTTCATAAACCTTCAAAACAACTCGCTACGAAAGTATGGCGCTTTTGTAGCGAGCTTTCATAGCGATAAAAAATGACATTTTGCAATCAAAATTTAGCAGTGATTCTTTGTCTCTCGCATTGTGTTCATCATGACCTCGACATCCTCACTATAATTTCTCTGAAAAGCTACCAAAAGGTTTTAGAATAAAAAAATATCTATATGTGTTTTCGTAGCATTTTCCCCGTTTCCGGGCCTAGGAAACGCTACGAAACCGTGGAAAACTATGAAATCGTGATTTTTGCCTTGTTTCAAAAAAAAGTACCTTCTAGATAATAAATTTTATTTTCAACATGACATTGACCTTTCAAACATAAACCAAATCAACCTAAGAGTCTCGAGGTGTTTCTTCACTGATGATGAGTCGAGTTATGGGTTCCTCAACTACGCTATCTTTAGACCCCTTCTCTCTCCAGCTCCTCATGTATCAATTCTAACTTCTCTTGGAGGTATTTAACTTGGTTCTTTAGCTTTCTATTAATATATTTCATGTGTGTTCACTTTTCCGACATTCTTTCTTCACTTCTTTCGTTAATGACATAGTCCATTTGATTAATCATGTTATCTAGGGTCTTCGATACACTCGTCAACCCTGCTTTTCCCAAACCTCTTTCATCTTCTCAAACTCGCACCTTTGGAAAATTATGTTTCCATGCCTCCTCTATGACTCATTTCATGATTAGCTAACCTCAAATGTTCCCCAAGGACTTCAAATTTATTTTTTCATTGACTTTCTCCTTTTCCCTTTCTTTTGCTTGATGACCGCATCTTTCCCATAGGAGATGAAAGGTTAATAATGCTTTGTGGTGGCCGGACAAAGGTCGGGTCGGGATGAACTTCTTTACTACTTTCCAAGAGTTTTCTATCATGTCTTGTCATGTGCTTCCCTAGCTTGAAAACATAAAAACCTCGCATCCTCACCTTCAAAATCAACTTTTCGCTGATTTATTTTCGATCTTCTTCCACCCACATCTATATCCCCACTGACTATAAGAGTCCCTTCAATATAAACAGCATGTATGATGTCTTCAAGTTTCCTTTTATCCATTGTTTATTCTCGTAATCCTTTTTCTTCCATGCTTACTCACACTTGGTTCTTGTTTTGTAGGTTTGCTCATTATTGACTTTTGTTTTGCAGAAATAGTGGTGTATTAACCCTTCGCAATTGTTTCGTTTCCACTGGCCATCGGTTCACTTTTCTCCGCCAAGACGATGATGGCATACCTTTAGGTTTAGGAGTTATTTTAGGGGTAATGGTATCCATTTCAAAACCACTAACAAATGTAAAACAAGACCAAATTTCCTCAGTCTTTGTAGCTCATCTAAAATTAGCAATTTTATTAAAACCATGATGAAAAAAGTGAGGTTTCATCTTCGTATTTAGCTTGAACTTATCCTGCCATTTTTTTCTAAGCGTATGTAAATAAAAAGGTAGATCAAGAGATATCTTACCAACAAAATGTAGAATAAGTCAAGTGGTAAGAATCAACTTTATGATATCTCCTTCTACAAGTGAAATATTTTCGAATGATAAGCGTAGCTTTGAGAAATTATTTTTTCATGCAAATTGAATGGAATTTTGTAAGGTCAACTCACTATTTTATGGCTTGATAAATTATTTTCATTCCTCCATGTTGAATTTGAAAATTTTGAACCATCTTTTCTTGTCCTCTTTGAATCCCCGTTGCCGCTCGCAATGGTCTCTCGGTGTTATAGTGAGATTCAACATTCCCACTTTTTGTAGCCGTTCCATCAAGCGAGCGAAATTATTTAGAAACATGTACATATCATCCTTGCAATATTTGACAAACCCAAACACCCTCGTTCTTCCGAAAACTTCGACAAACTTGTTATTGGCCTCATTTATCGTGTTGATGCTCTTGATGGCTCATATCTAAGATATTGGCCACCTTTGCTGGTCTTTCTTTGCAGCCATGGTGTTTTTCTAATGTCTTCCTGCCCCCTCGCTGATCGTTGATACCGCAAACCCGGAAATACCGTATACCACTGGGGTTCTATTAAACCACTGTGAGCTTAATAACACACAAAGAGGTAATGGAGAATGACAAATGTTAAGTCCTCATATTAATAGTGTAGTCCCCTTATTATGTTAATGTAGCCCCACTTATTGTTATTTTTGTACCCTATGGCGTATACGCATATTGTTAGTATTTCCCTTACATTATTATTGTTAGGTCGGCTAGGATTACATTGTGGCCCCACTAGGATTATATTATGGCCCCATGGAATCCTATATATAGAAGGAGGTTTTGTTCATTTGTATCATCCAAGAATTGTTCATTTATGTAATGTATTGGAGGTTGCCCCCTCGAAGTGGCTTATTTATAAGGCGTCATATTCTTTTCTTCTTTTTTGAGTCAAATAGCACAACAACAAATGACTCAATTTGAAAGATTTTGAAGTTCGATGACACCATAGCATAATGTTGACTATACATACTTAAAATGGTGATGATAACTTTCCTAACCATAACCATTGTACCTTGATCTACCCTAACATACTCGAATGTCATCTACCCTATCCCTTTCAATCATTTACCGAAACCTAACACTATTTTGACAAGACAAGATAGGAATCCTTACTTTCGTAGCGTACCTAGTGTATTTCTAGGCAATTTCGCTACTAAATTATTAGCAAGCTTTCGTAGTGAAAAATGTGTTTTCTCTCCGTGTATTTCGCTACGAAAGTAGGGTTTCTTGGCTAAAAATGACTCTTTTCGGTGCTATAAAACTCGGGAAATGAAAAATGAAATCATGACCGATGTGACATGAAATATTTGAATGAGGGTGGGTTTAGACCTTGTGATAGGCTAAAACAAGAAAAATATTCTCGACCAAGTAATGAAAAATGAATTCTATAACCCTACTCGATGATGAACCTCTAGGACTTTGTCAAATGATGCTTCATTTTTTCTCTCGAGTGATAACAATGAGTATTAGTGTACCCAAAAAATATCCCAACCTCTGTTGTTGATTCTAGCTTATTCTCGACATCTTGATCACATAAAATAGACAGATGAGCCAAAAATTTTAAAATATGAAACATCGTTTTCTCCACCGAAAATCCTCCTCGGTGTACTCATGCCAAGTATCCGTTCGTAACTATGGTTTTCACAAGTACCATTGTGTTGCATGCCTCTTCCCATAGATGCAATGGTAGGCCTCGATCATGTAACATAGCTCATGTTTCTCCCATAATTGTTTCATTCTTCCTTTTTGCAACTCCCATCTTCCGTTGTGGTTGTGAGTGTGCAATCAATTCTCTCTCGAATTTCTTCAAAATACAAGCGTCTAATCTTAATAAAGATATACTCACCACCATTTTTTCTCCTTAGAGCCTTCACCTTCTTCCTATATCTTTCTCTACTAAAGGTTAACTCACAAAATTGGAGAACATCTGATCTTTCTTTTGCGTAAAGAAGATCCAACACTTTCGAGAAAATTCATCGCAAAAATCACATTATACATGTGCTTTTCTGCGGATGTCGTTGAGAATGGTCCACACACGTCCGAGTGAACTCTCTCAAGGATTGCCGTTTACTTGGTTCTTATCATGAAATGTGGCCTTTGTATACTTCCCCATGGTAAAACCCCGCATGTGTCTATATGCGCAAGTGTACCCTTTGGAATACCCAGAAATTTGGTGCATGATCCTCAAAGTTATGGTGTGATGACCCAACCTCCCGTGCCATAACTCACCGTATCCCGAATCACCACCTCATATGATGTACCGTCAATATTATAATCATCAACATCAAGTTTGTAAAGGTTATTCACATGAACCCCTATCTTCTTTACCCGTCCTATGGTTTGCGATGAAGGAACACATTTCCCTTCACCGAGTCCCATCATATCCAAGATCCTCCAACATGTAAACTAAAACTAAATTATTTTTCAAGGTTGGTACATTCCCGACATATTTTAATATGAAAAGGTTTACATGACGGTCTTTGGAAATTAATTGTATCAATCTTGGTAGTGCTATATACTCTCGCGTCATCACCCATCTTGATGTGCATATGAAGATCCTTCTCCTCCAAGCTACTAAAGAATTCTTTTGTTTCCATCTATGGAAAGATTCTCCACTATCTAAGTACCACACAGATTGCATCACAATTGACACCATGCATGAAATGAGAGAGAATCTCTAACTCAAACTGTGGAGGCCAAATCTTCACCTCGCCTACCTCCGCAGCCTTCTTGTTGTTCTTCTTCTTTGTGGACAATTTGTGGCATAGTGTCCATTATCATGATAGTGAAAACATTTCACCTTTCGACATGTCACACTTATTTGGAATAAAGCTGAAACTTTTTTGGGGTGTCATTTTCTCTTTTTGAGACCAAGAATTTTTACATTCACTTATTACACCTAGAAGATGGTTCTACTCCTTGTTGTTCTGTTGAAAGTACAAGTGGGTATATTTTTTCATTATCGTATCATTTGTTGAAAAAATGGTCGTAATCGAAAATTTATTAGAAAGTTTGTCAAGAATTATAATCGCCTAACCCAAGCCGAAAGCACAATTAAATTCACCAAAGAAATTCTCACATATATTCAAATCTCTCTACAAAATGTACAAAAACAAATACAATTTTGTAGCCAGAATCTTAGTTCTAAAGGAGATAAGCTTCAACAAAGGATTTGCAATTATGCTAAACCATCCACTGCTCAAGGTTGAAACAAAAACCCATCAACAACCAACAAGATGAAATTAGTAAGGTTGAGTTGATTCACATGCAATGCCCATTTCAAGAGAACATTTGCATGCAAATGCAGAATTCAAGCCTCACTTCCCAAGCCCATCATCAAACCTTAGGAAGAGCTTGTCCATAATAAGCACAAAAATGGTCTTCGATATGACAAGGATGTGTCCTTTCATATTCCAGTCACTCAAAGTCCATCCAAGCTTTAGAGTGTTGATTCTCTTCATGACATTCACAATAGCCACAACAGATTGATAAATTCCAATATTGTGACCGGCCGACCATATGAAAGATCATTTTTTATCTTCACCCATGCAAGCACTATCGTAAAACCACATTCTTCAAACAAATTATTTAGAAACAAGCTCTCCTACAAGAAAACATTCATCTTGGATGGATCTCTTCTTGGAAATGGGCATCGTACAACCAAGAAGACGCTTTAGTCATACGTCTAATCTCTTCTTCTAGAATATTAAAAAAGCTGACCAGAAGTTGATTTTTTTCCATCATCTCACCTTTGTATCTCGACAAGGAGGGAAATAATGGTCATCTACAAGCTTCAAAGCCACATCAAGTGATCTCGAGCCATAACCTCGCCACACAGATTCAGGATTGCAGCTGCAGACACAAAATTTCAAGTGATCCCGAGCCACAACTTGCCATACCAGATCTATAGTTGTAGCCGTAGGACAAAGATGCCCATGAGAATGCTTTTGGTTAGTGGTCAACCTTATACTTCCATTTATGTGAGGTTGAGCTTCTCCTCTTCAAATAATTGTGGCTACTTCCTCTAGCAAGACTTCAACTTTCGTCAGCTTGGAAGAGTTCCAAGAATTGTATCAAACATTCTAGAAGCTGGTGGTAACTCTTAAACCATCACAGGTTGAGACCTCCAATTCAAAGCTGAGGTTCTTCCTTTTTATGCGGGTTTATACCTCCCTTTCTCGAAGTTGAAGGTCCCCCTCTTCAAAACATTAGGGAGAATTTCCTCTAATGTAAAAACCCTTGCCTTATTTCCGTATTTGGAAGAGTTCCGAGAACTGAATCCAAGTGTTCCGTGTTGGTTTTCATCCTTAAACCACCACCTTATACCTATATCTCGCATCACATCCAACCTAGTGCCGCCATTTTTGTGTTACAACTCTCTTCTTGGACTCATACATACCCCTTCGGATTAAGGGGGGGGAATGTTGGACACCTAATCCTCTTAAGGGTTGGTGTAGAAGGTGAATAGACAAAGGAAGTCCAAGAGACCTTGGAAGATGAATCCAAGGGTCACAAGAATGTATTATATATGTACATATATGTAAATAGGAAATACATTCTCATGCTTGTCTTTCCTATTTTGTCTATTCCGTGTGTGTGTTTAACACATTAAATAGTGAGATCAAATTTTGTATAAGTGAAAACTATATTGAAGAAGTGGAGGTCACATAGTACCACTTAATGTGGGTCATACAATGTCTGGAAGCCCCCTACTTATATATGAGGGATGTAATATTTTCAAGGAAAGAGGAAACTATATCACTTAATCAAAGACAGAAAATTTTTCATCATCAATGCACACAATGGTAATCCAATATCTCTCTTATAAATTCCAACCAAGCCGAGAGATTACCTAGTTACGTAGGAAGTTTGCATATTCTTCTAAAGAAAGCTAATTAACTACTTGAGATTAATCAATAAAACTAAAGGTATCTCTCAGGGGTATACTAAAGAGAAGAAAATGACAAAATGGAGGAAATTTTTATAGGAATATAAGCAAGTGCTATAAGATCCTAAAGGATTACCACATAATAGGAAGTGTAGCCCGAGATATATATGTTTCTTGACTCCCCCATGTGAAACATTGGGTTGTCTAAGTAGTCCACCCCGGAAGAAATGATTTAAATAAGAAGTTGTGGCACTTATTGCACTAGAGAGTAAATTCAACCAAGCACACTGTCTTATGGGTCACCTATCATCATATTAGCTAAAAAGGATGGGATTTAGAGAATTTGTGGTCAATTATAGATATTTAAATAAGCTCACACTTAAGAATCAATACATTCTACCTAGCATCAATAAATTGTTAGATTACTTGTAACATGTTAATGAATTCACCAAGCTGATCTCAAATTGGGATACCATAATGTATGAGTTAAAGAAGAAAATACTTAAAATGCCACCTTCAAAACAAGGCAACATATATATGAATTTCTACTAATTCTTTGGTTTATGTAATGTACCAACTAATGATGTATTGCATACCTTTCTAGATTAGTGTACATAAGATGATATATTGGCTTATAGCTTTACCTCGAGAAGAGTATATGTGACATCGCATGTGGGTGTTAGAGACTCTAAAGAGAATTAATTGTTAGAAAATATTAAGAAATGTGAATTTTCCTAATAGTTACTGGGTGTATTTAGGGTGTGTGATTGGTGGAGAGTAACTCAAGATAGAGAAACATTTAACAAAGGGAAATTTATCTTAAAATTTAGAAACTCAGAACCCCGTAGTCCATAATATACAAATTGTAGAATATTTTGTGATATTTTTGTAAAAATATTAAAATTTAATGATTTATATAGACACTATAAAATTTTGGCGATTTTTTTAGGTAAAAATAATTTTATCCTATAAAATTTAGAAAAATAATTTTTAGAAAAAATGGAGATCAAGACCTTTTTTTGAAAAAACATCGAAAATTAGTTCATCTATGAATATTATCCCCTAAAAATTTCCCCTCGCAATTCAAGATAGATCCAATGAATATGGAGGCCATCCATAATTGGAAAACTCCTACAAATGTCATTAAATTTAGAAACATTATTGAGAACATAGTATCAATGAATGTTTATAGCATCCTTTCATTGTAGATATACGACTCCATAAAAGTCACAATCATGGAAAGAAGTCCAGTGGGGAAAGAATCAATAGAAAAAAATCGATGAGATAAAATGAAATATTAAATTAAGCATAAGTTCTTGCATTTTATAATTTGAAAAAAACATTTTTAGTAGAGAAAAAATGCAAGTGGGTATGTTATGGGAGTGGTATTTATGCATGGAGATAAGTCAATATGCTGTATCTAAAATGGGCTCATAGTGAATTCCTAAACTACCCTACGTATGAAAAGGAACTATGTGGTCTTAGTCTAACCATAAGAAATGGAAGTGTTATTTCATGGGAAACAAGGCCATCATCCACACTAATCACTACCCATTCTAGTATGTGTAGTCTCACAACAAATTTCAACAAACTAGATAGTACAAGCGGATAAGGTTTTCATAACAATTTTTATCTTAATCATCGAATATAAGAAGGTTAAAACAACAGGTTGATAAACATGTTTTTAAGGATGATCACATCCAATATCATAGCTTAAAATTCTTATACTATTACACATGGATCCTTTCACCCATAATGGATACAAAGACATAAACATTGAAAATCCTAAAAACTCGAATTATTTACATAAGAGACAAACATAAGCAACAAACTCATGCACATAAGAGGCAAATCACTAAGAAAAGATGGGTGGCATTATTTCCATATATTTCTTAAGCCTCGTGATAAGAGGTTGATGCCTTTATTTATTACAAATCTTGCATAATTTAAATGCTAAAATTTGGAGACACTAGAAGTTAAATTGACAAAAGACAAACAAGTATGGAATTGGAAAAGAGATGGTCAAATTTTCGGTATTTTACAAGATTTGCATAGAACACAAATTTGAAAGTATAATTGCTCACTAAAAAGCATCTAATGAGGAGAAAAACACAAGATGAAAAAAAAGATAAGACACAAATCGGATGCAAGAGAGATGTAATACAAAATGAAGAAAGAAATATTGATAAAATTGGTTTCCAATAAGATATAAATATATATTACACAAGCACAAAATTCATAAAATGGATTACAAAAGGATATGTAAAATGAAACAAAAACATAAAGCACTACAAATTATACACGTGTTTCATTTTCTATTTTACAAACATTAATATATTGAAAATATTTTATTGTAATAGTGACATCAATATTGTAGATGACATCTTTAAATGATAAAATTAAGAAAAATGTATATTTTTCTTACTATGATTTATAATTCATATACCTCCATATAAAATTAATAAAAATGTATATTCTTTCTCTTACTATGATTTATAATTTATATATACTCATTTTTTTTATGTAAGCAAGAAAAATTTTCAAGAGTATTTAAAAAAATTCATAAAGTACACGCACAGATAAACATAGTGGACTATATCTAAAAAAAAGTTTGTTTTGGATACATAAACCTTCCTAGCCTAAAGCATACTTGGGAGAGACCATCTCGCCCTTGAGTGGGAAACCGTATCGTATCCCTAAGAGTTGTGAGACCAATTTATGACATCATAGAACCATAGAAACAATAGAAACAAGAGTAGTAGTGACAACAAAAGACCACAAGAAAAAAGTATAAGAGAGGCTAAAAACCCATTCCCGAAGATTGTCAAAGGAGAGCTTGGTCATGTTGGGACGAGATACTAGAAGCACACAAGGAGTCATCATAGCCTTATGGTAACTATGGAGGTCATTCCCACTCAACAAGCACACCCTATGTTGGCGTTGGCCTCCCCGATGTGAGGTTTCACCTTTCAAATTGTCTACAATAGCTAGCTTGTCGTGCTTAATTCTACTCCACATACGGCCGAAAGAGTTTGGATTTCCTAGTTTATTTTCCTTATTTTTCCGAGACCCTAGATGTTTATGAGATTTGGAGGATTGTTACATTAATGAATCAAATATGCATTGTCTAAATTATCTAGCGAGTTGGAGGAATTCATGAGGGGTGGTGGGGAATTGAATTCCCAAAGGAGCCCGACAACACCCTTAGAGTCGATCGAGGTCGGACAAGATAGGAGATGTATGTTTACATTTATGTTTTCCATAAGACACATGACTCCTGATCCCCTAAATGACAACCAAGAAAGTTCATGTGGACTTCCCAATGACCAGCTCTAGTGTTTTTGAGCTCTCGTACCTTCCATAGTCGTGACCAAGCATCTAATATGCTATGGAAAATCTTCATCGAATTGTTCCACTCATTGTCCATGCCATGGAGGAGATTTTGGTAGCCTCTTTCCTCGCCCTCCTCTCCAAGCACGTCCTCATTTATAGACCATAACTATCAAGTAAGAAAAATATATGCCCTTAGTGCCAAGTTCCCAACTCTTCACCGCTCTACAAATGAAATACAGTCACCGCTCTACGTAGCAATTTGAATGTGAGAATGAATGTCCTTCTCGAGGAATAACATCAGTGAATCCATGTCCCGAGCAATGGTATGAATGCCAAATCCTTTTATGTCTTCCACCTTCTCCTCGACGTTGAATGCGATCCGCAAGGCCGATAGAGGAGAATCGCCACTTAACCCCGCCTCCATTTATACACTAGATTGCATTAGCGTGGGAGGTCTTAATGAGCTTTGTAATTCGAAAGGATAATACTAATTAGGTTGAATTCATATATCTCTATTAAAAAATATATTTCTTAATTAAAAGTAGAAAAAAATTACCTAAATTTTAATATCTAAAATTAAATATCAATTATTTTTTATAAATGATCATTTTAAAAAGATATATTAATTTTAAATTAACTTTGATTAATTTTTACAAATTAAACAACATTATCATTAAAAAAATAATTTCTTCCTAAACTTGTACAAAGAACAACTAATTTAAAGGGAACAATTTATTAAAAGATTGGCAATCCTTTCTCTTATTCATATTCAAATATTTTAATGAAAGGGACTAACATACCTTTCCGTAAATGTGAACGAGGTTGGGTAGATTGACAAAGGTATTGGTGGACCTATTTGAATGGAAACACACATGTCCTTTTTCCTTATTTTGTTTTCTTGTGGGTTGAGACCCATTTGAATGGAGACACACATGTCCTTTTTTCTTTGGATTTGGCCTTTGTTCTGGCCTTATTACCTTGATCAACAAAAACAAAAACTTCTTGGTTTCTATTACCTTTATTAACAAACAAGAGAATTTCTTAGAGGTTTTTTTCACATGCTGGTCAAAATCAAGAAGTAGATTTAAAAAGGATGGGTTGTTGTAAATAAAAAACAAAACAAAAAATCCCCGGATGCGGGTGATTAAGGGCGTCCGGGAGGATGGCATGCCACGGGAAAGCACGTGGCCAAGCGCACGATCGCATTTACTCTCGCAGCCCATGCTATTCGTGAATTTACTCCACCCAACACAAAGATTTAAACTCGGTGGGATCGCCGAGGATACGATCCTCCCTACATGAATGCTCGTCTCCACGCCATGTTCATCCGCCATTCAACTCCCATCTCCGTCCGGTTGCTTTGCAAAAGCACCTCCCCCCATCCATCCGTCCTCCGGGCCACCCTCCGGCGCTTCATGACCCCAGGTTAAGCCTCTCACCCCCGTATGCCCCGGCGGAGGCCTCCTCCCCCGCCCGCACTTGTGCTGGCCGACGTTGTCCGCTCACTCGTCGCTTCGATCTTTATCCCGGCCTCGCATATCGTCCATAATCCTTTCCCTCGTCGTCCGGTCGCTACCTCGGCTCCGAGCTCGGGGATACGTTGCCTCCTCGCCTCTTGTCCGGTCCTAGTCTCGACCATTGCCCCACCACATGCCTGCATTGCGCATAGGCTTCGCGTCGCTTCTGGGTAATGCGCGAGCTTCCTCCTCGAAGATGGCGCTCTCCCTCTAGCTCTTCGGAGTCGTCTTCTTCTCGCGTACAGTTTCGAAAGGCTCCCGAGCGAGGCGCCCACTAGAGCAATGTGCTCGCCTGCGCTCCCCCGCCGCGCGTACCCCCGTCCTGCTTCTTCCGTGTCTCCTCGTTGTCTCCCGCCCGTCGCGCCTTCGCGCCTCCTCGACCGCCATTTTCCACTTTCAAAGTTACACCAACAAGCCTTTGATCATCGCCACTTCGCCACCGTCTCTTTCAAAGAGGCAGTTGGAGACCATTCCCCGCCCTCCGTCTTCCTCCCTTCCGAACGAGCCTCGCGTCCTCTCCCCCCCTCTCGCACTTCACTCTCCACAAGTATTGGATGCGCGCGCAAGCCGGAGAAGGTCGTTCCACCAACCCGCAAGCCGAAGGTTCTCACGAAGGCGGCGCCTGATGTCGAGCCACCGCAATTCGCAGCAACCCGACTCACGATGAAAGCGCAGATGGTGCAGTGATAGAAGAAGAGCAAACCTTCAGCAACTACTACTTTCAGTTGATCTCGCAAATCCATGTAATCCTCGTTTAGACTCTTGATTTTTCGGCACATACCGTTGCTTCGCCCCGGCACAAAACACACGAGCCTGGCCCCTCGTGGGCGACTCGTTTTTTCTCGTTTATCACTAATACAAGGTCGGTTTCTCGGTTATGTACTTTATACACGTCGAGCCGGTTTCCCGCACAGGCAGCTCAATTTTTGTTATTTCGTCGCGCATAGTTCGTTGCGTCAGATCGCTTGTACTATATGTTCATATAATAGATTTAGACTTACTTAGACAAAACAAAAAATTAAAAAGGGCAAGGGCAAAGCATGACCCCCGCTTCTCGCTCCAACCATATAATAAAAAAAAGGATTATGAGCAGGCCCACATACATGACCCCCGCTGCACCACCGACTTCTTCAACGATAACAGGACAATGGTTGGGCAGGGATGTCAACCCCATTGCCCCAACCCACCATGCTACATATGTACCATACCACCGACGGAGTTGCGGGGTCGTGATGCCCGATGCAAGTTAACTTCCCCCAACCCCCAAGCTACTATTAAAATAATGTGGGTATTCAAAACACCATGCCGCATTTTTACAGGCCGTGGCTCGACCGCCCAACCCCCTCCCTCATACTTTGGATCTCAACCACCACGCCGCGTACTTCCCTTGGGGAGTTCACCCACCATATGTTATATAAACCGTAACTAAAAGTGCGTCTGTGCAAACCCGGAGTGACATGTTTACCAAGGCAAGAGTGGAACCCCGAGCACCTTGCAGAGGGGGTGAAACCACGAATCGAGCTCATTTCGAGAGGGCCCAGATTGTCCGGCGTCATAATCGTGAAAATGTTATATGGATCTCCGCACCTTCGGCGACACGAGTTCAACGGTGTTGTTTTTTTCTTCATCGGAGGTCTCCAATTTTCACACTTTCAAATATGGAGGTATAAGGGTGTAATTTTGCATTGACAAGCCAGATTATTTTATTTGCCAATTTCATCGAAAGAGGGCCTCCCCACTGATTGAAAGGTGGCCCGAAGACGTAGTCTCTCCTAGAGGAACTCTGTTATCAAGTTCTTATATTTTATGCATGATTTTATGTGCTTCTCTCTTCTTATGTTCATGCCTTTTAATTTTCATGGTTAAGATGCACTTTTACATGTCATTATTTAATCCATCTCAAAGCTAAATATTTTGGATCAAGTGGTACCAGAGTAGGTCTTTGTAGATGTGAATTGCATTTTTGTATGCTAACTAGAAACATGCTACGAATAGGCGAAGGGAAACTAAAGACTTTTGATCCTGAGGCGGGACGTGCACATCGAAGAAGAAACATGGATGACGATGTTAGAAATGAGGAGGAACTAAACTTCCACAAAACATCTACACCATGGCAGATCATGTCGAGAAGTTGTTATCTAGGCTTGAAAAACTAGAGAAAGCAGGGGAGAATGCTTCATAGATGATGAAATTTGCCGAATAATGATTAATTATTCAACCGAGACTATCCCGATCACATACAATTCGAATTTATATGCAACACATAATCTCTTCCACTCAGATCATCACACATGCGGAAAATAAAACAAGTGATAGCACATCAAATCATCATACACATTAACACAGTATGTATGGGGAAAGCTTATAGCTGAAAACCCCGCAGCTATTGTGTATATTATAATGGAGAAATCATGTAACAAACTCAATACAATACTCCTCACAAGTACTCAGTACTTTCTCATGAAGTTACACACAAACTAGCTCAGTTTTGAACAGGTTACTGGTTCAAAACTCACCGCCAATTGCCTTGCCTCTATTGCGCAATCCAGGCCTGTCTATATAGATATCCAAGGTTCAAATCTCCTTGGCTTGACAGCGCAATCATCATGGGAAATTACTCCAAGTGTGGTGCAAATCTCATGCACAACTGATGTCGCCACTGATAGTTAACTCCACCCTTTCATCTACCTCTTTCACTGGTCTCCACTGAACTGATCATGCACTGTAGTGAACTGATGTGTTCTTGAGTTGAATAATGAGTTACTAATTTATGAATTAAATAATATTTAATTCACTCCACTCATTACTAGTTGATTAGCTAGTTAAACTAATCTCAACTAGTTCAACTAAGTTAAAACGAACACAACTCCACTAGCTGTCTCATTAACTCCACCAAACTTCTGCCACTGAAGTCCTAACTGAAGTCAACCATGCATGAGCTCACCAAACCCTTAGGAATAGCGTAATTCCTCTGTCAGATGCATGAGCCACTTCCAAGGCTCGAACTCAAGTGCTCCAAGAGAGTAAACTGAAGTTTATAGTCCAAATATTATTAAGGGTAAATAATATTTGACTTCCCTATTTTTAGGAGAGGCAGTCTAAAAATAGACTTCGACCTCTTCGACCTATAGGTCACAAAAATAGAGTCTCATCTATTTTTACCAACATGACCAATGCTCCAAGAATCTCAAACTGGAATCCCCGAACCATGCTCCATATGTCTAAAAATAGACATAGTCTAAAAATAGATTTTGCGCCAGAATTTGCCTGCGGGCCCACTTGGTGAAGGTGACTTCATTTCACCAAGCTCCATCATCTTGCTGCATTTTCAACACTCCCTCTCAGCAAGATATGGATTATCTGCAACCCCTATCCTGCCTCTGTGGAATTCGAACTTGCTCCCGGTGAGCGCCTTCGTCAGGATGTCGGCATCCTGATCCTCCGTGGGAACATATGAAAGCATCATGATTCTCCGCTGAACACAATCTCTGATATGATGATACCGATGCCTGAAGCACTGCCGCCTCAACTCATCCTCCTGTCTGTACCATAGACCATATCCCGATGTGCCTCTGATATAGCGCAATACATGCTTGCCCGCCTTCCAGAAGAGCTTGGTAGGCTTAACCATAGCTTGAGAAAGTTGGTTAACCGCATAGCATATATCGGGTCGAGTATTGACCAAATACATCAACGACCCCACCAACTGTCGATAGACAGTGGCATCCACTACCTCCTCCGAAGTAGCATCTCCCTTCCTCCAACCTCCAGGAAGAGGGGTATCAACAGGCTTGCAACCTTGCATGTTGAACCTCTCCAGAATCTCCCGGGCATACTTGCCCTGAGAAACAAACAGTCCTCCGCTGCGCTGCCAAATCTCCAATCCCAGGAAATAATGAAGGATGCCCAAGTCCTTCATCTCAAACTATCGTGCAAGATCCTCCTTGCATGAAAGTATCAACTGCTCATCGCCAGTCAAAATCAGATCATCTACATACAGTACGATGATCAACAGCTTCCCCTCCACCACAATCTGGTACAGGTTTGGATCTGCCTCACTCTTGGAGAATCCAAGCCCGTGAAGTAGTTGTCTATCTGAGTGTTCCAAGCACGAGGTGCTTGCTTCAACCCGTACAGTGCTCTCTTGAGTCGGCACACATGCGACTCACTGCTAAAGATCTCGAAACCTTCAGGCTGCTCTATGTACACCTCCTCCTCAATAACCCCATTGAGGAACGCAGTCTTCACATCCATCTGATGAATGTGCCACCCCATCTGCGCTGAGAGAGCAAGGATCGTCCGTATGGAAGAGTACCTTGCGACAAGTGCAAAAGTCTCCTCATAGTCAATCCCCTCGATCTGTGAAAAGCCACGGGCGACAAATCTCGCCTTGTACTTCTCCACACTCCCGTCAGCTGCCTGCTTCACCTTGTAGATCCATCGCGAACCCACCACTGATTTCCCAACCGGTCTTGGGACAATCTCCCATGCACTGTTCCCGACGATCGAATCATATTCCTCGATCATGGCATCAACCCATGCGGGTTCCTCCACAGCTTCCTCAAAAGAGGATGGCTCTGTCACAACACATTGACTCACAAGAGCCATGTATCCAGTGTACCGATCCGGTGACTGTCTCTGTCTGCGCTGTGCTGTAGGTGGTCCTACAACCTTCTCCGCATCCCGAGCCAGTCGCTCAGCTTCTGTAGTGCGCATGCGCCCTCTGATGGTTGGCGCTGCCTGGGTGGTTTCTTCCACCTCCTGAACCTCCTCTTGTGGCTGATCCACATCCGGAAGCTCCTCCTTAGGAACTAACAGCTCCTCATCTGCATGCAAGTGTAGCTCCCTCTCAAGCGAACACCGCATGGCTTTCTCCTCCTGAAATTTTATATCCCGTCGCACAACAGTCTTTCGACTGTCTGAAAAATACACCCGATAGTTGTGAGGTGTATCAGTGTACCCCACAAATATTCCAACCTCAGCAGTTGGATCCAGCTTCCTTCTCGCATCCTTCATCACATGCATGTAGACAGGAGAACCAAAAATCCACAAATGGGAAATATCAGGCCTCTTGCCAGAATAAGCCTCCTCTGGTGTACTCATGCCAAGAACCTTGTGAGGACAACGGTTCTGCACATACACTGCTGTATTGCATGCCTCAGCCCACAAGTGAAGGGGTAGGCCCCGATCATGCAACATCGCTCGTGCAGCACCCACGATCGTTCTGTTCTTCCGCTCAGCCACCCCATTCTGCTGTGTGTTATGGGGTGCGATGAGCTCTCTCTGAATCCCTTCTGTGCTACAGAACTCCTTGAATTCAGCCGAGATGAATTCACCACCGTTATCACTCCTTAGAGAAATCACCTTCTTCCCCGACTCCTTCTCGACCAGTGCTTTAAACTCACAGAACTTCGCCAATGTATCGCTCTTCTTCTGCATGAAGAAGATCCAGCACTTTCGAGAGAAATCATCAAAAAAGATCACATAATACCTGTGCTTTGTTGTCGAAGCAACTGAGAAAGGACCACACACGTATGTGTGAACTCTCTCAAGGATCGTCGTGGCGCGACTATCCTTCTCGTGAAAGGTGGCTTTCACATACTTCCCTAAAGTACACCCCTTGCACTGATCTGACCGCGCAAGAGTGCCCTTAGGAAGCCCAGTAGAAATCTGCTGCAGGATCTTCAAAGCTCCATGGTGAAGGTGGCCCAATCTCCTATGCCACAGTTTGCCCTCATCATTCCGGCTCACCACATCTCCAGCCTTGCATGCCATAGCTGCGCAGTCATCTACCTGCAACTGATAAAGGTTCTGAGTTCGAACCCCTATCTTCCGGGTCTCTCCAGTAGTCTTACTGCGCAGGAAGGCTTTTCCTTCGCTGAAGACCACATCATACCCTTTATCCTCCAACATCGCTACTGAAATCAGGTTCTTCTTCAATCCAGGTATATGCATGACATCCCTCAATACAAAGGGTTTACCAGACTCCCTCTGAAAGGATATGGTACCGATACCAGTCGCACTGTATCTACCATCATCGCCCATCTCGATGTGCACACCCAAATCTTTGTCCTCCAGATCTGAGAACAAATCTCGATCTCCCGTCATATGAAATGACGCACCGCTGTCCAAGAACCATACCGATCCCATCACACTTGAAACCAAGCATGCGATCAGTGAAAAGTCAAGCTCGAACTGTGAAGCCAAAGCTTCTCCATCCGCAGATCTTCCCGCTTGCTTGTTCTTCTTCTTCTTTGGACAATTGGTAGCATAATGTCCGTGATCATGGCAGTGAAAACACTTCACTTTCGCCATATCCTGCTTCTTTCCCTTTGCACCAGAATGAGAGGTTTTCTTACCCTTCCCCTTCTTTTCTTTGGCCACCAAAGCGCAATTTTCTTCATCAACTCCCTTTGATGAAGATCCATCTCGAGTAGTCCTCCTTATCTCCTCCTGCATGAGATCTGCCCAAAGGCGCTCCCATCCCGGAAGCTTCTCCCGACCATTGACACTATCTTGATATGAGTGCCAAGCCTTCAGAAGACCAAGGAGAGCCAGGTCGACCATGTCCTCATCTTCGACAGTCACCCCCACACTTCCCAGCTCATCTCTGCATTGAGTGAACTTCGTGAGGTATTTGGCGATACTGTCGCCCTTCTCCATCTTGATGTTCCCGAGCTTATCTTTGAGCGCCAGCTTCCTTTGGTCGCTCTTACTCTGGAATAGATCCGTCAAATCTTTCCACATTAAATATGGAGTAGCCTTTCCATGTAGGCTGGATACAATATGATCCTTGACGCCCTCCAACAAGATCCTTCGACACTTCGCCATCTTCTTTTGCCATGCATCGACTTCAGCTGCATCAGTGGGCTTTTGGACATCCGTATCTACGAACTCCTTCAGACCATTATCTTCTAATACTGCCTCCATGCGATCCTTCCATGAAACATAATTTGAACTGCCTTCAAGAGCATATTCGAGTCGCAAACTGTTGAAAGACATTTTCAACACCGGCACCAAGAAAACAAAACTGCTGCAAAATTTCGAATTCCACCTCAAAGCTCAACCGCTCTAGATCTGTGAGAACAAATTATTTCTAGCACAGAGATTGACTGCAAGGGGCATTTACCAGACCTTTCACTTTCCGAAGAAAGATGAATCCGGAGGCTACCTGGCTCGCATGCAGACTCTGTCTACCGAAATAAGTTTGTAATCACTGTGATGATCAATCTCTGCTTCAATAGCTCCGATACCATGTAGAAATTTGCTGAATAATGATTAATTATCCACCGAGACTATCCCGATCACATACAATTCGAATTTATATGCAACACATAATCTCTTCCACTCAGATCATCAAACATGCGGAAATAAAATCAAGCGATAACACATCAAATCATCATACACATTAACACAGTATGTATGGGGAAAGCTTATAGCTGAAAACCCCGCAGCTATTGTGTATATTATAATGGAGAAATCATGTAACAAACTCGGTACAATACTCCTCACAAGTACTCAGTACTTTCTCATAAAGTTACACACAAACTAGCTTGGTTTTGAACAGGTTACTGGTTCAAAACTCACCACTAATTGCCTTGCCTCTATTACGCAATCATGGCCTGTCTAAATAGAGATCCAAGGTTCGAATCTCCTTGGCTTGACAGCGCAATCATCATGGGAAATTCCTCCAAGTGTGGTGCAAATCTCATGCACAACTGATGTCGCCACTGATAGCTAACTCCACCGTTTCATCTACCTCTTTCACTGGTCTCCACTGAACTGATCATGCACTGTAGTGAACTGATGTGTTCTTGAGTTGAATAATGAGTTACTAATTTATGAATTAAATAATATTTAATTCACTCCACTCATAACTAATTGATTAGCTAGTTAAACTAATCTCAACTAGTTCAACTAAAATAAACATAACACAACTCCACTAGCTGTCTCATTAACTCCACCAAACTTCTGCCACTAAAGTCCTAACTGAAGTCAACCATGCATGATGCCATCAAACCCTTGGGAATAGCATAATTCCTCTGTCAGATGCATGAGCCACTTCCAAGGCTCGAACTGAAGTGCTCCAAGAGAGTAAACTGAAGTTTATAGTCTAAATATTATTAAGGTAAATAATATTTGACTTCCCTATTTTAAGGAGGAGGGTAAGATAAAAATAGACTTCTAATTCCTTGACCTGCAAAAATAGAGTCTCACTATTTTTACCAAACATGAATAATGCTTAAGAATCTCAAACTGAATCCCCGAACCATGCTCCATATGTCTAAAAATAGACATAGTCTAAAAATAGATTTTGCGCTACAGAATTTGCTCCTGCGGGGCCCACTGGTGTGAAGGAGCCTCATTTCACCAAGCTCCATCATCTTGCTACATTTTCAATGGGTGATGAGGTTCGGTTGCATGGAGTATGATGGATATATCCACCTCCTTCTCCTCCCGAGTGAAAGTTCTTCCGTCTTTCACCATCATCACAGAATTGGAATGCATATAATAAACATTTCTTTAGTTAGATTTCAAATTTGATCTTCCCATGTATAATGGTGAAAGTAAATTAAAAATATTAACAACCGGATTAGGTATATTGACCCTACTACGAGATTCAACAGTCAGGAGGATGAGGCAAAATATGCAGTCATTTCTCTTTGACTCGAATGACACCATTCATATCTCGAGGGAGAAAAATGCAAGGAAACAATAATTTGGGTAACCTTATTTCCTCATGGTCAAATTTTATTGTTTAAAAGATCAATTTTATCCCTTGGGTTATAAGCAAAAGGCCTTACTTGGAGTGGCAAGACGAAGGAAAGGCAAAGGCCAAACATGCAAAGATTACCGAGGAATTTAGAAAACAAGCACTAAGTTTGGGCATTTCATTAGATTCACCCGAAGTGTAACTAAGTATATTGGGTCATTACATAGTTACATTAGACATTCATTGTTAATAATTAAACTCAATACTATTGATTCGGCCGTTGTAAAAGCCATTATTCTTGAAAAGAGGGGGCATAAATGATAAATATGATCATTCAAAGAAACTTCCTTCAAACCTTCAAATGGAAAATTCAAGGGAAAGGAAAGGGAAAGGAAAGGGGAAAGGAAAATAAGACGGTATCAAGAAAGAAAGATGGAGGAGAAAAAGCCTTAATGCACTCACCGAAAAAATAAGGTCATATGACGATGATCATTGTTGGAAGTTGTACTCGAAAAAAGCCAAAGAGATATGGTGGAAAGGGTAAGCAAGAGATGGTAGAAACCGTGCAACAAGACATTGATCCGATCAAGCATGAGGCAAGTACTGATCATAGCAATGGCACAAAAGGTACTTTTCTCTTCATGTTAATTATGAATCACATGGAAGCACTAGTTCAATAGATGAGCTCTTCCTAATGAACGAAAGAGAATTGAGTTGTTTCATAATAGAGTTGTCATAAATCATAAAAAATTAGAAACTCTATTTGATTCGTGCTCTCAAGAAAATTTAATCTCGAATATTTGGTTAAAATGTTAGGCTTAGAATTTAAGCCCCTATCTCAAACCTTATTCCGCTTGGATGGATACATGACAAAGTAAAATTAAACAAACTTGCCAAATGTAAGTTTAAATTTGTAATTGTTTCTAAACTAGTGGATGAAGTAGGAGCTATTACACTATCTGATATTTGTGGTATTGCGTTAGGGAGTCCTTATCTTTACGACAGAGCAGTTTTATTTTGATATGAAAATAAATACCAAATCAAAAAATATGGGGTCAAATATAAGAGCTTCATCAAACCAATGTCGGTGCCAATCTTGTAAGCAAGATGATGAAGAGATTAATGAATTCAAGCAAGGGGTGTTTTCTCATGGTTGTGAGAGAAAAACATGCGCAAACATCCGATGCTTTCCGAGGATGTGATCCCGCTCATAAAAAAGCAATTACAGGAAATTTATTTCTAATTATGATGAGTTGTTTCAGAACCCATAGGATTGCCTCCAAAACGAGAAATCCAACATGAGATCCACGTAGCATGATGCTCCATTGCCAAACACGGCATGCACCGGATGTCATCTATCGAGATGGAGTGAGATCAAAAAGTAGGTACATGAATAATTGGAACAGGCTCATCCAACCTAAGTACTTCTCCATGCAGCTTCTTGCCAATCGTGTTAGTGCCTAAACAAAATCACAAGAAGAACCGATACCTCTCCTCACATTAATGTTTTGTTAGACCAATTAAAGAATTTGCCTATTTCATTAAAATTGGATTTTAGCAAGTTATCACTCGTTGTTATAGGTAAAATTGGGCACCATTCCTAATGACCTCGGTTAACTAGACATCATCCTCATAACCGATGAATAGGGTCTATCATACCCTATCATTTCAGCTTTCAAGTTGCCATGCCCTAAGAAAAAGAACAAGACAAACTATCCATGGCTTCCATTTGCAAGGTTTCCAACATTTGAAGTACACGATAAATCACCTATGAGCTCACCAATGCAAACTCTCTAAAGGGGCTAAGTGCTTTCGTATATGCAGTAACCCCACTCAAGGGTGCGTTGGTCAATTGGGAGCTTAAATTCTCATTGTTCTAGAATATCCACTTGGCCGCTGGGTTTTCTAGAAGAGTGCATATGTGTTTAAAATTTGAATCCATGTGTCCATTTGACATTCATGAGATTGGGAACATGTCTTGCCTATTATTAGAAATTCATTGATTGTAAAAATACCTTCTATCTCTATCTATAAATTGAGAACAAATCCTAGTGCTTGAGAAGGAAGAATTTGAGTAGAGAAATGCCGGTGGAATTTCCAATTGAGGAGTTGATTTGAGTGACATGCTTCTCGAGATATGTGCACTGATGAGTACGGGAATGTTTCTAGAGATGGTGACATCAAATAAATCACCGGGTTGTAACCTCCCTTTCTATTCATTAATAAAGATTGTTGCTTACTTCCCACATATGTGTATTCGTATAAGCTTATGTCTTTCATATTATGAATTCTTATCTAATGTATATGGTTCATGTTTCATTGATTTAACCGAATGTCTGAATAGGCATCTGTATATCTCTATCTCTTGTTGTTTAGTGTTCATTCTGTAGAAATATTTTGGTAATCTAGCTTGGATTTGAAGTCACAACAAGAGCGACAGAAGAAGATTTGAAGTGTTGACTCCAAGTAAGTTTCTTTGATCTATTTTTGTGTGTCTATTTACTGTTAGGAAAAGTAGTTTCAAAGTGTCTTTAACTCGTTGTTCTAAAATGCGCACCACATTTAGGGAAGAATGTTTTATCCGTAATCCATAATTCGAATAACAAATTAGTGACTACTGGGAGTTTACCCATCATCCTTGGTGTATTTTCCTCTCTGTTTGCATCTCCGTTTATTCAAATCCGCACATTTACTTCCGAAAGATTATGCTTTTTGAAATCAAATTTTCATTAGGAAGTGTGTTGCAACAATGATTTTTTTGTTCTCTTTTGCGCCAACGCACTATTGAATAAGACAAACGCTTGCATAGCATTGTCTCTTGCTCGTGGCAGTATTGCAACGCATCGTCTCCCTTTAGAGACTACGTTCTCATAGAATCCTCAAATACCATTGAGTTTGTCATTGCCAATTTTTTGTTTCCGTTGTGCTTTCAAGAGCATGATGCCTCATATCGACCGCAACTTTATCTACCTCTTCCTCCTTGAAATAAAAGTTTGTTCAATGTGTATTTAAAGTGTTTTTCTTTATTATTGATGAATTAATTTCAAAATATTTTCTATCGTCGTATTAGATTCATCAAGCTTATGTTGAAATTGTTGTTCAAATTCTCATTTCTCAAAAGTAAAAAGGCATTTGTTTTTTATTGACGGATGCACTTATTTTCCTTTTCTCGCATTCAAATTAAAGGGGCCCTAAGAGAAAAACCTACATTTGCATGGATTTTTTGTTTTTGCATAGAAACAATTAGGAAAAGCTGCATTTTAGTTTGTGCTCTTTGATTGTTTTCTTCTCAAACGATAGCTCTTTCCCTCTAGTAGCTAGGATTTTCATTGAAAAAACTAAAATGTGAAAATATTTCTTATCATTTTAGTTTGAATTTAGGAATTTCCAATACATCATCGTAACCTTGAAAATAAAATTGATAAACAAGATCAACTTAAAATTTACATCAATTTACCTAACAAAGCATTGGAACCATAACGATAACATTTAGAAGGTCTAGGTTAGAGACATGCTCCAATGTCGTAAAACATAGAAGCTATCATTAATCGTCTACGATACATTCCGAGTGTGATACCTCACTCCACGTAGGTAAGTATATCGTACCTCGTCCACGTACTTTTGGGTATATCGTGGTGTTATAAGACGGGGGCATAAAGCTTGCTCTCATTGTGCGGTTTCACATTAGACAAGACTAATACGAACTTGGACCTCCACGTACCTTCGGTATATTTGGGAGGAAAAACTTTAGGTTTCTATCCATCCACAAAGTGGAACCGAGTCGTCTCGCTTTGTAATTGTGATACACCGAACACAACATTCGGGGGATATTGCCCAACCGTACTTCTTGGTTCGGCCATGAGGTATTCTCAGCTTCACGCTCTTGGTAAACCTTTTTGCCTAGTATTACCCTTTTTATTTTGTTAATTTATTTTTGGTTAAAAATAAATCACTATCATGGAAGAACAAAATCCTTTCTCGTCGTTCGTGTAGATTAGCATTTAAATCAACTTTACCACCGGAAGTTACTTTTGGTCGGCGACAAGTATATTGCTCTACCGAAACTAGTACTATTAGTACCTCTCGTGAAGCATCATCTTCCCATATACCGCAGTTGGCAAAATTTGTTTCGCTGCATCCCGGTTCATCTACTGTCAAGACGAGTCCCTCACAACCACCCGTGGTCACAATCCATCCAATTAGTGAGACCATACCTCCCAAACCCAAAGTTGTTCAACCGGGAAGTTGATCCGGCTCCCATCGTGATTGGGGGAAGTCATATCGGGTCAAACTAGACGTCATCCCTAGGACCAATGAAAATAGGGTCTATCATCTCCTTAGATTTTAGTTTCTATATGCCCTAAGTGGAGCAAATCTTGATCTCGGTTGAACAAATCCGTAAGTTGTTTTCTATATTGGTCATTCCAAAATCTATTGTAGCCATTGAGTTCTCCCATATCATTTACCAACCACTCGAAAATATACTTCAAGCCCGACGGCCAAGTTCTTCCACCTAGTTTTAATTCAATTGAAGAAATACCACAAGACGAGACACCTTAAATCCAACTCATTTTCGTTAGGAGCTTTACCGTACGAGTATTTACCTCAATCACCTTCCTCTCGCTTTTGTTGATCTTATTTCACTTCGAGTTCCCATAGATTCTATATAGGTTTACATTGAGTCATTCCGACCATGGTTGAGATAACATCCTGCATCGAACCATCTATTTCGCCTTGCGAAACATCTATTGTTGCTTCATATTCGATTTTCAAATTCATTTAATTCACCCATGTCATCATCCGGAATCCTATTTGGTTCCTCCTTATGAGTACCGAATGGCTTGATCCTTTATTCACATCTTCGCGTGTCAACACGTTGTGTCCCATCAATTATTCTGGTGTCGTTGATTTCACATAAAATACCCTCTTTTAATTAGTCATTTTATTATTTGCAAATCTAGGTTTATTGTCACACTATGGTTTTATTATATTTTTGTTATGAAACATGCAATTTCTTAAATCCATTTGGTGTTGTTCCTAACAAGTTTTACAACTAATGAAAATATTATTCGTGCAAATTTATTTCAAGAATGATTTGACCACAAAGCATACTTTTATCCTTATTTTTCAAGCTTTGTTAAAAATGAAAAAGGACTTGAAGCACACTTTTACCTCTTTTTCGAGCTTCGATAAATGTTGAAAAAAGGAACCCCCCGATGTCTTCTTTCAAATTTTCGTACTTCGATAATGTGAAAATATTGTCAAGCACTTGTCTTTTTGAGCTCGTAAAAAGTAAATGAATTGATATTTAATCAAGATAAGTTTAACCCTTTTCTCTCGACCGAGATAGATTATTTAATAAAAGGAATACCTCGTCAAACATGACTAAAGAGGTTCTACTGTGATATTATTTTACACTTTTCTTTTCATATTCGAGCGATAATTCTTACGAAAAATTACTTATGGAGTTTTCTTTCGTCATCTTTTTCAAACTCTCTAAATGTGAAAAAGTGATTGGGTTGTCACCGTCGTTAGGCTCGTTAAAACATAAAATAGTGACAGACTTATCGATCATGGCAAAGAATTGAGTTTCATTCATTGCTAGACTCGTTAAATTATTAAATAGTGCTGACATTATTCACCCTATGGTTGAATTATAGATTAAGCATATGATATCCTCAAGCTTAAAAACAAAAATAAAAATTTATTAGTCGACAAATGACTGTGTGAAAATTTGGGAAAAGTGAGAAATTTTTTTTGACGCGTACTGAAAGCTGTTTCAGAACATTACACTTCACTCCATCACTAAGACTATTTGGGTTGCAATCTTCTTTATCTATCTATTCATACCTATGGTTCATCATACCTTCACTTCGATTTTGGGTCAATGCTACCAACTCATCTCAGTTGTCGCCGATGTTCAAGAGAAGTCATCCAAATACCAATACTATCCTTCTCGCAGAAGGTCTCATAAACCTCATTCTCATGACAACATCCCCTCGAAAATTGCTATATCAAATCATACTTTGTCTCTCGAAATCAAGAATCTCCTTTTTTTGGAATAAGGTGGCTTCCTATCGACGACAAATCATTATCCAGGTGAAGTTCACTTAGAAACATCATATTCCAACACTATGAGGCTTGTTACGCATCGACACAAGATCCTCGCTATGGATTTTTGACCGAAATATATTTTTTGGCGTTCGACATCAAATCATCTATTCACGCCTTATGAAATTTAATGTAGTACCTTGAGGACCATTGAAATCAACAAAGGGTTCTCTCGTGTTTGTTAACAACTCACATTATCGTCGGTAATCAAACGATGTCTAACCATGTTCGACTACAAATCATATATTCGCATGGCGGAATTGTACCCGAATGATCGAGTGAACGAGATAAGAAGACCCTAGATCTAGTTTTATCCATTTGAGAGTCGATTTCAGGATTTTCGCACATCATCCGTACGGTGAGCGACATGTATCCTCATCTAAACATGGGCCTATATCTCGTAGGCATGTTTGTATCGTGGGCAACATTCCCCGATGTAGACGACTTTTTGAACTATGTCCATGTTATTGTATAGTTTTATGTGATAAGGCGGGGAATGCCTTCCTTAGCAATTTATGATCAATAGGATATATCATGATGTAATGTATTGTAAGATTGATGATAAAAGCTGTCGCTCCGCTTCATCTCCAACCCATCATAGTAAAAGCATCTCATTCAAAATATTGTTAATATTATTCCGACTTCATGCTTTAGGGGAAATTGTTATAGGTCAATTGGGCACCATTCCCAATGACCGGTTAACCGGAAACCATCCCCATAACTGATGAATAGGGTCTATCATCTCCTATCATTTCGCCACATGCCCTAAGACAAAGAACAAGAAAAATCATCCATGAATTCCATTTGCAAGGTTTCCAACATTTGAAGTATTACGATAAATCGCCTATGAGCTCACCAATGTAGTATCTAAAGGGGGTTAAGTGTCATACATGTAGTTAACCCCAGCTCAAGGGTGCTATGCAAAGCACTTCCCGACACCTTGTGGGGCATTGGTCAATTTGGGAGCGAAACTATCATTCTAGAATCTCCACTTGGCTAGTGCCTTCCGGAAGAGTGCATAAGGTGTCAAACTTAAAATCCATTTGGTCCACTGGACATCTCTCGAGATTGGGAACATGTATTTCCTATTATTAGAAAGTCATTGATCAGGAAACTACCTTCAACTCATCTATAAATTGAGCACGTACCCTAGTGCTTGAGAAGGAATAATTTGAGTAGAGAACACCGGTGTAATTTCAATCGAGGATTTGATTCGATCGACATGATGCTGAGAGATGTGCATTGGGATGAGAGGTCGGGATGTCACGGAGATGGTGACATCAAATCAATCATTGGGTTGTAACCTCCCTTATATCCATTAATAAAGATTGCTTCTACTTTCCCACATATATCTATATAAGCTTTGTCTTTCATAATATGAATTCTTATCTAATGTATATGGTTCATGTTTCATTGATTTAACTAAATAACTTGAATAGGCATCTCAGATATTTGCCATCTCTTTGTTGTTTACTCAAGCCATTCTTGGGTGTGAAATATTTTAGTGATCTAGCTTGGATTTGAAGCTACAACAAGAGCAAAAGAAGGAGTTTTGGAAGCGCTGACTCCAAGTAAGTTTCTTGATCTGCTCTATGTGTTTATTTACTATTGGGAAAATTAGTTGCAAAGTTCTTTAACTCCGTTGTTCTAAATGCACACCACATTTAGGGAAGAATGTTTTATCTCAGAATCCATAATTCCGCATAACAAATTGGTGACTCCACCGGGGATTTTACACTTAATCCTTGGTGTATTTGCCTCTGTTTGTCATTTTTTATTCACCTATAGCATTTACCCTAAAATATTAAAGCTTTTTGAAATCAAAATTTTCATTATAAGTGTGTTAAAATTTTGATTTTTTTGTTCTTCGTCGCGCCAACACATCAAGCAACATGACACGCGTTTCGTATAGCATTGTCTCCTCTCGGGTGTGTTGCAATGCAATTATCTCCCTTAGATATTGCATTGCCCCCATGCAGTCAATCAAATTCCATTGAGTTTATCATTTCATTTTCTTTCACTTGTTTTGTTGTGTTTTCAAGAGCTCGATGCCTATATCGACTAACTTTATCTACCCTTCCTTTGAAAGAAAAGTTTGTTCAATGTTTATTTAAAGTGTTTTTCTTTATCATTTACGAATTAATTTCAAATTTATTTTCATTGCCGCATTATATCCATTTTATTTTGAAAAGGAAATTGTCATTAAATTATTCGTTTCCATAGATAAAATTGTAGTTAAAATCTTCATTTTTCCTAAAAAGATGAATTGTTGTTCAAATTCCTCATTTCTCAATGTAAAAGGCATTTGTTTTTATTGATTTGATGCACTAGTTTTTCTTCATACACATTAAAGGGACTGAAAAGAAAAAACTCATTTGCATGTAGGATTGCTTGTTTTTGTGATAGAACAATTAGGAAACCGCATTTTGCTTTGTGCCTTTTCGATTGTTTTCTCTCTCAAATTGATCAGTTGCCTTTTCCCTCTAGTATTTAGGATTTTCATTGAAAAAATAAAAGTGAAAAGATTGCTTATCATTTAGTTTGAATTTTAGGAATTTCAATACATCATCGTTGTAATCCTAAAGGCAAATCGATAAGCAAGATAAACTTAAAATTTACATCAATTTATCTAACAAAGCATCACCGGGAACCATAACGATAACATTTAGAAGGTCTAGGCTAGAGACGTTTTCCGACGTCGTAAAAACATAAAGTGCCTATCATTAATTTTATGCGATAGATTCCCTATTATGATAATTTCACTCCACGTACGTAAGTATATCATAGCTCGTCCACGTACTTTCGAGTATATCGGTGGTGTTACAAAGCATTTAAAAGTATAAGGTGTTTCATCGTGTAGTTTCACATTAGGAAAATGCTAATATGGACTTGGGCCTCCACGTACCTTCAACTATATTTGGGAGGAAAAATTTAGGTTGTTATCCATCCATAGTGAACTGAATGAACACCTTGTAAATTGTGATACACAAAACACAACATTCTGGGGGAGATTGCCCGCCCGTACTTCTGGTTCGCTGTGAGGTATTTTGTAGTTCAAGGCTTGCAAACCTTTACCTAGTATTACCCTTTTATTTTGTTTATTTGTTTTTTGGTTAAAATAAATTAGCCATCGTGGAAGAAACAAAATCTTTTCCTCGTCGTTCGCGTATATTAGCATTGAAATCACCTTTACCACCTAAGTTACTTCGGTCGATGAAGGCAATATTGCCTCTACCGAAACTAGTACTATCAAGACTTGCCATGAAGCATCATCTTCCCATATACCATAGTCGCATAAGTTTTTTTCTACAAATCAGCTCATCTATCTGTCGAGACGGAGTCCTCACAACTACTTATAGTCATGATCCATCCAATCAAAGGAGACCATAACTCTCGAACCCAACTTTGTTCAACCGTGTTGATCCGGATCCCATCGTGCTTTAGGGGGCAATCGTTATTAACAACCGGGATATCCTCAGGACCAATGAAATAGGGTCTATCATCCCCTTATATTTCAGTTTCTATATTCCCTAAGTGGAGAAAATATTGATCCCGAAGTCGAACAATAGGAATTTGTTTCGTATTGGTCATTCCAAAATCTATTGTAGCTACTGAGTCTCCGTATTAAAATAACCACCCGAAATACACTTCGGGCCTCGACGAAAAAGTTCTTCCACTTGGTTTGATTTGATTGAATAAATACCACAAGACGAGACACCTTTAACTCCTATTCATTTTCAAGAGGATCTTTACTGTATGCCTTTTTCTCAATCACCTTCTTTTGCTTTTTGATCCTCGTTTCACTTCGAGTTCCCCGTAGATTCTATAACGTATACATTGGGTAATTTAACCATGGATGATAACATCCCAAATCAACCATATATTTCAACCGCGACAACATTCATCGTTGCTTCATCTTCGATGTTCTCACCATTAAATTCTCCCATGTCATCATCCGGAATCCTAAGTGTGGTTCCTCCCTATGAGTACCGAACGACATTGATCCTTTATTCACATATATTCAAGAAATATCAAGCTGTCCCATTAGTTATTTCCCTTGGTGGCTAGTGATTTCAATAAATTACCCTTGAATTCCAAAATCGAACGAAAACTCGGAGAAGTCCCGTTAACGCATGTTATAACTTATCATTTGTGGTGCTCATCAAGTTCTTTAATGTTGATGACTCGTTAGACTACGTCTTTCTAGCACACACTCACTAGTCCAACTAGTCAATGAGGATGGTTCTTTTTACCGTGTCAATCTCGTAAAAAAATGAAATTGTGCCATGAGCATAGTTCTTTCTCATCAAGCTCGTTAAAAAAATGAAACAAATCCTTCCCTATAAACCCTTCATTCCATCCAACCATCAACAACTAGTATTCTACTTAGGTGAATGAAATGGAGCTTGAAATCTGCTCTTATAGGGGGCATTCGACATAAGCTCTTGTATGGGGCATTCAAAACATTCTTACCAAATGCACCCAATCAATACCGAAGTTTGGGGAAAAAATAGGTTCAGAGCTCCAAAATTAAAATGGTAACTTTCAAATGGTAAAAATGAATAGTAAAACTCTTTTAATTAGTCATTTTATTATTTAAAAATCATATTTATTACCGTGACTATGATTTTATTATATTTTTATCATGAAACATGTTATTTAATCCATTAGGTGTTGTTCCGAATAGGTTTTACAACCGATGCCGCATTAAATGCAAGCATTTATTTCAAGAATGATCTTCACCATAAAGCATACTTTTTTATCCTTATTTTTCGAGCTTGTTAAAAATGAAAAAGGACTTGAAGCACACTTTTATCTCCTTTTCGAGCTTAGATAATAGCAAGGAACCCCCGGAGTCTTCTTTAGCTCTTTTCGTACCTTTGTTAATGTGAAAATATTGCCAAGCACTTGTCTTTTTCGAGCTCGTAAAAGTAAAATGGAATTAATATATACTCGCATAAGTTTAACCCTTCGGACCTAGATAGACTATTTACGAAAAAGGAATACCTTGGTCAAACATGACTAAAGAGGTTCTCTCAAATAATATTTTACATTTTTTTAGATCCGAGCGACAATTTTACGAAAAGTACTTATGGAGTTTTCTTTCACCCCTCTTTTTTCAAACTCTCTAAATATGAAAAAGGACTAATATTTCACTCGTTAGGCTCATTAAAACATAAAATAGTGACTTTAATTTGTTAATCATGGAAAGAATCGAGTTTCATTCATCGCTAGACTCGTTAAATAATTAAATAGTGATACATTATTCACCCGAAGGGTTGAATTATAGATCAAGAATATGTTATCCTCCTCAATCTTGTTAAAAAATAAAGAGGTACTCGTCGATAAATGACCTGGAGAAAATTTGGGAAAGTGAGTTATGAAACTTGACAGAGCGTGTGTCGCTTCTTGAACATGACACTTCACTCAACACCGAGACTATTTGGTTTGGGTAATCTTCTCGAGGGTTCATTCACAATTTCCATGGTTCATCATACCTTCACTTCGGTTTTGGGTCAATGCTTCCAACTCATCTCAATGTCACCGATATGTTCAAGAGAAGTCATCCAGTTGAATACCTATCCCTTCGCAATACTCATAAAACTTCATTCTCACAATAGTCATCCTTGAACATTGCTATATCAAGTCATACCTTGTGTCTCAAATCACTAACTCCCATTTTAGAATAAGGTGAGCCTCTGCCGACGACAAATCATTATCCGCAGTTCACTTAGAAACATCATATTCCGTTAATTAAGGAGGGGTTTGTTACGCATCGAAAAGATCCTCGCTTCCATATTTTTTTGACCGAAATATTTTGTTTGGCGTTCGACATCAAATCATTTATTCATGCCTTATGAAATGTACTCGCAAGATTTTCGAGGACCATCGAAATCAATGGTGGTTCTCTCACGTTCATATCACCGCATTATGGGTCGGTAATCAAACGATGTCTTGCCATGTTTGACTACAAATCATATATTCACATGGATAGACTTGTACCCGAATGATCGAGTGAACAATATAAGAATACTCCTCGGATCTAGTTTTAAACCATCCGGGGTCCTGATTTCGGTGATGCTGTACATGATCCGTACTTGACTCATATAGATTTTCATTCGAACATGGGCATATATTCAGAGGGCATGTCTATATTGGGAAAAATTCCAATGTAGAAGCACTTTTCCGAACTATGTACATGCTATTAGATAGTTTATGTGCCGAGCATGGGAATCCCTTCCCTCGGCACTTATGATCAAGAGGATATATCATGATGCAATGTATTGTAAGATTGGATGCAGGTCACCACTCCACTTCATCTCCAAACAGCGTGTAAAGCATCTCATTCAAAATGTTGTTATTATTATTGTGAATTCATGCTTTAGGGGGAAATTGTTACAGTCAATTTGGGCACCATTCCTAATGACCTAAAGGAACTGCATCATCCCCGTAACCAATGAATAGCGTCTATCATCCCCTATAATTTCGCTGTTACATGCCCTAAGACAAAGAAATAAGATAAATCATCCATGACTTCCATTTGTTTCCAAGATTTGAATCACATGATAAATCACCTATGAGCCACCAACGTAGTCTCTAAAGGGGCTATGCTTGGTGAGACAGTGTAACCCCGCTCATGGGCCCTTGCAAAGCACTTCCCCCGACACTCAAGGGTGCATTGGTCAATTAGGAGTTAAATTTCATTGTTCCATCTCTACTTACACAAGCCGCCTTCTAGAAGAGTGCATATGTCAAACTTCAAATCCATGTGTCCATTTTACATCCGTGAGATTGGGAACATGTCTTCGCTTTATTATTAGAAAGTCATTGACTCCCAAAACTACCTTCTATCTCATCTATAAATTGAGCACGGATCCTAGTGCTTGAGAAGGAAGAATTTGAGTAGATAAACACTTCGGTGGAATTTCAACCGAGGAGTTGATTTGAGTGACATGTTGCCGGAGAGATGTGCATTGTGATGAGGCTGGAATGCCGCCGGAGTCAGACATCAAATCAATCACCGGGTTGTAACCTCCCCTTCCATCCACATTAAAGATTTTTGCTTACTCTCCCACATATGTATCCGTATAAGTTTATGTCTTTCATATTATGAATTCTTATCTGATGTATATATGGTTCATGTTTCATTGATTTGATTTAATAACTTAAATAGGCATCCGTATATTACTATCTCTTTGTTGTTTAGTGTTCATTCTTGGCAGAAATATTTTTGCGATCTAGCTTGGATTTGAAGCTACAACAAGAGCGCGAAAGAAGGATTTAGAAGCACTTGGACTCCAAGTAAGTTTTTTGATCTATCATGTGTGTCTATTTATTGTTAGGGAGAAGTAGTTGCTAATTCTTTAACATGTTGTTCTAAATGTATACCACATTTAGGAAGAATTTTTATACGTAATACATAATTCCATAACAACCACAAAAAGTTATAATTGTAGAGTAGGATGTGTAGAAAATCGCCTTCACACTAAACACAAAGTGTTGGTCGAATGGATGGTGATGCCATTTCGGGATCGTGCAATGCCCGTACCCACATTCATAAGGGTCATGAATGATCTTTTTAGTCTTCATCGATGAATTTGTCCTTTTATATTTAGATGATATTCTTGTCTTTAGTAGAACTTGGGATGAAATACATGCCATGTATAGAAAGTGCTTGATGTATTAAAAAGGGAAGAATTGTATGTAAATTTTTCAAAGTGTGAGTTTGGGAAAATCTCTTTTCGTTTACCTAGGTCATTAAGTTGGTAATGGTCAATTAAAAAGGGACCCCTCCGTAGTTGAGGTGATTGTAAAATGGCCTCCAAGCCTACTAATGTAACAGCAGGCCTACATTTTTCTAGGTGCGTACAATACTAGAGGAGATTCATTGTCAACTTCTCCGTTATTGCATCACCCTTACACACACCGACAAGTATAAAACAAGCCTTTCACTGGGAGGGAAAGTAGTAGAATTCCTTAAAAGAACTTAAAGAGAAATTAACACCGCACTAGTCCCGGCTTTACCCACCCCAGAAACCTTTGAGTTCGGAACCGATGCCAGTGGGTACGCCATGGGGGTTGTACTCGTTACAAAAAAAAGGAGCCGATATGTTACCATTCGTAGAAGTTCTCACGAGATGTCATCAATTACCCCCACTTATGACAAGGAACTATATTCCCGGGTCCAAAGTGTGAAAAAAATGGAAAACACTACCTAATCAAGAAGGAAAACCATTATCCATATGGATAACCACCCTTACAATACCTTCAACATACCAAGCTACAACAAAGCTCGTCATTTCGTGTGGAAGGGTTTTCTTTTAAGGTGACTTCAATTGGTAATAAAGTATAAGAATGACATTAGCAACAAAGCGTACAATACTCTCTCACCATCTCTATTGTTGCTTCTATTATTTTGCCTAATGCTTCATTGTCTTTTGAAAGTTCTCGTTGAAAAATGCGCTAATGATGATGACCTAGAGTAAACATATGAAAAAACTTAACTCATGCATCATAGGTGGATAACTACCATTTGGCAGTAGCTATCGTATCACCTTGGAAAACCTATGGTATACCCACAATAGAAAGGGTACTTTAATTTAGAGGCACACACCTCTCTTATGTCAGGTCACTTGGTGTCGCAAAAAACCTTATGTCATTTACAATTAAGGTTTTGATTTTAATTTCATATGAAAAACATTATAACCCGATTTGCAAAGGGATGTGTGATGTTCCGATCAAAGCCCTCTAATAGAAAACTCAAGTTTCACACACCACTCCCCTACCGGGTCATCCATGGGAAAGGTGTCGATGGACTTTGTAGGAGGTTTGCCTATGTGTAGAAAGGGTCATTTAAAATTTGTATCACATAATGCAGATCTTTAGAAAAATGTGCATATATTAATTCCTTGTACAAAGCAAAGCTACTACCGAACAGAATGCTTATCTTTTCTTTCCGCTTTTTTGGGTACACTTTTGGTTTCCCTATCGTATTGTGTCAAATCAAGACTTCGCTTCCTTGGAGAGTTTTGGACTAGTTTGTGGCGAATGATGGACACCAAGTTGAAGATAAGTACGACATTCCATCCACAAACCAATGAACAGACAGAGAGGTCGTCAACCGTAACATGGTACAATTGTTTCTGGGTTATTGTAGCAAACATCCAACGGTGGATGAGAATATTCCATATGTGCATCACGCCTACAACTCGAGTAGTGCATTCTTCTATGCAACATCACCATTTGAAACATGTTTTGTTACCTACCAAAGTACTCCTTTTGACATGATATTTGGAAGGGGATGAAGATGCCAATTGTTGTGATGATAGGACAAAGCACAACGATTCATCTAGTGGATACAAACATCATTCACCAAGTAAAGTTATGGAGTAGTTTGAAAAAGAGCTCAGTTCGATATAAGGCCGTAAATGATAAGCACCGAGTCGACCATCAATTTCAAGTTGGTAACAAGGTGTGGTTCCATATCGCAAGGATTGAATGAAGGGGGAAGGGTAAGAATGTGACCAATCCGATATGGTCCACTTACAATATTGGAGAAGATTGGGAATAGCGTTTTTCGACTCGATTTTCCCCCGTATACATGCAAATGTAATTGGTCGTGAATGTTGAGAATTTGAAACTTATGAACCACCATTAATTATGGACACCGAGGTAGGAGTAGTTCCTACAATGGATGACTTTGCACCAAAAATATTTCGAAGGAATTTTAAGTCATCATTCTCGATCAAACAACCAGGACTTCATGTTATTTTTAAAGGGATGCACCTGTAAAGATGTTTCATTTCGGAAGAGAAAGTGAGGGAGAAAATTCCCTTCACTTACATGTTGATCGATAAGGCTTTTGGAGGTCCAAAAGCTCTTTAGTGGGGAGGAATGATCCAGAGGATCGTACATGTCCAAGTAAAAGTGGCTTAAGTACAGCAGCTCAAAAATAAAAAGTGTCGAAATGTGGCAAACTCAAAGGTCAAGTTGAAGATCTCATCCTTTTTATTCTAACGACGCATACAAAGCCCAATTTGAAGTCCGCATGGAGGATTTAGAATCACCAAATTTTTATGGGTTGAGATTGATTCACATGCAATACCCATTCAAGAACATATTTGCATAAATATGCATAAATTCGTGTACCACTTCCTAAGACCATCAAACCTTTGGGAAGATATTGCGCATAAATAAGCACAAAAAATGGTGTTAGATATGACAAGGATGTGTCCTTTAATATTTCATATCATCCAAAGTCCATTCAGTTTCGTAGTGTTGGATTCCTTCATGATACCACCTTTCCGTTGTTCTATCTTTCCTCTTTCACAATAGCCACAACAGATTGATAAATTCCAATATTGAGGGACTTTCCACAACTACATGAAAGATAATTTTTTTATCTTCACCCTGTAAGCACTATCGTAAACCACTCATTCTTCAAACATATGCTTTAGAAAACAAGCCTCCCCGCAAGAACAGCAAATTCATCTTGGATGGATCCTTTCTTGGCAATGGGCATCGACAACCAAGAAGATGTTATTTTAGTCATATGTCATAATCTCTTCAGAATATTAAAAGGTTCTCAGCTTGATTTTTTTCCATCATCTCACCTGTATCCGACAAGGGGGAAATAATGGTCATATACAAGCTTCAAAGCCACATCAAGTGAGCCCGAGCCCACCCTCGTCATTCCGTATCTAAAGTTGTAAAATGCGTAGACACAAAAGTTCAAGTGATCCGAGCCACAACTTGCCATACCAGTATTCGCAGTTGTAGCCGTAGACAAAGATGCCCATCAAACATGATTTTGGTTGGTAGTCAACCTTAAACCATCTATGTGAGGTTGAGCTCCTTCACAATGGCCTTCAGGCCACTTCCTCTAGCAAAGACTTTAGCTTTCTGCCATTTTTTCGAAGAGTTCCAGGAATTTCATCAAGCATTATAGAGTTGGTGGTAATCCTTAAACCATCGTTATGTCACACCACTTTCAAAGTTGAGGTTCTCCTCTTTATGCGGGTTGCATACCTCCTTTCCAAAGTTGAAGGTATCCTCTTTAAAATATTAAGAGAACTTCCCTCTTAATATAAGACCTCAGCTTATTTCCAAATTTGGAAGAGTTTCAGCATTGCACTAAGTGTTCTGTGTTGGTTGTCATCCTTATAAACCACCACCTTATACCTAGTATCTTTAGAGAGGTACATCCAACCTAGTACCGCCATTTTGTGTTACAAATATCTTCTTGGACTCATACATACCCTTCGACCATGGGAATGTTGGACACCTAATTTTCTAAGGGTCAGGTAGAAGTAACGTACAAAGGAAGTCCAAGAGACCTTGAAGATGTATCCATGGGTCACAAGAATGTATTATATATGTATATCTATGTTAATAGGAAATACATTCTCATGCTTATATTTCCTATTTTTTCTATTCCATGTGTGTGTTTAACACATTAAATAGTGATATCAAATTTTGCATAAGTGAAACCATATTGATGAAGTGGAGGTTGACGTAGTACCACTTAATGCGAATATACAATGTTTGGAAGCCCCTACTTGTAAATGAGGGATGCAATATTTTCTTTAAGGAGGGAAAACTAATCACTTAATCAAGGATATAAAATTCTTCATCATCAATGCACAATGGTAATCCAATATCTCTTATAAATTCCAACCAAGCCAAGAGATTAATTAGTTATAAAAGAGGAAGTTTGTATTATTATTCTAAAGAAAGAATTAGTCGTTTTGAGATTAATCAAGAACTAAAGGTATCTCTAAGGGTATACTAAAGAGAAGAAATGAAAAAATGGAGTGAAATTTTGTAGGAATATAAACAAGTGTTCTAAGGTACTAAAGGATTACCACATAAGAGGAAGTGTAGCCCGGGATATATATGTTTTTAAATCCCCATAGAAACATTGGGTTGTCTACAAACCTCCACCCTCGAATAAAATGATTTGGATAAGAAGTTGTGGCAATTATTAGACCTGAGAGTAATCTGCACCCGGGCACATCGCCTCATGGGTCACCTATCATCATAGTAGTAAAAAAGGATGGGATTTAGAGAATGTATCGACTAGTAGATATTTAAATAAGCTCACCCTTAAGAATTAATACATTCTACCTAGGATCAATAAATTGTTAGATTGCTTGTAACATGTTAATGAATTCACCAATTCGCATCTCAAATTGGGATACCATTATGTATGAGTTAAAGAAGAAAAAACACTTAAAATTCCACCTTAAAAACAAGGAAACATATATATGAATTGCTAGTAATTCCTTATTTAGTGTAATGTACCAACTAATGATGTATTACATACTCAGATCTAGTGTATGTAGATGATATATTGGCTTATAGCTTTACCTTCCGAGAAGAGTATATGCCACTCCCATGCGGGTGTTAGAGACTCTTAAAGAGAATTAATTGCTATAAAATATGAAGAAATGTGATTTTTCCTAATAGTTATCGTGTATTTAGGTGTGATTGGTGGAGAGTAACTCAAGATAGAGGAACATTTTAACAAAGGGAAATTTATCTTGAAATTTAGAAACCTTGGTGAATCTCTTTAGTCCCTTATATACGCATTGTAAATATTTTGTGATATTTTTTGTAAAAATATTAAAATTTCTAATGATTTTATATAAGCATCAAAAAATTGGGTGATTTTTTAGGTAAAATAATTTTATCCTATAAAATTTAGGAAAATCATTTTTGTGAAAAAAAATGGAGATTGGTGAATCTTTTTTTGAAAAAACATCGAAAATTAGTTCATCTATGAATACTATCCCCTAAAATTTTCCCCGCAAGTCAAGATAGATCCAATGAATATGGGAGGCTATCCATAATTAGAAAACTCCTACAAATGTCATTAAAGTTAGAAACATTATTGGAGGAACGTAGTATCAATGAAATTTTTAGAGCATCCTTTCATTGTAGCTATACGACTCCATGTTATCACAATCATGGAAAGAAAGCTTCTAGTGGGAAAGAATCAATAAAAAAAATTGATGAGCTAAAATGAAATATTAAATTAAGCATAAGTTCTTCGTATTTTCTTAATTTGGCAAAAACATTTGTAGACAAATTGAAAGGGTAAGGGTGGGAGTAGTATTTATGCATGGAGATAAGTCAATATGGTATAATTATAAACATTTCATAGTGAATTCCTAAACTACCCTACACATGAAAAAGGAACTATATGGTCTAGTTCAAATATTAAGAAATGGAAGTGTTATTTCATGGAAACAAGGCCATCATCCACACTAATCACTACCCATTCTAAGGTTTGTAGTCCTAGGAAAACTTCAATGTCCAGATAGTACAAGTGGATGGGGGTTTTTCACTACAATTTTTATCTAATCATCGAATATAAGAAGGTTAGAAAAAATAAGTTGATAAACATGTTTTTAAGGATGACCACATCCAATATCATAGCTTAAAATTTAGAGTACCATGCACATGGATCCTTTCACCCATGATGCATACCAAGACAAAAAAGCATTGAAAATCCTAAAACTGAATTATTTTACAAGGAGACAACATAAGAAACAAAAACTCATGCACATAAGAGGAAAAAATCACTAAGAAGAGATGTGGCGTTATTTCCATATATTTCTCAAGGTTTCGTGATAAGAGGTTGATGCCTTTACTTATTACAAATCTTGCATAAATTGAAATGATAAAATGTGAGACACTAGAAGTTAATTGACAAAAGACAAATGTGTTGAATTGGAAAAGAGATGGTCAAATTTTTCAATACCATAAGATTTGCATGTAATCACAAATTTGAAAGTATAATTTCTCACCAAAAAGAATCTAATGAGGATAAAAACACAAGGTGAAAAAAAGGATGTTAAAAGACATAAATCAAATGCAAGAGAGATGTAATACAAATGCAAAGAAAGAAATATTGATGTAAAATTGGTTTCAATAAGATATAAATAGATATTACACAAGCACAAAATTCATAAAAGGGATTACAAAAAGGAATATTTAAAAATGAAATGAAAACATAAAGCACTACAAGTTCTTTACACGTGTTTCATTTTCTATTTTGCGCACGTTAATATATTGAAATATTTTATTGTAATAGGTGATCACAATATTGTAGATGACATCTTTAAATGATAAAATTACAAAAAATGTATATCATTTCTTACCATGATTTATAATTCATACCTCCATTTTTTTACAGCAAGGAAAATTTTCATTATATTTTAAAAACTTTCATAAAATACATGCACGGATAAACATAGTGGACTATATTTGAAAAAAGTTTGTTTTTGGATACATAAACCTTTCCTAGCCTAAAGCATACTCTGGGAGAGCATCACTTTTCTTTGAGTGGGAAACCATATGGTCTCCAAAGAATTTTTAGACCAATTTATGACACTTCAGAACCATAGAAAAAACAAGAGTAGTATAAACAAGAGTTGGGTGTTGACAAAAAACACCATAAGAAAAACAATAAAGTAGCAGAGGCTAAAAAATCCATTCCTAGGAGATTGTTAGTGAGCTTGTCATGTTGGGATGAGATACTAGAAGAGGTCATCATAGTTTTGCAGAAGCAGTGGAGGTCATTCCCCACCAACAAGCACACCCCTATGTTGATGTTGGCTCCTCCGCCGCGAGGTTTCACCTTTCAAATTGTCTACAATAGCTAGCTTGTTGGTAGAAGTTTACTCATACTCCACATGGATGAAAGAGTTGGGATTTCCGGTTTATTTTCCTTCTCTTTCTCGAGACCCTAGATGTTTTACAGTTTGGAGGTTTAAGTTACATCGTATGAATCAAACATATGAATTTTTCTAATTATCTATCAAGTTGGAGGAATTCGAAGGAGGAGGTGGAGGAGGAATTGAATTCCTAGTGAGGCCTGAAAAACACCTTAGAGTCGATCAAGGCTGCACAAGATAGATGTATGTCCGCATTTATGTTTTCCACAAGACACATGACCTCTTCGACCCCGAAATGAAAACCAAGCAAGTTCATGACTTCCCAATGACCTCGCTCTAGTATTCTGAGATCTTGCACTTCCATAGTTGTGACCAAGACCGTATATGCTATGGAAAATCTTCATTAAACTGTTCCATTCATTTTTTCATGCCATGGAGGTGGATTTTAGGCCTCTTCCTCGCTCTCTCCAAGCACATCCTCGTTTGGTGCAGTAATTACACCATAAAATAAGAAAAACATATGCCCTTAGTTCCAAGTTCCCCAACCTTCACTCGCTCTACAAATGAAATAGAGGTCGCCACTTGTAGAGCAAGCTTTGAATGTGTGAGAGTGAATGTCCTTCCGAGGAATAACTTAATCCATGTCCGGAGTAGGGTATGAATGTCAATTCCTTATATTTCTTCCACCTTTCTCCCCGACGTTGAATGTGATCCGCAAGGCCGATAGAGGAGAATCGCCACCCAACTCGACTATTTATACATCACTAGATTGCATTAGCATGAGAGGTCTAATGAGATTTTTTAAATTCAAAAAGGACGGCCTAATCTAGGTTGAATTCATATATCTCTATTAAGAAGACATTTCTAATAATTAAATTAGAAAAAAAATACTTAAATTTTAATATAAAATTAAATATCAATTTATTATTTATAAATGATCATTTTAAAAAGATATATTAATTTTAGATTAACTTAGATCAATTTGTATAAATTATACAGTCTATTCATTAAAAAAATAATTTCTTCCTAAACTTGTACAAAGAACAACTAATTGAAAGGGAACAATTTATTGAAAAATATTGGAAATCCTCTCTTATTCATATTCAAATATTTTAATGAAGGTATCGTAACACACTTTTTCCTTAAATGTGAACGAGGTTGGAGTAGCATCGACAAAGGTATTGGTGGACCCATTTTAATGGAAACACACATGTCCTTTTCTCTTATTTTGTTTTCGTGGGCCGAGACTTCATTTGAATGGACACACATCCTTTTATCTTTTGATTTGCATCTTTGTTCTTATATTGGCCTTATTACCTCGACTGACAAAAACAAAAATTTTTTGTTTATATTACCTTTATTAACATAAAAGAGGATTTTTTAGAGGGTTTTTCACATGTTTGTCACATGTTTTATGTATGAGGTAGTTCTTCGTGCATAAAAAACAAAAAGGACTAAATAGCCAATAACAAACGAGATTGAAGAATATGTGAATTTAGGAATGTGATGTAGACTAAGAGAAAGCAGTCCAAACTCCAATTTGTGTGTGTAGAAATTACACCAATGGATTCAATCCAATCATGCAATGTACTAAAACAAGATACTAATCTTTTTATAGTATTTGGCATTACAATGCATGCATTACTTAAATTCCGTTGAAAAAAGTGGCAGAAAGAAGTAAATCAATTGCACAACACAAGATTTTTCCGGGAAAGAATCGCTCAAAACTTCGACCTGTGAGGATCACACATGTCCAAGTATTGGTAAGTGGCTTAAGTATAAAGGATCAAAAATAAAAGTGTCAAAAATGTAGAAAAACGGCAGTTGTCAAATTGAAGATCTTGCCTTTCTTATTCGAACAGTCATAGAGTGGAACCCACCCGAGTTCGTGTGGAGGAGTTAGAAGCAATCAAAGTTTATGGGTTGACTTGGTGATGTGGCGGCCTAAGGAGGCACAAATTTGCGTAAATCGCCACCGGACTTCCCAAAACTTGTGGGACAATTCAAACACTCCTTCGGTCAAAATCAAGAAGATTTAAAATGGATGGGTTGTTGTAAATAAACAGCACGAAAAATTAAGAAAGGGCAAAAGGGGAAGTAGCCATGGGCTCGCCCTCGGGCCCAACCATATAATAAAAATAAAAGGATTATGTGGTTATGGGTCCACGTACATGACCCACTCGCAATCCATGACTATTGCAATGATAATATAATAATGGTGGGGCGGGTGTTGTCAACCCCACCGACCCAACCCACCATGCCACATATGTACCATAACACCGACGGGAGTCAGGTAGAAACCCACAGAGTTCGCACCCAACCTACTATTAAAATAATGTGCGGGTATTCAAAACTGTTATGCTGCCTTTTTATGGAGGGGGCGAGGTTTGACCGCCCGACCCCCTCCCTCATACTTTGGATCTCAACCACCACGCCAAGTAGACTTCCTTGGGAATTCGCCCACCTTATGTTATATAAACCTGCAATTCAGAAGTGCGCCCAGGCAGACCTGGAGGGCATGTTTACCAAGGAAGAGTGGAACCCTGAGCGCCTTGCAGGAGGGGGGCGGAACCATGAACAAAGCTCACTTCGAGAGGGCCCAAATTTGGGCCAATGTCATAATCAGGAAAATTTTATATGGATTCTACACATCTCGGCGACACGAGTTCAACGGTGTTGTTTGTTTATTCATCAGAGGTCTCCAATTTTCAGGCACTTTCAGCAATGGAGGTATAAGGGTGTAATTTTGCATTAATGCTTGTACTTTCATTTTATTTGCCACTTAATGAAAGAGGGCCTCCCCACCCTATTGGAGCTGTGGCCCGCACGTAGTCGCTCCTGGACGAACTCTGTTATCAAGTTCTTGTCTTCTATGCATGATTTTATGTGCTTCTCTCTTCTTATGTTCATGCCTTTTAAGTTTCATGGTTAAGATGCACTTTTACATGTAATTATTTAATCCATCTCAAAGATAAATATTTTGGATCAAGTGGTATCAGAGCAGCTCTTTGTAGATGTGAATTTCATTTTTGTATGCTAAATAGAAACATGCTATGAATAGGTGGAGGGAAACTAAAGTCTTTTGATCTTGAGGCGGGACATGCACATCAAAGAAGAAACATGGATGACGATGTTAGAAATGAGGAGGAGCTAAAATTCCACAAAACATTCTATACCATGGTAGATCGTGTCGAGAAGTTGTTATCTAGGCTTGAGAAACTAGAGAAAGAAGGGGAGAATGCTTCAGAGGGATGAGGTTAAGCGCATGGAGATGATGGAGGAGATCCACCTCCTTCTCCTCTTGCAAGTGAAAGTTCTTCCTCCTCTTCTCACCATCATCATAGGAATTCAGGAAATGCATATAATAAACATTTCTTTAAGTTAGACGTCAAATTTGATCTTCCCATGTATGGGTGAAAGTAATGCATAAAATATTAATTGGATTAGCATATTGAACTCTATTGGCAGGATTCACCGCATTATGGAGGATGAGACACGTTATGCGGTTAGCTTCCTATGTATTTGAATGGCACCGCTCTTGCTACGGTGGGAGAGAAAATTGCAAGGAAACAATAATTTGGGTAACCTTATTTCCTCGTGGTCAAATTTTATTGCTTCACTAAAAGAGAGAAATTATATCCCTTGGGTTATAGGAAAAATGCCTTAATGGAGTGGCGATTACCTAAAGAACAAGGAATAAAGAGCCAAATAATGCCAGCTTTACGGAAGTGAATTTAGAAAACAAGCACTAAGTTTGGGCATTTCATTAGATACACCGAAGTGGTAACTAAGTATATTTGGTCATTACATAGTTACATTAGACATTCATTGTTAATGTTTGAACCTATCTTATTGACTCGGCCGATTAGGCCATTCATCTTGAAAACAGGGTCAGAAACGATAAAGATGATCATTCAAAGAAACCACCTTTCAAACCCTCAAATGGAAAATTCAAAAGGAAAGGAAAGGGAAAGGAAAGGGAAAGGAAAAGAAGACAATATCAACAAATAAAGATGAAGGAGAAAAGCCTTATTGCACTCACTGTAAAAAAGAAGGTCATGATGACGATCATTGTTGGAAGTTGTACTTGGAAAAAAAGCCAAAGAGATATGGTGGAAAGGGTAAGCAAGAGACGGTAGAAACTATGCAGCAAGACCTTGGATCCAACTCTGGAAATAAGGCATCGATCATAGAAACAGGAACAAAAGGTACTCTTTCTCTTCATGTTAATTTTGAATCGCATGGAAGCACTAGTTCAACATATGAGCCTCTTCATAATGAACAAAAGAGAATTGAGTTGTTTCATATTAGAGTTGTCATAAATCATACAAAATTAGAAACTCTATTTGATTCAGGCTTCCAAGAAAATTTAATCTCAGAATCCTTGAGTGAAAATGTTAGGCTTAGAAGTTAAGCCTGTCCGAAACCTTATCCGGATGGATACATGACAAAGTAAAATTAAATGTAACCAAGCAATGTAAGGTTAAATTTGTAATTGTTTCTAAAGTAGTGGATGAAGTAGAGCTAGATTGCTACCATTGATATCCGTGGTATTATGTTAAGGAGTCCCTATCTTTATGCCAAGAAAGTAGTTTTCTTTAAACATGAAAATAAATACCAAATAAAAAAATATGGAGTCGAATATATTGTACGAGCTCATCAAACCAAGGTTGGTGCTAGTCTTGTAAGTGCTGACGTATGAAGAGATTAGTGAATTCAAGTAAGGGGTGTTTGCTCATGGTTGTGAGAGAAAAAAGATGCGTAAACACGTACACTTTCCGAGATATAATCCGGCTCATAAAAAGGAATTATGTGAATTTATTTCAACTACGATGAGTTGTTTCAGGAACCTGCAGGATTTCCTCCAAAATGAGAACTAACATGAGATCCATTTGCGCATGATGCTCCATTGGAAAAAATTGGTATGTATAAGATTTCATCTATCGAGATGGAGGAGACTGGGAAAAATTAGGTACATGAATTATTGGACCAAGGGGTCATCCGGCCAAGTACTTCTCCATGTAGCTCGCCATCGTGTTAGTCCCTAAGAACATGGCACATGAGGATGCATGATTATTCTAAACAAACTAAAAAATCACATGAAGAACTAATACCCTCTCCCTTTACTGATGATTTGTTAGATCAATTAAATACCCATCCATTTCACCAAATTGGATTTGTGCAAAGGTTATCACCAGTCATAATTGCAGCAAGATGTGTAGAAAACTGCCTTCAAGACCAAATGTTGTATCTCAAGAGACAATCCCTCGTCGTGGTAAGGAATCGGGCACTAAGACATATATATATATATATATATATATATATATATATATATATATATATATATATATATATGTCACGAAAAATATGATATCGTATAGTCTTTTAATAATCTAAATTTTGAAATTAGTTATTTAAACCTCAAGAACATGATATAATAAATGCTTCACAATGCCATTATCTACCGATATTAACTGAAGTGATAGGAAGAACATGAAGGAAGCTCAAATCGATATGCTAATAAACAAAGATCTATCACTTTAAACTTCAAAATAATTTCATGTGAGTGGAATAGTTAAAATGAAGGAGCGCCTATTAAGGGATGTTTAACTCTGTACTTACATATGTAAAAGAGACCCATAGACTACATTACTTCATTTTATTCATATAGACGAAAATGGAAACTCGGAAAACATATCAACAATGAGATGACGTGTAAGAATCTTGATCTTCATTCATTAATCATCAGTAAAATTGAGTACAAAATTTACAGTAGTCTCAAAGGTCCAAAACTTGGAACCTTTTCCTTTCTTTTCTTCATGTTTAAGTACAATGTAAAGCATTTGTAACTTATGAAACTACTCTTAACTTATCAAACTAAGCTTGGAAACTGCTTTAAAACTACCTATTACAAATCATCAAAGTATCTCATTACAATCGAAATCTCTTAGCAAAGATAAAATAAAAATAAAATCTCATAATCTAGTCCGTTGAACTTGAATTTTCTTCATTGCTACTACATCTATCCCGATTGTCGTACGTGTCCTTCTCGAGAAGATGAGGTGGATCATTAGCGTAGTATCATCCCATCCACGATATGCATTTATTCCACACTTCAATATTTATCCTCAGGAGAGTTGATTAGCGTGTGGTACCTGCACTTAAAGGAAATGATCCCCATCACTGCTATTACCGATAAATAAAGTCTAACCATCCACAATAATCGAAAATGCCTCCTTGCTGAAAATTAATAACCGTTGTTCTCTAGAATATGATTTTCTCATGGGTGTTATCCACCTTACTAATACCAATAATGGTTCATAGGAATCCCATGATAAAAGGTTGCCTTTAAGATCCTAGCATGATGGAAATCTTCTTCCGTTCTTTTGTCGTACAAATTATCAAATCATACCACTTATTCTTTGATCTCTCGTCAACTTCTTTCACACTGCCTTCCCGCAAGCATCTTTTAATAATCAACCTATTAATATCTACAACATACAAGACCCTATCTTTAATGTACCTTTCCTATAACTCTTGTTCCCGCCTTTGAATCAATGAAATCAATGAACTTCTTGCCCATATGGCTCTATTAAGGGTCTTCTACTTATTTACCACATAACTTGCTCCTCAAAGTCTCCGAAAATGGTTTTCTCTCCGATACAATATTCAAGGATTACCAAGCGTTTTCATCTCTCCAATGATTTCATTCCCGTATGATATCTTTAGCTCGTATCAAAGTTATATTTCCTTCAACTTCTCCTTTAGACTCTTCATTTCAACATTGGTTGTTTGAAAAATTTGTCCCGTACTGCTAAATTCTCCTTCCGCAAGATTATCATAATATGTTGCCAATGATTCGTTAGTGAATTGAACATAGGATTCAGACTCGGGCAATATAAATCTTGAAAGATTAACCGGGCCATGACTTGTAGAACATTCTCTCCTAGGCACCATTACGAACATTTTACCAGGATACATGATGGATACCAACCAAAGGCACAAACTCTGTGGAAAAATATGAGTCCTAGGGATGTAGCTGTATACAAGATTACCGAATTGACCATGGCGGAGAAAATGGGATGATTTATCATTTAAACATACCGCCGATAGAAGGGGAGATGATCTAGGGAGAAAAGTTGTTGGTACAGTGATGCAATATGTTGTCCTTGATGGCAACCCACTTGATGAAGAGGATGGCAACCTTCGACAGTTATTCTCGACGGATAGACTTGGTATAAAGATGTAATTATGTGATATGATGTGCCTACAGCAACTCGTAGTGTACGCGGATGAAAGGAATGATGAAAAATGTGTGTCACAAGTAATACGCGGGTTAGCGCAGTGTCGCGTATGCACGCGGAAAAGTACGTGAAGCAAGACGTGTGCTGGCTTTTATGTCTAAATTTAGAATACCAAGGGGTTTACCATGGTATTAACCCACCGTATTGAGCGTTGGGTTGTCTATGTGGTCCTGGCCCAGGAATACCATCTAAGTAATGTGGTTTGACGATGGTATTGAAAGTGGTTAAATCTATATATGATAGGAATTTCAATAAAAAAGGGTGGTGCATATGTCTGGGCTTTAAATACTACTTAACTCGAAGTATATCTCGGGATGGTGGAAATTTCCTCTTAATCGATAGATCTGACGAGAATGTATTCATGAAGATAATGAAGGTTCAAGATCTCTGACTGGGAAATGGAAAAACTCTTGGATGATCTGAAAAGAAGTGATGAAGACCCTGCGCAAATATGTTAAAATAAGTTGAAGAAATCTCGGGTAAGTTCAAGGACCGGTCCGGTTTCGCAAAGTTTATCTTTATAGATCTATACGCAAGTTCGTTTCACCGAAGGCGCGTATACACGCGGATCTATTTCAACAAAGGCGTGTATGAACCGTTAGGGTTTTCTTGAAAAGTTGCATGAATGCATACGCGGGCTGTCTTCGAAGAAAGTGCGTATATACGCGGATACATCTAAAGAAAAGCGCGTATCACATCTAAACCGATGAACGGCTCAGTGCTGACAAGCTCGGGCGGTCCGTTCGGTCCGGGTTAACTCGGGAGTTCGTGCTCTGCAAGAGGTTCACCGTTCGTTTGTAGCATTTTTCGGGGCAAAGTATGTTTGTTGAAGAGTGAAGGGTTGTGTTGTTTGTTGGATCCCGATCTGAAAATTGATGAAAGCACGTGGTGCCGGTGGATCGAGGGTTGGAAAGCCTTCGATCGATAATAGAAGCTGCATCGGCGGAGGGCGGGTGCTAATATCGAGGGGAGCGCGCTCCCTTCCGAGGTGGGCGGGCGCGAGAGCAAGGGGTTGAAGCTCCCTTCCGGAGTGAAATTTGGTAAAAGCGAGAGAAGGTTGTAGCCTTGCGGGTGGGTGCACAACGTCTTTGGTATAATTCTGCACGATTACATGATTGTAAGAAGTTTTTCTCTATAATAAAATATTGAAGGCTGAGACAACGGCAGCGGTGGTTTTCTCCGGGACTTGGGTTTCCACCTAAAAATCATGGTGTCTCGTGGGATGTGCTTGTGTGATGTTTCATTCGTTATTACTACACATGTCTACTTCTATATAATCATCCGATAAATGAATACATGCAAGGATCTAAGTGAAGAATTGTAGTTGTGTATTAATATCTCTCGTGCACACGCGAGTTCAAAGAATGGTATCCACGTATATACGCGAGTCCGGTTCAAAGAAAGCAGTATTATGGGTTATTAAAAAGTAAAAAACATCCCCGAGTAAATCCTAAATAATGATTCACTCTCCCCTCTCGCATTTTTTCCAACAATTGGTATCGCAGCAGTCCTTCGAAAAGGCTTAACCGCTAGAAGGAAGATCAAGGCAGATGAGCAATCACGAGGAACAACATCTATCAAACTCCTCCGCTCTTTCAACTAAGCAATTTAATCTTCTCCTCGGGAAAATAAGGATGAGATCCTATCTTCGCATATGGGAGCAGATATATGGGCCATCGTTGAACAAGGATATCAATATCCACTCGCTAAGCACTAACAGACCGAATCGAAAGAAAGAATTATGAATCAAATGCAAAGCGGTCAATGCGATAATCGAAAGTCTAACCGGCGAATTTGTCAAAGTCATGCAATGCAACACAAGAAAGGAGACATGGGACAAAAAATCATCCTAAGCTATGAAGGTGATGCAAAGGTAAAAAGTGCAAAACTTCAATCTCTTAATTGAGTATGAAAATTTAAAAATGCATAGTGATGAATATTGTTTAGTTTCTTTTTACGTGTCATGATGTTGTAAACCGTATGAGAAATCAGAGAAACAATAACTCAATCCACTTTGCTGAGAAAATTCGAGATCACTAACTACCAAGTTTGGAGTCAAAAGTTTCCTCGCTCTGAAGAAAAAATGACCTTCTGCATCTTACTATGGTGCAATTTCATGGTACATTGACTCCATACGAAATGAGGGAGAGGAGGACCATCTCGAAGTCAAGCAAGTTGTTTTTTAAAGTTTCTACAAAAGGGAAAGAAGTTCAAAAACCCAAGGGTCGTGATATATCTCGAAGAAGATGAGGCAAACTTGTGAGAAAACTCAACTAGGAACCGAAGATTCAAAGGTAAGCTTCCTTTCAAATGTTTTTAATTGGTGTGGTGTTGGTCATTATGCTGCAAAATGTCCTTATAAAGAAACATCTCGCTAAAGAGAAAGAAGTAGCAAGAAGAAATAAGAAATGTGTCTAGCACTAAGAAAAACTACTATGTTAAAATGAAGGCAAGATGGGTTATCTCGACAAGAGGAAGAATGTGAACAAGATCTTAGACTTCTCATGGCATTTGAAAAATAATTCTAGAGATGATAAGGATGCTTTTTATGGATGCTCTAGATGACAATGATTTTTCTTTTATCAAAACAATCAACTCAAAATATGTCAGAAGAAAGTAAAATAATCATAGAGAATCTGGTGCTGCGTAATGAAGAAGCAAAGAAACATAATGAAAAATTAGAATGTGAAGTAGTAAGTCTAAGGAAACTTGAGAAAGTAAAGACTCGAATCTTAGATTTGCTAAAGGATCCTCGAAACCCAGATGAGATTATCAAGGTTCAACGATCTCCTCTCGATTAAGACAGTCTTGATATGTACCGGAGAATCCTCTCGTGTCAAAGACCAAATTATCGAAAAGTACTGCAGAATCAAATGTTTACTACATTCAGCCACTAACGAGGGAATAAATAATCTTCAAAGAATGATCTTCACACATAAGGAACACCAAGTCAGATATCTCTCAAAGAAGCAACAATCAATAGGTAAATTCAAATAGAAGATTTCATGATCGCAGAAATTTCTACTTCAATGGACAATGTTTCTCATGTCACAATTTTGGTCATAAAGTTGTTCAATGTGTTGTATATAAACCATCATGAAAAAAGAGAAGCAAGAAAGAAAAGGACGATTTTGGAAACCAAAAAGGAACACCTATAACAATTTTTCTCCTCTTCAAAACGAAGCTGAATGTGCTTATTGCAATAACTTTGGCCATGAAGAATCCGAATGCGTGAGCAAAGTCCACCAAAACAACATTTTCCTTCAAGTTCCAAAGTATGGAAAAATAAGGAATTACAAAGCTGAAAATTAGACAGCGTTATTTGGTGTATAGAAGAAAATCAATGGTACATTGATAGTGGGTGCTCAAGACACATGACAAAGGAAAAAAGCAAACTTATTTCATATAATGCTCTAGAAAAGGAAAAGAAAGTTACATTCTGAAATGATAATCCCGTCAGAATTAAAGGAAAAGGGTCCGTGTTTCTAAAAGAAAAGGTGAAGGCGAATGACAAGCCATGTATGTGGATGGATTAAGGTATAACCCGCTAAGTGTAAGTCAAATGTGTGATCAAGGTACATAAGTTGTCTTCAGCTCAAAAGAATGTGTATTTCGTGATCCTGATGGCTGTGTAGAACTATTATAAAAGGGAAAAGAACCCAAGCAACCTATATGTATTGAAGAACTCGCAAAGATCAATGTTACTTGAGAAAATCTTCGAAATTGGCTATGGCATAGAAGGTCACATCTTAAGCTTTCCTCAAATCAACAAAGCAAGCGTACTTCAAGTCGTTCGTGGTCTTCCCAATATTACTCTACCGTAAAGTATCATATGCAAATCCCGCTTAACTTGCAAGGCATCGCAGTACAATTTAATGCCAAAGAAGGATCATCAAGTAGACCTCTCAATCCTGTTCATACCGACATTTGTGGACCTATGAGGAAAAAAGTCACTACGTGGAGAAGAATATATCTTATTTATTGATGATTTCTCTAGAATGTGTTGGATTGGGTTGTTTAAACACAAAGATGAAGTGCATTTGAGAAATTTCGTACCTTTCAAAGCACCGGTTTAAAATGAATTGGATCTAAAAATCAAATGTCTTAGATCCGATCGAGGAGGAGAATATACATCAAATGAATTCTTTGAATTTTGTGAACAACATGGCATAAAGAGACAAGCCTTCAGAAAGGTAATTCCACACAACAAAATGGCGTAGCAGTAAATAATGAATGCAACTATTCAACAAATGCTGAGCCGTGCTTCGATGATTCCGGAACTCCCCGACATGTTCTCGGGGAGAAGCAAGACATACAAGCAGCTAGTCATTTTCAACAAGGCACATGTTCGGGTAACAGGTGACAAAAATCCATATGAACTCCCATGGTAATTCTCCTCTCGTAAAGCATTTTATAATTTTTTGGAAGTAAATGCTTATCAAAAAAATAATGATGAAAAAAGTCAGCAAGTTTGAACCTATAGATCAGATGAAGGGATACTTCGGTTACCATCTAAGCGTTGCAGCATACAAATGTTACAATAAAAGGCTTTGAAAGATTGCTGAATGTATTGATGTTGTCATCGATGAGTCTCCTACAGCTCCTAAAGAAGAAAAACAAGCAATGTATGAAGATGATGGTGATTTTTGTCCTTCTACATCAAATGGAAATGATATGACAAAGTGGATCCAATGAAGAACCAAGACAATTTATCAGAGAAAGCTCCATCCAGACATAACACAAAAGAATCATCCCGAATCTCAAATTTTTGGGGAACAAGGAATCAGGTGTACAAACAAAAAGGACTCTTGTGGGATTCTTAGCTATTTGGCATTCCTATCCACACCGAAAACTCAAAATGTCAATCAAGCTAGCAAAGATGAATTTTGGATTCAAGCCATGAATGAAGAGCTGATCAAATTGAAAAGAATCACACTTGGGAATTGGTACCAAGACCACATGATAAAAATGTCATTGAACCAAATGGATATTCAAGAACAAGTTAAATGGTGTTGGGGATGTTATAAGAAACAAAGCCAGATTATTTCAAAGGTACACTCAACAAGAAGGTATAGACTTTGAAGAAACTTTTTGCTCCCCGTAGCTAGACTTGAAGCCATAAGAATGTTTCTTGCTTTTTTTCAAGTTCTCAAAGAAAATCAAATTCTATCAAATGGATGTCAAATCAGCTTCCTCAATGGCATCTAAGAAGAATTTTATATGTAATAAAACCAGAGGGATTCATTTTGGGAAATGATAAGAATCTTGCTTGAAACTTAAAAAGGCTCTATATGGTCTCAAACAAGCTCCAAGAGCATGGTACTATCGTCTTGATAAATATCTCCATCAACAAGGATTTTCAAACGTCCGTCGATGTGCAAACTTATACACAAAATTGAACATGACAAACTTTTGATTGTGATTGTATATGTTGATGATATCATTTTTGGGAGTAATGAAGAATCCTTGAGTCAAAAATTTGCTTCGTTATGCAACAAGAATTTGAGATGTCTTTTACTTGGGAACTAACATTCTTCTCTTGGCTTTGCAAGTGCATCAAACTACAGATGGTATGTTCCTATCACAAGCAAAAATATCTTAAGCAAATTTTGAAGAAGTATGGCATGGAAGAATGTAAGCCTATAAGCACACCAATGATAACCGTGATGCAATCTCGCTTCTCATGATACATTCTCCCATGGTGAATCAACCATAATACGTACCGTTTAGAGGAAGTCTACTTTATCTCAATCGGGGACTAGACCGGACATTATGCATGTTGTTGGGATTGTTGGACGATTCCAAGCTAATCCAAAAAGAGTCTCATCTTCAGTCATTAAAAGAATATTCAAATATCTGCAGGAACTCAAGACTTTGGACTATGGGTATCCAAAGAATGCCGATCTTACTTCCTTCATGCTTACTCGATGCATCGGGTCGGAATGTTGATGATCGAAAAGCATGCTGTGGTGCACCATATGGGGCCTCGGTTGGTATCTTGGTTCAAAGAAGAAGCAAAGTTCTATTGCCTTATCTACCGCCGAAGGTATTCCGTCGTCGCATCTTGTTGCACTCAACTCCTTTCGATGATGCAAACCTTGGGAGATTTTCAAATCAAATGTACTTATCCTAACTTCTAATAGTGTGTGAGGTCACAAGTGCCATCGCATCTCAAAGAATCATGTTATGCATTCGAAGACCAAGCACATTCCCATCAAGCATCATTTACGTGAACAAGTGCTTGAACAAAAAGGTAGTTGGAGTATACCCTCCAAAGAACAAAGCCGTCGATATCTTTACCAAACCTTCCCGCCCAGGGAAGCATTCAAATATCTCGTACGTAAGTTGGGTGTTGTCTCTCAGCTTCCTAAGACTTCCAGACATGGTTAAATTCAGAAGATTAAATTGCCACGCGGGTTTCCTCGAAACACATTCGCGTATAGCATGCCAGTTTAATCACATAAAGCCGCGTATTGTTGGTTGGCCGTAAATTTTTGTTTGGGGTCGCATTATTCAAATTTCACTCGTTGTGCTGTTGTTTGGTATTCTCGATGCCGTTTGGAGTCATCATGACATTTCAAATTTCCTATATTCTCGTTTCATTCTCTCGATTTTTGGGTGAAGATGCCTCGATGATTTGTCATGAAAAGTGTCTGTGATACACAACAGTGCTGGGAGCCTTGGTCATATAGAAAAGATGCTTGGATGCACATTTTCTGTATATTGGCATTATGTTGGTTCTATAATATGATCTCTCTCTTGAGATCTTTTTGCATTGGGTCATAAAAGATCACATTTGTAATTTGATGAAAAGGTCATGGATGAGACTTATGATGTAAATTTTGTAATATTCATGGCCATGTAAGGACTTGAGTCAAATGTGTAAAACTTATTCATTGGTATTTATGCCTCAAGAGGTAAATCCACTTGGTTGATATTTGATGTAAGTATGAGTCCTCGGTCATAGGAAGGTCATAGAGTCATGTACTTCATTAACAAATATGTTTGAACTTTCGCATGACTTCGGTGGGAGCATGATAACTTCTGCACTTCGCATCTATAGCACTTTGATGAAGGAGATTTACTTTGTGATGGTTTGATCCACCCTTTGCCCTTGATGTCAAAGGAGAGCAGGTGTTTGGTGTTTTAATAAGCGGAGATCATTGTGGTGATCAAACACCATCATGGTTTGCCATCAAGTCCAAAGGGGGAGATCGTTGGCAATATGATGCAATATGTTGTCCTTGATGGAAACCCACTTGATGAAGAGGATGGCAACCTTCTTGATGAAGTTATTCCCACTTGATGGACTTGGTAAAGATGTAATTATGTGATATGACGTGCCTACGTATAAACTCGTATGTAATGATGAAAGGAATGATGAAAAAATGTATGTCACAAGTAATACACCGGTTAGCTAAGGGAAGTCACGTATGCAATGGAAAGTACGTGCCAAGATGCGTATGGGTTTTTATGGCCCAAATTTAGAATACCAGTGAGTTACCATGGTATTAACCCACCGTATCGAGCGCTGGGTTGTCTATGTGGTCCCGTCCAGAATACCACTCCAAGTAATGTGGTTTTGACTCATTGCATTAGAAAGGTCAAATCTATATATGAGAAGAATTTTATTGCAAGGGTGGTGAATATGTCCGGGCTTTTAATGAATACTTAACTCGAAGTATATCCGGATGGTGGAACTTTCCTCTTAATTGACAGATCTCGATTCTAGAATGTATCTATGAACATAACGAAGGTTCAAGATCTCTAGACCTCAAATGGAAAACTTGGATGATTCAAAAGAAGTGATGAAGACCGGCACAAATATGTTAAAAGAAGAAGAAATTGCAAGTTCATAGATTCGGTCTGTTTCGCAAAGTTTATCTTTTATAGATCTATACGAAATGCTTTCACCGAAGGCGCGTATATGCGGTTCATTTCAACAAAAGCGCGTATGAATCGTTAGGTTTTCGAAAAGTTGTATGAATGCATACGCGGGTTGTCTTCGGGAAAGCGCGGTATATACACTGATACATCTAAAGAAAAGCGCGTATCATACCTAAATTGATGAATGCTCAAAGTTGAATGTGTTTCTCCGAAGGTCCGTTCAAGTCTCAAGACCCCGATATTCGGTTTCGTAGGTTCGACCGTTCTCGTTTGGGGCATTGGCAAAGTATGTTTGTTGAAGAGTGAAGGGTTGGGGTTGGAGCCGTTGGATCCACCGAAATTGATGAAACGTGGACCGCAATGGATCTCGAGGGTTGAAGCCTTCGCCCCATAATAGAAGTCATCGTAGGCCGGTGCTAATATCGTAGGTAGTAGTTTCCTTCTGTGGAGACTAGTAAACGAGAGCAAGCCAGCTCCCTTCCGGTGAGGTCGGTAAACGAGAGAAGGTTGTAGCTCGTAGGTGGGTGCCTGCGTGCTGGTATAAGTCTCCACGTACATGATTGTAAGCAGTTTTTCTCTATAATAAAATATTGAAGGCCGAGACACCCGGCAGCGGTGGTTTTTCCCGACTTGGGTTTCCACCTAAAAATCATGGTGTTCCTATGTGATGCTTTTGTGTGATGTTTCATTCTCGTTATTATCGCACGATACCGGCTATATAATCATCTGATAAATGAATACATGCAAGGATCTAAGTGAAGAATTGGTTGTGTATTAATATCTCTCAGGCATACGCGAGTTCAGTAAATGGTATCCGCGTATATACGCGAGTCTGGTTCAGTAAAGTAGCATATGGGTTATTAAAAAGTAAAAAGATCCTGAGTAAATCCTAAATACTGATTCACCCCCCCTCCCCCCCCCCCTCTCAGTATTTTTCCAACAAAAGTAGTATCTCTGATATCCCTCTCGGTGTCTATGAGAGGAATATGACTGGAAGAACCGGAAAGAGATGAACGTTTCGCCATGAGATAGCTCAGGGTGGCAAACAACGATAGAAAATACTAATGCAATAGGGTTGACAAATACAAAGAAATAACTGTTAATATTTTGAAAAGAGAAGGAGGCTTAAATAGATGGCACGAGGTCTTAACATTAAATGTTGATTTGACTCATAAAAGACCGTTAAATTATACTGTGACACAGCTGAAAGCTGTCATCCAAAAAGCAGGTTACATCACTGCGGGAGGACTTTGGGGTACAGAGCGCTCATCGGGGCCTTGGCCCCACAGAGAATCTAGACCGTTGATCAAGATTGGCAAGTCAGTTAGCGGGGTCAACTGCAGACGCACCTTCCCCCATTAACCCGTGTGTTGATTGTGCCCGCGGATTATTGTCTTTAACCTCTAAAAAGATAACTCTTGGATCCCACTTACTTATTCGCTCGAACATTAACCGAGACACTAGGTCCCACCCCTGCGGATCCTTCAAAATATTTAACTTTAGTCTTTACAAAACATTGCAACTTTGGTTAAAGTATGAGAAATCCATACTTTAACACATATTTTTATATTTTCCCTTTTTTTTGTATTTTCGAAAAATTAAAATAAAGATATTGCAAATGAGCCACAACATCTTGCTCCATCTAGGGATAGTGTTTTTTTTCCACGAAACACTAAGAACCGCAAATTACTGCCTTCACTTCGGGCATGGAGTCAAATGTTGTTTGATGAAATATGAACAATGAGGAATCCAGATATGTACAATGGTGAACCATAAAATCTTAATGTTGGAAGTAATGTTTGGGATACTGCCCATTCATAGGCAGTTGTACTATCTCTCCATCAAGATTCTCCAGAATGAATGTGTTATTTGATCTTACCTCAACAATCTTGTATGGGCCATACCAGAGTGGGTCAAACTTACCATGTTTTACCTTTTCTTCGCTTCTGGTGTCCCATCTTAACACCAAATCTTCAGTTTGAAAAATAATCTCCTTTTCTTTTCTATCAAAAATAGACTTTATCGTTTCTTGATAAGTGATCAAATATTATTTGACTTTGTTCCTCCTCTCACTCGATTCTATAACCTTGTTCAACCTTCTCACCAGCACGTTAGTTTCTTCTTGTGCTTCTTGAAGGAATGAAATCACTGGTCTAGTCAACTAAGTAGGAAATAAAGCTTTAGTTCCATAAAAAAATTCATAAGGGGACTTACCTGTAGATATTCTAGTAATTACTCGTACTTCCCAAAGAGCGAATGTAAATTTTGAATCCCATTTTTTCTGATTTTCACTAATCGTCTTCTTCAAAATCTTGACCAATGTCTTGTTATAAGATTCATCTAGCCCATTCCCTTGAGGATGATATGATGTGGAGTGATAAAATGACATTATATGTTTGGAAAAAATTAATGAATCAAACTTAATTGAATACTTGGGCATTGTCAGTTACAATATTGATTGGACACCCAAACCTACTGAAGATTTGTTCTTCCAGAAACTTCATTACTACTTGGTCATTAGCCTTTCTCGTAGGTATTTCCTCCACCCACTTTGTGAAATAGTTAGTAGCAGTCAGAATCCACTTGAACTGTCCACTTGATGGTGGATTAATCTCCCTAGTAAAATCTAATCCTCATTTCCTAAAGGGCTCTTCAATGAACACTAGGAGAAGAGGTAGAGGAACTAACCTTTTCTTTTCTACAAATAACTGACATTTCTGGCAGCTTCTAACCAGTCTGTATACATCAGCAAACAAGGAGGGCCAGTAAAAACCTAATTTTAGGATTTTATGAGCAGTAACCTTCAAACTATAATGGCCTCCACATAGACTCTCATGATATTCTTTTACAACTTCAATCGATCCACCTTTAGTTAAACATAACAACAAGATGCCAGAAGGGTCCTTCCAATATAACTTAGCATCAATTGTGACATATGGATGGGATTTGAGCTTAAGGGCTCTGTATTTTGTTTTTTTTAAGTGAAATTGGGCAAGAGAAAAAACAAAAGTAATGAAAAATATCCTTATACCAATCAGAGAACATAAATTTGTATGTAATTGATGTCTTTGTACTGCTCTGACTCCTTTCATAAACAGCCTCATCCAAGGGTGCCATCAAATTAATCCCCTAAGCTTGAAAATTTGACTTTGTCAGCAATTTTTCCAAACCCTGACCTTTGACCAATTTAGTGGGCTTGATATCTAAGTCATACTCTTGGATTTTAGCTATCCACTTTCCTCTTTTACCTTCAACATCACTTTGAACTAACACATCTTTCACAATAGAGTTAAGAACATAAGAAACTATCTGAGACTGTAGCACATAAGTCCTGAAGGCTTTTAATGCTTTGACTAAAGCATACACCTATTTTTCAAAAGTGTTATACTTAAGTTCAGAATCCCTGAGAACTTTACTGAAAAATTCCATAGGCTGCTCTTTACCATCTTCCTTCTTCTGCAATAACACAACAACAATGGTAGTAGGTGATGCAAATGAAAATATTTGAAAATCCGTTTGATAATTTGGACTGATCAGAACTAGAGCTTCTTGAAGGGCTTATTTAATCCTAGAAAAGGATTCTCTAGCGTCCTTATCCCATTTTACTTCTGCATTCTTCTTAAGCATATCTGTTATGTTTTTGACAATTTCGGCATAGTTTGGGTCAAATCTCCTCAGGAAATTTATTTTTCCCAGAAACCTCTGGATATCCTTTTTACTCCCAGGCAAGGGGATTGTTTGAATAGATTCTACTCTCGTTGGGTCAATTTTTACTCCCTGATTCGAAACTATATGTCCTAACAACTTTCCTTCATCCAAAGCAAATAAAGATTCTTTGGGATTTAATGAAAACCCAATTTTTTTGCATTTCTGGAAAGCCTTCTGTAAATGCTCCAAGTGTTCATCATCCAAACCTGAAAAAATGGTCACATCATCCAAATATATAGCTAAAAATTTATCACCCACAAATTATATGTCCATTTCCCTTTGAAAAGTGGCACCTGTGTTCTTAAGTCCAAATGGAATTCTTGCATACATGAATGTTCCCCAGGGCGTGGTAAAAGATGTTTTCTTTTGATCTTCTTTTTCAACTTTTACCTAATTGTATCCAAAGAAACCATCAACCATAGACAATCTGTATGCTCTTGTCACTTTCTGTAAGACACAGTCCATCTTAGGCAAAGGATAATTATCTTTAAGTGATGCCCTGTTTAAATTCCTGAAGTCAACACATAACCTTATTTATTCATTCTTTTTCCTCATAGGAAATAGGTTAGAAACCCATTCTGAGTATTTGAATGGGACTATAATTTTGACTGTAGAAATTTTTTCACTTCTTTTTCAATTGGAGCAAGGAGCAATGGATTGATCTGTCTAAGTTTCTGTCTGTGAGGATTGATCCCATCCTTCAA